>JARHVA010003717.1:0-557500 GCA_037957365.1 Torreya grandis
GTTAGTAATATTAGTTATTATGTTAAGAAAATAATGATCATGTGGTTAGAAGCAAAATAATAAAGGTAGAAATCTTTACCAAAATTTGGGGTAATTAATATAGGTGCCTATACTGTGGCCTCCTTGATGTCTTAGAAATATTTTTTATCCTCAAACTTCTAATTGATCTTTGTGTCATTTTTCAACATGGTATTTATCAGTCTAATAATTTTGATGAAACCTAAAATGAATTTGTGTACAAATTTAATTTTTCCAAAAAATGATTTTAACTCTTTTATGCTATTAAGAAAATCAACCTTAAAGATAACATTAATTATATTAGGGTTAAAATCCATACTTTCCTTCATGATTAGTGTCTCAAAATCTTATCTTTGGTTACGCAAAAGATGATTTTCTTAGGGTTTAGAGAGATACCAAAGGTCCCACATTTTTCTAGAACTTGCTAAAGGTGCATCATGTGATCTTTCCTATTCTTAGAGAAAATGGTTAAGTCATCCATGTAAATAATAATGGACTTACAAATTAGTCCTTGGAATGCATGATCCATGGAACACTAAAATATAACCCCAATGTTGATGAGTTGAAAAGGCAATCCTTATGTATGTGAACATTCCCAACTTGGTCATGAAGGCAATATTCATCTTGTCTTCTTTGTTGACCAGCACTTGGTTATAACTAGAGAATCCATCTAAGAAAGACATCATTTGGGAACCACTAATGATTTGAATTAAATTGTCTAAAGATGGAAATAGGTAATCTTTTTTTGAAGATATATTGAGGTTTTATAAGTCCACACAGAGTCTAATTTTTCCATTCTTTTTCTTGACTGGGACTAGGTTGGCCACCCATGTGGAGTGTCTAACCAAGAAGACAATTCTTACATCCAGTTAATTTTTGAATTTTTTTATAAATAAGAGGCCTTAAAATAGGGTTTATGGGTTTCTAGCTTTTCTTGAAGGGTTTATATGCTTCCTTCAAAGGGATCGTGTAAGTGATGACCTGGGTGTTAAAGACTTGGAGATATTTGTAAGACCCTGCAAGGACATCCTTCAATTTAGACACTATCTCATTTGATTTAGTTAACTCTTCCTTGGTATAAACCAGCCCAATGTTGATGTTTTGGGGATTTCTCAATGAACCCAAGTTGATTTTCTTGTAATCCTTGCCACTTACTTTAGGAACCTTAGTATCAGTTATTGACATGTTTTGATTGAAACTCCTTTCTAGAGAGACCATATACTTGGGAATTATATTCTTCTTAAGTTGGATTATGCCATATTCATTGATTTTTACCTCCTTTTCAAACTCCTCTTCCTATTCATCAATTATATCTGACTCAAAGACTCTAGAACTAGTCATGAAATCAATGATTTGTTTATCATCATCAAAGTTATTGGCATTGACTATCATGGAAGGACATGATATTATTTTAACTATAAACTTCTACAATTAGAGAGACTTGGGTGGGACTAGATTTTCTTTTACGAAATCCAACACATTTGCCAATTGATTTTGATCCTTAGGTATATCGGTAATGTTAAATGATTTAAAACCCTGAATTAGATCCCATACTCTAAATTTATATTTCTTTAAATAAGAAAGCTTGCATTGGTATTGAATATGAAATTGATTGATGACTAATTCTAAATCACTATGTACTAATAATTTCTTTATCTTATAATTGATGGTGAATTGAAGTCCTAGGATCAGGGCTTCATACTCTACAAGATTATTAGTGCATGAAAATTAAAGTCTATAAAATGCTAAATATTGTTTTCCAACTAGATTAATTACCATGATACCTACCCTTGGACCTTATTTTTCTCTCATAATGTCAAAGTACATTGTTCGGAATCCTTCATACTTAGTCATTGGTTTATTCAAATAAATAGTATCAAGAGCATATGCACCTTAGTCAGTGGACTTGAAATTTACCTTTTAATTCTTGGCATTATAATCTATTATCATGAAATTCATTCTCATTTCCCTCTCAATTTAGATCTAATTAGGCACAACTCTCCAAGGTAGCCACATATGCAAGTAATCCATGAACATATAACCGTTCAGAGATTTTTTCCATTATTTACTTAATAACAACCTATATAATTCTAGGATTTATATGACTTGAATGTTGATGAATTTATAAATTTGGGGTTCATGTGCTAGCTACATACGAGCATTCAAAAATTATCCTACCACCTTACCCTTTGACTTGTCCAACTATAAAACAAACCTATCAAACTTGATTAGACTTTATCCCAATTTTTCATAAGTAACTATGGGTATGATGTTAGTAGATGCCTTAGAATCAAGAAAATAGTTATGCATATTCTTCCCAAAGATTCTAATAATTAACAAAAATGGTGGAACCTCAACCTTACTTTTATACATTACCACATTTTCATTCATTGATTTGGATTTACCTTTATCTAATTTTTTAGTTAATGATTTCATTAGAGAATCATGCTGCTATATGATTTGAGCGAGCTCATGAAAGGTGATATTGTATTTAATATTATTCATATCTTTCACAATGTTGTATCCATATTTAGATCCAGTTGTATCCAAATCTAACGTTGGTTGAGTATCCTTTCCCTTAGGGGGAGGATAGTTATTGTTTCTATATTCTAGGGAAGTGTCAACTTTGTTATGTGGTGTAAAAGTTATTGCAGGTTCATTTTGACCTCTATTCCTCAAGGAATAATTTTTGTTTTGGTACTAAAAAGCATGGATCACATTCATGTTGATTTTAGGCTCATTATCTTCTTGGTCAGGAAACTCATAACTTTTGACCATGAGGGTTGTTTTAGTGGTGTTGGACCCATTGTCAGGTGATATTATATTTTATAAATTTTTAGAACTACCATGATTATATGGGACAATGTCATGACTTTCTAGCTCACCTAGGAACATTTCAAAAGCATTATAAAATTCTATGTAGTCTAACTCTCCATGTTAGGTTGTGTTATAGACCCTACATCAATTGAACAAGGCCAATTCATAGATATTTATATTAGGCATTTTATTAGCTGGGGGATTATTATTATTATTATTATTATTATTATTATTATTATTATTAGGCTAGTTGAAAGGTCAATTTTAATTTTGAAACATGTAATTTCTATTAGAACCTTCCACCATGTTTCCCATTTGCCTTTGTAAATTTAAAAAATCACTACCCAATTTTTGGACCATCCTCTTAATTAATTCTAGATCTACCTTTGAGGAGATAGGCTTAGTGTTATATACTTGGATCTGGATAACATTTTGGGTATTAGAGTTTTTAATAGGGAACAAGGCTTGATTTTTGTTTTGGGGATGAGCCCTAGCATTAGAATAATTGAATAATCCTAGTTGTTGGGTAGGAGATGTGTGGATTAATGGAAATTGATTGAGGATAGTTATTTTATTCAATGTAGGTACATTCTAATTTGTATTTGGAACTAGGTTCAGAGTAGTCAAAGCTAGGTTTATGTTTGGGATAACAAAGGCAAGGTTCCTTTGTGGGTGCATTTGATCATTAGTATGTATGGCCTATACATATGTGAGTGGTAGTGTATTGATATTCATGACCTTACATATAAATATAGTAGTCATTTGATCCAAGACATTTTTATAAATTTCAAGTGCCAAGTCATTTGTAGGTTGATAGGGAGCCATGGTGAGACAATATATCTTCTTGAATTTATCATTAAAGGTTCTTATGCATTAACTTGGGTATCATTTTAGGACAATAAATTATTGGTAAATTATCCCATGACTAATGACTCTTCTAAATTATGTAATGAAGGTACCATTAAACTAGTTCCACCTTGTCATGGAATCCTCAAGTAAATTGAGGAACCAATTGTAGGTTGCTTCCCTAAAGGTAAATCGGAAAAGTATTCAAGCTACATCTTCATGGATGACATTAAAAATCCTAATAGATGATTTTAATGAATTAATGTGTTCTTCAAAATTTATACCTCTAGATGGATTGAAGAGGGGGAGGTACTTTTTAGTGTTCTTGAGAAAATCATGCATAAGAGTAGGTACATTTATGGAGGATACTCATAACCATGCCATGGATACCTAAATATAAAAAAGAGGAGATGGAAGCTATCTCACTAGAGAGGTAGGGTGGGATTTGGAATTCCTACATCTCCTTTTCTCGACTCTAGCTTTGTAATGGGTTTTTAAAGATTCAAGGAGAAATCTAATTTTAGAGCGAGATCTGGTCTGGATCCTAGGTAACTCTAGGATGATAAGCAAAGGATCTATGTCAAAAATCCAAAATACTAAAAGGTTCATCAAATATTGATAATGGAGGTAAAGATAGGTCAAATTATCATAAAGGAACCCCACAAAAAGGTCCACAATCAAGAATAGTGATCTTGTTTTACCTTTGTCAATCTATATTTTTTTAAATCTTGTACAAAATTTTATAAAAAACATGGTTTAACTTACAAAAATAAACTTAGATAAGATATTTACATAAATATTTAGTGTACTACACTTATTAGGACATTTTCATAGAAAAAGCTTGTAAAGAATACCTTAATTATATGTGGATGTATTCAATTTAGATCTCTAAATCCTTGGCTCAGAGATCTTTCACAAATAATCAACTAGACACTGATATTTATGCTTATTTGCTATAGATCTAAATTTTTTACTTCAAATAATACAAACCTTTACAAACATAGATAAAACAATCTACACAAATAATTTGCTAACATGCCTATAATTAATGTTTTTAGATGAAATTTAAATGGATCAAAGGGGCAATGCTAGAATATCTTCGGACTTGAGCCAATATTTCAAGGATCTTTTGGCATAAACACATTTTCAGAGAGATTTGACAAAATTTGCAAAGATATTATAGAAGATGAAAAGAAACTGTAATGCTTATACCAATCGTTGTGTATTTAAAAAAAATATTCTATATTTCAACTAAAACACACTAAAATTTTAATCAAAACAAATAAAGGCCCTCCTTGTAGTTCCAACTCCTATCCTATCGATCTACATTTGTGTCAAGGATGCAATGATTATAGAACTCTAATATATTTTAGTTTATTGTGTAGATCATGTAAGACCTTAGGTCTTAATTTAGTTTTGTTGGAATGATTATGTGGCTACTACCTTTAGTCTGCATCCAAACCCTATTGTAAGGACAACAAGAGATCATTAGTGACACAACCTATCTTAAATTTATTCATTTTTATTATGTAAATTGCTTTTTATATTTTCCAATCTATACCTAAAATTTAGAAAATAGGTGAATATTACAGTGAGCATTAATATAAGGTGACTCATGTTTAAAAAATTCAAAGAAGAGGAAGGGTAGATTAGAAAATAAGGTTTGATTTGAAATAATAAATATCAATAGATTTACTTTAGTTCTTTCGATTAATGGTGAAAATAAAACTAACATTCATGAGATCCTAGTTATAGACTCAAAATACCATAAATTTAGTGGTGATTTTGGGTATATAAGATGCATATATCTAAAAGGTCTGCTTTAAGATAAATATCTATAACAAATTTCCTTAAGCACATTTATTTGTAAAATAGAAGGATAATAGAGTATATATAACAAATTTTATTATAATAGTTGAAAGCACAAACTAAAAATATATAGTTGAAACCCTACTATTAGACTTAACCTTTAAAAAAATGAAATCACCTATCATTAGTAAAGTTTGAAAAACAATAAAATTTGAAAATAATAGAACAATGAACAAATTGTAGGAATTCTTCTCTATTTGCATTAATTTCACAAAAGTTATATTCTAAAGTAAAATTAAGGAGGAAGAACCATATATATATATACATATATATATATATATACATACATATATATATATATATATATACATACATATATACATATATATACATATATATACATATATATACATATATACATATATACATATATATACATATATGTATATATATGTATATATGTATATATATGTATATATGTATATATATGTATATATGTATATATATACATATATATATATATATGTATATATACATATATATACATATATATATACATATGTATATATATATGTATATATACATATATATATATATACATATATGTATATATACATATATATATATATATATATATACATATATGTATATATACATATATATATATATGTATATATATATATATACATATATATATATATATATATATATATATATATATATATATATATATATATATATATATATATACAATATGCCTTTTAATGCCTAATATTATACATTACATGACATATGTTAGTTGACAAAGTCCCTCATGTCCTAAGACTAAATAATTTTCCCTATTCAAAAAGGGAATCTTTTATAATGTATTGACAAAAATTAGAATATGGTGTTCATCAAAGAAAAGAATCCTGATGAATGGTTATCTCATTCTTGAGGTGTCAGGTTGGGATACTACTAATGTGGATGATAATGAATCTCCCAATATAGTAGAAGATAAATAAATTCCAAGAGGGACCGATGAGGAAGAAGCTCCTATGGTGACCATATGTGGCCTACTAGTTGTCTGATTCTCAACTTCTCTCTACCCTTTTCATGCCTTCGATAATTTATTATAATCACTATCAATAAAATTCAAATAAATAATAGGTTCATTTATATAGTTAATTGTAAGACCTAACATCACATTGTGTTCTTTCAAGAGAGGCCATACAGCCTCATTGATAGCCACTACCTTTTCTATTCTTTGATTAGTAGATGCTACCAAGTCTACCATCTCCTACCCAAAGATTAATCCTCTATCCATATCATGCTTATTTAAATTCATGATGAAGTTTTGTAGTTGGGCCTTAAAGGCATTGCTATTAATGGAACCATCCTTGTTATTAAGGTGTGTGATCTTAACCTCTTTATGTAGAGTTATGACTTCATCACCTAGTTAGGTGAGATAATAGCCTAGGGATATCATACAATCAATCCACTAGTTCAAATATTTCCTTCTTCCAATTATATAGGATTGATCAATGCTCAAATAATCCATTGGGATAAAGTTTAGGTCTTCAAAATTATTCATTCTAATCAACTTGACCAAGTTGATTACCTTGTTATCATAGACCCCATATGTACCTTATGTCTTGAGAATTATATTAGATATTTCATCCCCTTTTACTTTGTACTAAGCCAAAGTATTTAGTGTATCAAACATGACCTCAATATCCCATTCCACCTTGGTTATTGTCTCTTCTAGAAATGTGGATTTATGATGTTACTCCAACTAAATTTTTCTTTGTTGCATTCATTTTACCAACTCCCTAGTTACATCACCATATGATTTTAGAGGTGAGAGGGGTTCCTCTTCATATTTTTGCTATTAACTAGGCCTAGATATTTTCTTATTGGTCATCTCAAATGGGGTTTCTTTAAACTCATACAAAATTGTTTGATTTGGATGAGTGACCTTCCTCTTGGTTAGCCTCTTCATTACTCCACCCTTCTTTTCAAATTCTAAAGAAACCTAGGGAAGGTCTACTATTACCAAATACTATTTCTCTATTGTATCCAATTTCATTTATTTTATCTAAGATTTATCCAAAATTTCCCTTATGTTTGAGTAGATGGAGGCAATTTCTAACACTTTGTCAATCCCTAGAAGGAAGATGTTTGAGAAGAAACTATGGAGGTGACTACAAAAATTATAGAACTAGGGGATGAGGTGAAAAGTGTCATTCCTAAAGATTAAGAATAATTAATTCTAGTTAAATCACTAGTTGGGAATAAAGAGACCTAGGGAATGAACATAGTAGGCCTTTTCTTTGGCAATTAGGGACCTAGACTAGGCATAGGTCTAGGCAAAATTGGAGGGAGATTGGATAGGGGCATAATCATGGGAATAATCATAGGTCTCATGAGGGGAATATAGGGAATTAGGTTCATTTGGTATGGTATTTGGGGTTCACAAAATATACCCAAGGGGTAATTATATAAAATTTAAGGAGGAAAATAAACACATTCCTAACCTATTATACCTACTTCCTCCTTGATAGGAATTAGGGGAGGAAATCCTCATGTTTAATCCATTGATGTTGTAGTAGGTGGTGCTACTACATCCACCAAATATGAATGGGGTACCATACAAGGTCTTACCTTCATTAAGGTAACATTTTGTTTTTGGGATGAGATACTAGATGTTATCCCTATAATAGAAGATTGGTTAGTATGTTTCCAAGTATCATCTCTCCCATTCTCCAAAGGAGATAATGCTTTGAATCCTTTAAATAAGCTGAGGGTTAGATGGTCTTTCATCCTTAGTACTAACAAGATTAATTGTGGATGTAGATGCTTCTTTTTTAGCATATTTAGTTTTGAAAACCTCATACAAACTTGCATCTTTCAACCTAACCTTAACCTATGGGATATTGGCAACCTTAAATCTCTACTTCACCTCTATGTTATTTATTGCATTGATGTATAACCTATCTTCATATTTAGGATCATAATGGTAGGTGAATCTTAAGGATGCGATGTGCTTGATGCAATGTTTGAATGTTATATATTCTAGGTCCCATTACCTATTACCATCCCTTTCTAAGTTAAAGGTGGGAATTTTATTGGTGGATGTGATGATATAGTTCTAATTCTCTATCTTAAACTAGCCAATGTTATATATTTTAGGGTAGACCAATCATCTCTTTTTATTCTTGCATAGTATGTCCACCCCTGTGAGTAATTAAAAAGCAATTTCTTGCTCAACTAGTTTGTCTAGACCTATGGTGGGCAACTTGAGGGGGGTTGTATTAATTCTAACTATCCATATCACTATGTAGTCTAGGTAATACCAGTAGGCTCCCATGGTGCTTAGTGTTACTCTAATATCCTCTAATAATTTGGGCATGGGCCTCTAATAGATTTACCTTTACACTATAGGATATAAGTGTTTAGATATGGCCCTAATTTCCTATTTTTACTTGTACAATATTACCTTAGATAAGGTATGAGACATGGTCCATTTTAGTTTGGGGTCCCAATTGGTGAATTGAAGGAACTTCTAGGTAGCGTAGATGGCCTCCACCAAGACATCATATAGTAATGATCCCCTTAGTTCGCCATGATCTTTATAATCTATGTTTCCAAGTTGTAGGGTATAATTTCTCATAAAGTAGGAGTATTTACATCATATATTATCATACATAGAATCAAAACCCAATTCTCATCTACATGGCCTATGTCTTCAACCCCATGCAATCTATTCATAATAGCCATTCCCATTCTTAACCCTTTTCTAAATTGGGTAATGGAAAACTAGCTAATTTTGGTTTTGAATATAATTTTTCCCTTGTTCTCAACCAAATCTATCAAAACCTCCCTGATATCATGGGTTTGGAATAACCAAGTTATAGTTTCTTGATTATATACAATCTCTACTTTGGGTAGGTCATAGTAAGACTAAAAGGCTAGCCTGGCTATGAAAACAATGCCATGACCCAAATTCAAAGACTTAATAATATTGTTAATACGCCTAGACTTAATAAATATGTGGTAAACTAAGTCTACATAGGGGAATACCTTTGGGTTCAATGCTACCTTATGCAATCCTATAGATTTAAGTGCCAAAGTGTCTAATCTATCCTCTACATCAATTAAACCTTCTTCATCATCACTTTCTTTGTCCATAGTCCTTTATACATGGTAGAAAAAGTCATTATAATGTTTTTATTCAGTGGCCAATGTAACAAAGTTGAATTTGGTGTCCTAAAAAATAATATTAGTTTCATAAGAGTAGAGAAATGGAACTTGTTCCTAATTATTTGCTCTAGATGTCCTAGCTTTGGACATGGTTTTAATTTTGTATTTGATGAGATTGTGGATTTCTTTGATGGTAGAGGAGTGGATAAAATTCCTAAAAAAATTCATAGAATGCTTTATAATTATTAGTAGATAACAATTGAATGAACATATTACTTTGATGGCAAAATAATGCACAGATGGTAAGATTTAAACTTCAAATTCATAATTTAAACAAGATTATATGAGTCATAAATGGAAAGAATATTTAACTCACTTTGATTTAAATACCAGATGGATATTTATTTTTATTTTAATGGCTTTAAAATTCCATTTTGAGAAATTAGCCAATCACTACCTTCACTTTATCCACGTGGCCTATCATCATAGGGTTGAATTTTTTAGTGAAGTGACTTGGCTTTATAATTGCCAAAATAAGCCTATCAACATTTAATTCACACCCACAACTGGTAATTTATGAAAAAATATGCACCACCTAGGTTCCATACTTGACATGTACTAAACATTTGGTGCCTTTTCATGAACTTTAGCCTTCTATTTTGAAAATTGGACTATCCAAGTGGATTTCACAATACCCTACCAAGTGTCACATTTTGATTGAATTGATCTTATCTAATGTTTCATGAATTGACCCATTTCATCCTTTGGTTGATGTGGCCTCAGAACCTCTAGTGGTTTTTCAAGTGGAAAGCCCTCAATTACTCGTATTGTCATGATGATTTATTGTATGAAAAATTTAATGTACCCAACTGCTACAAGACTTTGCCAAGTGTCACCTTTTGATTTAATCATGTAGTCACTTAGTTTCATAGGTTCTTTGGATAGAAATATTTTTTTGAGATAGGGGTCCATGTGTCCTCATCCCATTGCTCCCACCTACTAGATGGCTTTTCTAGACATCTAATTCCTAACACCATTTGTGTTGAAATTGTCAATCTTACTTGAATTGCACTCAAATGCACATTTTAGGTCAAAATCCATAAAATGACCTAAATGGTTCAAATTTGTCACTTAAAGTTCCATTTTAGGTCAAAAAATATCCCTAAATAGGGTAATGCATTTTATGGTCCATCTAACTTTTATTAGATCATTTTGAGTCAAAATGATAATTTTGTCATTTAGTGCTCTGGATGATTCTTTTCTTATAATTCATTGGTACACATCACATACATTTGTTATTTAGTGTTGGAAAAATCCTAAATGGGAATACAACTCCAACACAACTAACATCAGCTTCCAATTCCTCTCCAGTCAAATTATAACCTAGTAATATGACTTTTTGACCATTTTGATTAATTGAGAGCCAATTTTCAAATAATTGCTCAAATGTTGATTAAACTTGTTTAAGGCTGATTAATATAAATTAAGAGCTTAAGTGGATTTTCCATAATATTTGTTGAATAATTTTTTTTGAAAATTGATTCCTATTAACTGAATCACGTAATGACATCACCTATGGGATGGCATTCATCAAGCCATAAGTGCATAAAATATCAGGATTATGGGTCACCTATGCCTAGTTAATGCATCCCATGCCTCTTTAATGATTATTTATCTTGAGGATATTTAGGATTTTAATTCCAAATATTAGGATTATCCATAGACACACATCTCAATCTTGAGATGGATGGTCATGGTTGATCCTAACCAATCTCAAAAATCTATAAATAGAGAGGCCATGGATATGAATTTTAAGCTTGAATATTGCAAAGTTATAGTGTTAAATTATTTCCAAAAGGATTTACATTTGATCATTGATTTTGTTTGTAAGCTTCATTAATAGTCTAGTTTAGTGATTCCAAATCATAAGGCTAGGTTTTATGGAGTGTTATTGAGGCATTAGAGGAGCTTACCACCATTGTTGACAAAGACAAGGATGCTTGATCAAAGGAAAACATGATTTTAAGCCACATGGGTATGGTAAATCCATTTAGGAAGGTAATATGATGTTTCTTTCTTTCATTTATTTCTCGTTGTCCATTGTAATTCCCATAAGAATATATATGCTTAGTTAGTTAGTTCTTTATGCATTTTTCATTATTTATGGACTAATGCTTGATTAAATTACTTTGTAATCCTTTCTACATCTTGGCACACCTGGTGGTACCAGACGCATCTCACACCTAAATAAGATCATTTTACAACTCTAAGGTATTGTAAACTTATTTTATAACTTTATTTTTCCCATGAGATGCATCTGAAGATGCATCTTGGCACACCTAGTGGGAAACTTGTGCAAATTGATTTTCTAACTTTATTTTTCCATTTTTGTTTGTAATGGTTTTACACAGTAACCAACATTAACAAGTAAGATCGACATCAATTACATAGATTAACCGATTTTGGTTAGCAAATTGACATCGATTATATTTTAGTTAGCCAAGGTAACCATCATTGGTTATATATAACTGATGTCAGTCACTATGTTTTTTCCAAAAACATAGACCTGAGAGCTCCTTTTCTAAAGTTTATTATTTCAAACCAAAAAGACATTCAAAGCTAAAGGAGATGATAACATTTTATCTACAAATTAAGTTGGCCCCTAATTAGGACACAAATGAGGATATGGGAATCTATAAAGACCCCTTTCCTCGACATGGTCTACCACCTCTAATAAATAATCAAAATGCTCACAATCAAGGATAGAGGTAGAATTAGAACCAAAAACAAGGTTAGAATCATAATGAGCATAATTAAGATCATAATTCCCAAACTAATAATATGGATTATAACAATGTACCTTATGACTATAATAATATTATGGGATGTATTTCTATAACCCACATTGCTACTATTACTATAAAACTATGTGGCCAATCTCATGTTCCTCACAACATGAGACCTATCATTATAGGGTCAACACCTTCTCCCCTTAGTAATACCATGTCAAGTTCACATCATCATGTTGTCACTCCATTTTCATGGGTTAATAATCTTGAACAACAACACCTTTCTTCTAATTATAAAGGCTCCTCTCTAACCCAAAATTGTAGTGATACAATTAGACACCTATGGGTTACCATCCAAGGCCCTTTGCCTTTCTCTTTTAATTATAATAACTCCTTGTCACCTCTAGCTTGTGCAGTCACAACTAGATGCCTGTGAGTTAGCATCTAGGGCCCTTCACCCACTTATTCCATAAAACACAATGAGAACATTGTATTAATGGTTTCAAAGCCAAATACTATCCCAACAAAGACTAAACTAATTCAAACCAAAATTCAAAGGCCTTATAGTCTAGTAGATTAATTAGATAAAACCCCTGCACAAATTTTCATATTATAACTCTTAAAAACATTTGATGTCCATAGAACCATCTTCAAAAAACTTTTGAAAGATTTTATTATGACTAATGATATAAACCTTGATTAGTTCTATAACCTAGTTGGACACTTTTCTTCATTTTGGCAAATCACATTTGATAAAAAAGACATGTCCACCCTGAACCCAAATCATAATAACCCTCTATCCATTGAGATAATCATTGTAGATCAAAAGATCAAGTAGGTTCTTATATATAATGGTTAAGGGCTAAACATCATATCTCTTAAATTGGTATGATGATTGGGATACATGGATAATAACATTTAGCTAGAAACTATTACAATCAAAGCTTATGAGAACATTGAGAGGGAGTCATATGGTTCATTTTGGTAGCTAGTCATGGCTGGGTCTATTTCTCATCACACATTATTCCATATTATGGATATTTAGATTTTTTATAACATAATTCTTGGTTTTATTTAGATCCATGAAGTACAGATAGTTCCATCTACTCTTCACCAATGCCTTAAGTTTCCCCATGATGGGATCAAAGTTACTATTCTTGTTGATCAACAACCATATCAATATTGTAAACATATTGAAGTAGAGTTTTATAATTATAACTATTTCCTAAGTTATAATTCATCTAAAATAAGAACAAAGCTATTATTTCTCATCCATATCCATCTAATTATATAAACCCTAGTGATCTAGCCTCTACTTTGGTCGATCTATTCCCTGTACCTCTGGCTAAGAAGGTTATTATTAAAGAAATGAATTTCCAAGTACCATCTGAAGGATGTACTCCATATTATAAAATTAAAAATATACCCTAAAACATTTTTTAAGCCTAAAACTTCCTAGACTCCTAACAGACTTGATCAAATTTGGCAATCGAAGAAGAAACAACCAAAACACCTTCTGGTATTTATACCTGCAATTACACCAAAGAAAGATCAAGAGGCTTTTACTGAGGGAGATTGGTTATGTTCTAAAGGCCTTGCTGATTATTTTTAGAATCTAAAGTATCCTATCCCTAACCAGATAATGGATCATCTTGACTATATAGGGAAAGGCCTTGGCCCATAGGTGCAAGGAATTTTAGAACCCTTATCAACTGGAGTTGTCAATTGGAATCATGGTCTTGTGTTGGAAATATTGTCATTGATGTCAAAGGTTTAGTATTATTGGTGATAAAGGCCCCATTGCATTTAATGTTGTTTATCTTGGCTAATATGAGTTAATATTTATTTAATATTAATGAATATATTTTTGGTTTCATATGAGACAAAAGAAGGGCCCATGGAGAAGTCAAAGAGCCACGGGGTAAAGACAAAAGAAGGATGGGATGCATTTTCCCATGAAGAGTCATCTTGGGGAATACCAAGAGTCACCAAGTGAAGACAAAAGAGTAAGGGCATAATTTCTCATGAAGGGACACTTTGAGGAATACGAAGAGTCACTAAAGATAAGGACAAAAGTGGGAAGGATGTTTTCGGTCATGAAGGTTCACCGCATGACTTTCAAAGGCTTGAATATGAAGGGTCATCCAAGATTGGCACAATTTTTCATGAGGATTGAAGGGTCACAAAGGGGGAAGGCCAAAGGTCATTTGGAAAGCTATAAATAAAGGCTTGAGAAGCCATTTGTAATATGGTTGAGAGAGAGGTTGATTTGATATTGTAATATCTAGCTTAGAAGAGCAATTGTGAGAGATGAATATGATTTGTATTTGTTATATCTAGATTAGAAGAGTAAAGGTGAGAGAGAGAGTAAGGAGATGTTGTATTAATCTATCATTTATTGAGATAGCAACATTGAGAGATTGGTGTGTGGTATACACAAAGGGGTTGGTGCTCCTGTGGGTTGGTGCTCATGAATTTTTGTTGGGTTGGTGCTCGGCAAAGGGGTTGGTGCTCCTATGGGTTGGTGCTCATGAATAGTAGATGGGTTGGTGCTCGGCAAAGGGGTTTAAAGCTCCTGTGGGTTGGTGCTCATGAATTGTAGCTAAGGTTGGTACTTGGCAAAGGGGTATGGTGCTCCTGTGGGTTTGTTCTCATGAATATACTTGAGATTGGTCTGTATGGTTTTTCACACATTTGGTTTGCACATTATATTTGGTGTCTCTCTCTATCTTGTGTGATGTTTATTATTTGAGTTTTATTGCATATCTTGAAAGTTTGATTAAGTGGAATTTGATAAAGGGAATGTTTTATAAGATATATAATATACTGATTCACCCCCCCTCTCAGTATATTCCATGCTTAACAATTGGTATTAGAGCAGGTTCCTTTTTGAAAACTTTTATAGATTGAAGGTAGATCGGGAAAGCATGATGGCTAGGTCATAGGAAGGATTTTCTACAAATAAGGCACCTTTGTTTGATGGGAAGAATTATGCTTTTTGGAGCATGAGAATGAAGGTTTGTTTGATGGCCCTTAGATTTGACATATGAAAAGCAATGGTGGAGGAATATGAAGAGCCAAAGACATCTACAATTACTCCAGCAAAAAAGAAGGCAAGTGATGTAATGCTAAAGCTTTAAATGCTATTTTATGTGGTTTATGTGAATTTGAATTTGTTAAAGTTATGTAATGTAAATCTACTCATGAAACTTGGGTAAAAGTTGAGAATATTTACAAAGGTGATGGAAAGGTTTAGCAAGCTAAGTTGCAGACTTTTAGAAGGTAGTTTGAAAGTTTGAAGATGGAAGAAGAATAAGATATAGCAATTTATCTTTTGCGAGTTGATCAAGTCGTAAATCAAATTCAAGGTCTTGGAGAAATGTTGGATAAGTCAATAGTGGTGCAAAAAGTTTTGAGATCTCTACTAATGAGATATGATGCAAAGGTTTCAACAATTGAGGAGATGAAGAATTTAGCCAAGCTAAAGATGGATGAGCTTCATGGTATTCTCACGGCATATGAGATGCAGACAGAACAAGATAAACCCTCAAAGAGAGAAGCAACTTTCAAGACATCAAATAAGGAGAAAGCTACGATTCCATAATCAAGTGATAGTTCCAGTGATGATGAAGATGACAATGGAACACTTTTCATTCACAAGCCAAAAAGAGGAATAGGTAAATATCAAGGAAAATTACCTTTTAAATGTTTTAATTGTGGAAAGATTAGACATTTTTTAGCTAGATGCCCAAATAAAGTTAAAGATGATGAAGAAGAAAAGCCTACATACAAGAAGAATTTCAAAGGCAAATCTAAGAAGGGATTTGAGAAGAAGAGCCTATATTCTAAAGATCCTAGCTCAGGTGAAGATAGTGGAGTCAGCGATTCAGAAGAAGATATTTTATTCGTGGCCATACATGAAGGTGATCAAGAAGAAGAAGAGGAGGAAGCTGAAGTGAATATGGAAGGAGAGATCATTTGTGCCTTAGAAGAGTTAGAAGCTGTTCAAAAGAAGAATCAAAGATTAAAGTGCTAGATCGATAAAAATGAACAAGAGTCAAAGGAAATGATTGAAGATCTACAAGCAAACTTTGAAGAAGCCAAGACTAATGAAGAAGATCTCAGAACACAGTTGGAAATAAAAAGAAAAGATTGTGAAAGGTATGTTATTGAAATTGCCTCTTTAAAAGAAGATATTGAGAAAGTAGTCAGTGATTCAAAATTTGAAGATAACACTAACATGCTGAATAAGATATTGGAAAGTCAAAAAGCATATTCAGATAAGACAAGGATCAGTTTTGAAAAGAAAAAGAGTCATGCTGAATATCTTAAACAAGAGGAAACAAAAAAGGGGAAAAGTGAATAATATAGAGGACATTCCAAATAGAGTAGGCTGGAAGGAATAAAGCTACAAAAGGCAATCAGGTCAGAGATATACATACAGGTCTTATTTTTATGGCTATTGTTTTTATTGTAATGGATATGGTCACAAGAAATTAGAATGTAGAAAAAGAGATAACAATTTTAGAAATAAGGAGAAGAAAAGTCAAGTAGAGTCAAGCAGAAGCCACAAATCTTTTGCTTCTCTATCAAGCTTTGATGAAGAGACCATAGTATGCTACAAGTGCAACAATTTTGGACACATAGCTCGGTATTGTAGAAGCGTGTTTGAGTCAGTAAAAAAGGATCAGAGTTTCAAAGCACCATTCATCAAGAAGAAGGTTCAGACATTTTCATGGCAGAAGAAACAACATGAAGATTCTATGATGGTTCAGATAGCTCTGCATGTAAAAGGTAAAGATCAGCCATGGTTAATTGATAGCGGATGTTCGAGGCATATGACAGGAGATAAAAGTAAATTCATATCTCTAAAGAAGATCAGTGGTTGTAAAGTGAGATTCGGAGATAAAACCACTACCAAGATAGCAGGAAAAGGTACTTTGAGTTTGGATTATGGTAGAACTAAGACTAAGAATGTTTTGTATGTAAAGGGTCTTAAGCATAATCTATTGAGTGTTAGTCAAATATGTGATCAAGGATATACATTAAAGTTTCATAAAAAAAGTTTGTGAGATTAGAAAAAAAGATTCAAATGAGTTGATTGCAGATGCTCAAAGGACAGGGAACAATGTGAATGTATTGTCAGATACCTTCTCAAAGGCACGATCAAAGGATACATTAAAAGATCGGTGAGAGGAGTTGGGAGTAATTTCTATTACTTCCTACCATTGATTTTCAACATCAAGTGAGGAGGAGCTAAGTGTTAGCTCCAGGTAGGCCCTTTTCCATTGATGTCAAAGGGGGAGAATAATAGGTATAGGTACAAGTGTAGAAAATAGGTATAGGGAATAGGTACAGGTTGCTACAGTAAGGGGGAGTTATTGTATGTTTTTAGATGATGGTATATGTAGGTGACAGGATGTGGCAGTTTTAGGATTGAGGTTGCCATCAATGACAAAGGGGGATATTGTTGGAAATATTGTCATTGATGTCAAAGGTTTAGTATTATTGGTGATAAAGGCCCCATTGCATTTAATTTTGTTTATCTTGGCTAATATGAGTTAATATTTATTTAATATTAATGAATATATTTTTGGTTGCATATGAGACAAAAGAAGGGCCCATGGAGAATTTGAAGAGCCATGGCATAAAGACAAAAGAAGGATGGGACTCATTTTCCCATGAAGAGTCATCTTGGGGAATACCAAGAGTCACCAAGTGAAGACAAAAGAGTAAGGGCGTAATTTCTCATGAAGGGACACTTTGAGGAATACGAAGAGTCACCAAAGATAAGGACAAAAGTGGGAAGGACGTTTTCGGTCATGAAGGGTCACCACATGACTTTTCAAAGGCTTGAATATGAAGGGTCATCCAAGATTGGTGCCATTTTTCATGAGGATTGAAGGGTCACAAAGGGGGAAGGCCAAAGGTCATTTGGAAAGCTATAAATAAAGGATTGAGAAGCCATTTGTAATATGGTTGAGAGAGAGAGAGAGAGGTTGATTTGATATTATAATATCTAGCTTAGAAGAGCAATTGTGAGAGATGAATATGATTTGTATTTGTTATATCTAGCTTAGAAGAGCAAAGGTGAGAGAGAGAGTAAGGAGATGTTGTATTGATCTATCATTTGTTGAGATAGCAACATTGAGAGATAGGTGTGTGGTATACACAAAGGGGTTGGTGCTCCTATGGGTTGGTGCTCATGAATTATTGCTGGGTTGGTGCTCGGCAAAGGGGTTTGTGCTCATGTGGGTTGGTGCTCATGAATTGTTTCTAGGTTGGTGCTTAGCAAAGGGGTTGGTGCTCATGTGGGTTGGTGCTCATGAATAGTAGCTAGGTTGGTGCTTGGCAAATGGGTTTGAAGCTCCTATGGGTTGGTGCTCACGAATAGTAGCTAAGGTTGGTACTCGGCAAAGGGGTATGGTGATCTTGTGGGTTTGTTCTCATGAATATACTTGAGATTGTTCTCCATGGTTTTTCCCACATTGGGTTTCCAAGTTATATCTGGTGTCTCTCTCTATCTTGTGTGATGTTTATTGTTTGAGTTTTATTGCATATCTTGAATGTTTGATTAAGTGGAATTTGATAAAGAGAAAATTTTATAAGATATTTAATATACTGATTCACCCCCCTCTCAGTATATTATGTGCTTAACATCTTGGATTTAAACCACTAGAAGATGACCTCATGAAATTTGATACTGAATATTTTGAGGTGACTAGTAACAAGACTCCTAGTAGTGACACAACATTCCATTATAGCCTTTTCAATGAGCTTATTGACTTGAATTTGTTTAATTTAAATGCCATATTGACCATAAAGCCTATTGGAGCTTCCCACCCTAAATTAAAAACCTATCTTAGTGGTGTTTCCCTTCTTGAAGTAGGACATTACATATTTACCATTGGTGTTTCCAATTCTAAAGAAAACCCTCACTATAACCTATGCCTTTTCCATCTTGAACTCATAGATTAGGATCAACAAAATTTGGTCATATGCCTTGATGAGTTCTAAAATGAATAATCAATCATATAATACATGGGCCTACAAGATGTATTCCCTATTAGTGATCATAAGTAGGGTTTTAATTTTTCATTGAATCCTTCTACCTAATTTAGAAAGTAAGTAAACTTTCTTGGTCATAATAAAGAATAAACATTGAGATCTTTAGGTGAAAACCTCTTTGAGGCACTTATCGATCAAGGAAAAAGTAAAGAAAAAGATAAGACTTTGAGTGAAAACATATTTCAGGTGCTTCCAAGTGGGAAAGTTTTGTCATCCCCTCAAGATGTATAAATCCCATCCAACCCAAGTTCCATATCTAGTACAAGCATCTCTTCAAAACAACATCAAGTATTTGAGCATCTTTCTCTTGAGTTTCTAAAGTTTTTTGCTAATTGGGCTTTACTTGAGAAAGTAGATTCTGATTCTTCATATTAGCTAGATCTTTGGGAGGAACAACAAGAAGATATAGTAGATGAAAATGATCATGACCATACATTTCCTATAATCCTAGAAGATGGATCAACACTCCTTATGAAAAGCACAAGAGTGAATTTGGGAACCCATGAGGATCCCAAAATGGTTTATCTTAGAGCTTCACTTACTGAAGTAGAACAATAACATATTATATTCATTCTTAAAGATTATATCAACATATTTTCATGGGCATACTCCAACATGCCAATATTGGACCTAGATTTAGTTTTGCATCATCTTGTTGTTCACCCTGGTGCTAAATTAGTCAAGAAAAAGTTGAGAAAGATGTACTTGTGCATTACCCTTTTGGTTAAGGCTAAGTTTGAAATTTTTTTAGGAGCCAATTTTATTAGACCTTTAGACTACTCTAAATGGGTTTCTAACATAGTACTAGTGAGTAAAAATACCCCAAGCATATGTGTTTGTACTAATTTTCATGATATCAATAAAGTATGCCCCAAAGATGATTTTACTCTACCCAACATCGACATGATCATCAACTCAACTACCGGGTATGAGATGCTATCCTTAATGGATGGATTTTTTGGTTATAATCAGATCAAGATAGCCCCTAAAGAACAACATAAGACCACATTCACCACTCTGTGGGGGATATTTTATTACCAAGTCATGCCATTTGGTTTAAAGAATGTTGGAGCCACATATCAGCATGTAATGACTGCCATTTTCCATGACATTGCTGAGGACTATGTTGATGATATACTAGTAAAATCAAGAATAAGAGTGGGACACCTTGACATTCTACAAAGAAAATATGAGAGGCTTTGTGCATAAAAAGTTTGCTTGAATCCTAAGAAATGTGTCTTTAGAGTCACATCAAGAAAATTGTGTGGGTTTATTGTATCACAATGAGGGTTTGAATTCAAACCTGTAAAGGTCAATGCTATTATGGAAATGTATCCACCAAATAATCTTAAATAGTTACGAGGTCTACAAGGAAAGATCTAGTCTATACATAGGTTCATTTCTCAATTGGTAGATAAGTGCCACCCATTTACCCATATCTTAAGTAAAGGAGTAAATTTTAGTGGGATGAATATTTATAGATAACATTTGCAAAGCTTAAAACATACTTGACTAATCCACCAGTATTACGACCTCCAACACAAGGAAAGCCACTACTTCTTTAGATATTAGCCACAAAACATGCACTAGGGGCACTTCTGGCTCAACATGATGATCATGGTAAGGAACACACTATTAATTATTTAAGACATACATTTTTAGCCCATGAACATAATTATATGCCTATTGAGAAAGCATGTTTAGCTATGGTGTTCGACACTCAAAAATTATGACATTATATGCTAAATAGCAAAACTATTGTTATCATCAAGGTAGATCCTCTCAAGTTCTTCTTATCTAAAGTAGTTATTCAAGGACACATGGCTAAATGGATTATGCTCTTTAGTGATTTTGATATTGAGTACCAGAATCAAAAGGCAATCAAAGGACAAGTTCTTGCTGACCAACTTGCAGAAGCTCTTATTATGGCCACTCAGTCTCTCAACTTTGACATTCCAAATGATTTTATCATGATGATAGAACAAGAATCACAAGAACATAAATAGTGAATGATTTATTTTGATGGGTCCTTCACATCCCAAGGGTCTAAAGCTAACATATTGTTGATCACACCATAAGGGGATTTGATCCCCAAAGCCTTACATATATAATTTTAGTGTAAAAATGATATGGCTGAATATGAGGTGTTAGTTTCAGGGATCTATCTTGTCATATAATGAGATATTCAAAGCTTAAAGGACTATGGAGATTCATATCTAATCATAAATTAGACAACTGACCAGTATCAAATAAGAGATGATAAGCTTGTTCCTTACAAGAAAATTGTTGATAACCTCAAAAAACATTTTAAATCTCTATAGTTTGAGCAAGTTCAGTGAGTCAAAAATAGATCTATTGATGCCATGACAATAATCAGTTCCATGGTTCAAATGCATGATAGTGTTAAAGAGTATCAATTCTTGATTGAAAATATTCTTCAACTAGCACATTCTATCAGATGTAGAGAGGATATACACCATTGATGATCCTAATACTTCACCTGAGCTACCATGGTACCAATATTTTTATAACCATTTCCATAGTCATGTATTTCTCACCAACCTTTCCAACAACTAATAAAAACTATTCCTTCATTGCCTAATATGTTATATCCTCCTTGGAAACATGCTTTATCATAAAGGCTATGATGGAATGCTTCTTCATTGTTTATCTTTGGGAGAATCCAAGCTAGCACTAAAGGAGGTCCATGAAGGAATGTGTGGAGCCCATACCAATGGTGTAGTACTAGCAAAGAAAATCCTAAAATTAGGCTATTATTGGCCCAAAATGGAGACAAATGTTTGTAATTATGTAAAAAAGTGTGTTCCTTGTCAAGATCAAGGAAACTTGATACATGTACCTTCCATACCATTACAATCAATTACAACACCATGGCCATTCTCAACATGGGGTCTCAATCTCATTGGGAAAATTAACCTGACATCTTCAGATGGCCATAAACACATTTTGACTATAACCAAATACTTTACTAAGTGGATTGAGGCCATTCCTCTCGCTTATGTTATCTTGAAACAAATCACCAAACTCATTCATTACCATATCATTTATCGATATAGCATCCTAGCACTGTATTATATCTGATAATGGTGGATCCTTTGTGAAAAAAGATGTGTAATCCTTTTGTGAAAAATTCAAGATAAAGCACAAGAAATACACCATTCTAGCTATCTTAAAGAATATTGTCAATGATGTTGGCCTTAATTAGCACTTGCAACTCTTTCCTACCCTTTGGGCTTATAGAACCAATCATCACACCCCCACTGAAGCTACTCCATACTCCCTTGTTTTTGGCACTAAAACTATCATCTTGATCAAGATTGAGATCTCATCATTAAAAATATCACTGGATTACATTGAAGATAATGAAGACTATAGAGCCTCACAACTGCATGAAATAGAGCTTCTTGATGGTAAACATTTGGTTGCCCTAGAAACTTTTTAAGCCTATTAGAATAAACTATGTAGGAGCTAAAATAAGTGCATTCTCCCTCAAGAATTTGATATTGGTGACTTAGTTTTAAAAGAAAACTAGAAGTTTATGAATGTTAAACCCAAAAATAAAGGCAAGTTTTATCCTAATTAGTTAAGACCATATATTGTCACAACAAACTATAGATCAGGGGCATATTGACTGGTTAAACCTAATGGTGACAAAATTTTAGAGCACATGAACATCATACACCTTAAGAGGTTCTATGCATGAACAACTTTGAACCATTTTATACAAGACCCCTAAATTAGGGGAAACTTGTTCTATCATAATTTTATCCCACCCTTTTGTGTTACATTGAACACATTTTATACTACCCTGGCCCACTTTTTATGATTCCTGATAGTAAAAGGCTTTGAATGCTTGGCACTCTAAACACATTCTTCATCCCATTCTAGATTGATCTCTTCAAGAAGTGTATTTTTTTAATTTCTAAGGCATGTTATAAGCTTGAACTCTTTTTGTCCCTTAACCAATTATGATCTCGATTATGTCTCATGAACATTATGAACATCCTCGGTATTAGTTATATAAAGGAGTTCAGTTAGGACAATATTGTGTAGCTTTAGACAAATGAATAGAAACATCTTTTCAGTTCTAGACCATTGCTACACTATTACAGATCAATAACCTTGCTCTCACCAATTTGTGAGCATGGACTGTTGTAGTTAGCTTAGCTATCTTATTGGAACCTCTACTTAGTATGTGCATCTCCTCAACTAGATGGTCCCACCTTTTGCATATTTTATCTCAAAAACACCAAAAAAATTAGAATATGATCCATAAAAGAACAAAAATATTGTCTCACACTTCTATACATTTTTACATTCCCATTCCACCATGCTACACTCTTTTCATTTTATAAACATAGAAACACTAGTTTATTTCATCTTGTCCCATGCACTTTCCATTTTTCGAGATCATTCTTCCTTATCTCATTATCTTCTTGTTTGTTAGACCATTCTTGTTTGTTTGTCGTATCTTTCATTTTTTCTATAACATTAAGCATGCTAGTCTAATCATCATTTTTCTTCTATCCCATTTCTTGAGAGAGCTAAATTTGGCTTGAAGTTCATGTTGGAACATGCATCCATGAAACTATGTAGGAAACGTCCACTTGTATTATATATCTAGAGTTAGCTTGGCCAACCCCTTCCTTTTCTTGTCTTCCCCCCCTTTTTCTTCTATCATTATTACTCTTTAATTAAGAAACAATTTTCATGTCATTATTATTTGTTATGATGTGGTGGAAAGTAACACCTCTACTGCATATGCATGAACATTTGTCTTTAAACCATACTAACTTGGTTTTTGTTTGTGTGTGTTTATTTGAATTTTCTTGGTATTTTGTTGTGATTTTTCATCTCTCCTTTTATTTATTCTCCTTTTCTCTTTTTATCACTTCTTATCTCCATTCTTGGTCTTACGTTTCCTTGATTGTTTTTGCTTATCTCTTTTGCGTTTTAGAACATCTTGATGATTCACATGGATCTTGATTATTTATATCTTGATCCTATGTTATTACGTTGTTTTTGGACAATTTTGTTTATTTGATTATTTTTAGTGTCTTATTTTTCTATTTGATTTTGCTTTTCTCTTTTGTGTTCAAGAATGCCTTGATGGTCCACATGGATCTTGACTATTCATATCTTGGTCTCATGTCATTAAGACGTTCTTGACTTTTGTTTCTAAACATTTTTGTTCCTACTTAAGATCATATCTTGATTTAAATCTAAGTTAATTGATGTTTATCTTTATCTTTGTCTTTGGTATTTTGTTTAAATGTAAATAATTATAACTCTGATTTTGGTCATTATTTTATCATTATCCTTAGTTATAGGTATTCAAATTTGAACTAGCTCAATTCAATTGTAATCTTATGTCATTCTAATTTATTCATACTTATGATGCCTAATTTATTTTGATATATAAAGAACTTTATGCTCAAGTCTCAAAGTCTTAATGTCAACATCAACTCCAATGAATGATTCTCAAGAACATTTTACAAAACCTAGGCTCATGATATAGAATTAGACATCTAGGTAACATGCATTTTATCACTCAAATATATACTTAGATGTGCATCTCTTTGCATACATTATAAGTCTAATCAATTCTTGGTCATTTTTAATCATTCCTCATTCTAATCTCTCCAAAACTTGGGTGAACTACATTGGCCTGAAATTCATGTTGGAACATGAGTCCATGAAATTATGTATGCAACACTCCATTTTTATTGAGGTTAGCTCAGCTATCTCCATTCTTATTTTCATCTTTGTGTATTCTCATATGATTGGTCTTATATGGCTTTCTAAGCCATTACACCATCGCATATACATTTGCACCCACTTGCTTTAACCTATCTTTTCAGTTATATCCTTGAGCTATTTTACTTGCCAATTACCCATGCTAGGGAAAAACATCTTAATAATGTCTAAATAAAATTAAATTTATAGGGGAAAATCATTATTTATTCTTTATCAATGATCAATATTCACCATACTGGGGTAAAACTATTTTATCATGATCAAATCTACTCTACTGGAGTACTTTTTATTACATTATCTTTGGATACCACATTCTAGTGGTGCTTCCCTTCTTGAATTAGAACACTCTCTCTTTTCTTCTAATTCCAAGCTCTCCACATTAAATCCCATGATGACAATATTCTAGTGTACAACTTATCTCAGGGTTGATCAATGCCATAAGTGCATAATTTGTACTCTCAAATTGGGTATGTTTACCATGTGTCCCTTACATTTATAGAATATATCTTTATCATTCCCCTCATCTCTGGGCCTATTATACTTATAATTATATTTTGATTATTGATGGTAATCACATGTGCAAGCATTAGCTCATCTAGATGTGATCTATTCCATGGGTTAATCTCTCACTTTCTCTCTCTTTTTGAGACTCCACCCTTTTATTCCATCCTAGTATGTCTTCTTGAGGGGGCATCATGGGTACGTTCCAATTTTTCCTTGAAAACTATTTTCTTTGAATAGACATTGCTTCACCTGAATGTCTCACTAAGTCTTCTCAAATAGGGGGAAAATGTAGACATCTAATTCTGAACACCATTTGTGTTAAAATTGTTAATATTACTTGAATTACACTCAAATGCACATTTTAGGTCAAAATCCATAAAATGTTCTAAATGGTTTGAACTTGTCACTTACAAGTTCTAATTTAGGTCAAAGTATCCCTAAATAGGTCAATACATTTTATTGGCCAACTAACTTTGATTAGATCATTTTGAGTCAAAATGATAACTTTTCCATTTAGTGCTCTAGCTCACTCTTTTCTTCTAATTCATTGGTACATGTCACTTACATTTGTTATTTGGTGTTGTCAACATCCTAAATGGGAATATAGCTCCAAAACATCTAAAATCACCTTCTAGTTGCTCTCTAGTCAAATTATGACCCAGTAATATGACTTTCTGACCATATTGATTGAGGGCCAATTTTAAAAATATTTTCATAAATATTGATTAACCTTATTTAAGGCTAATTAATATAAATCAAGAGATTAAGTGGATTTTTCATGAGAGTTGTTGAATATTTATTTTTGAAAATTGATTCCTATTAACTACATCACCTAATGACATCACCTATGGGATGGCATCCATCAAGCCATAAGTGCATAAAATATCAAGATTTGGGTCACCGATGCCTAGTTAATGCCTCCCATGCCTCTTTAATGCTTATTTATCTTGAGGATATTTATGAATTTAATTCCAAATATTAGGAGTATCCATGGACACACATCTCAGTATTGAGATGGATGGTCATGGTTGATCCTGACCAATCTCAAAAATATATAAATAGAGAGGCCATGAACATAAATTTTAAGCTTGAATATTGCAAATTTATAATGTTAAATTGTTTCAACAAGGCCTTGCATTTTATCATTGATTTTGTTTGCAAGATTCATTGATAGGCTAATTTAGTGATTCCAAATCATTAGCCTAGGTTTTATGGAGTGTTCTTGAGGCATTGGAGGATATTACCACCATTTTTTATAAAGACAAGGATGCTTGATCAATGGAGAACATGCTTTTGAGCCACATGGGTATGATGAATCCATTTTGGAAGGTAATATGATGTTGTTTTATTTCATTTGTTTCTTTCTATCCTTTGTAATTCCCATAAGAATAGATAGGCTTAGTTAGTTAGTTATTTATGTATTTTTCATTATTTATGGACTAATTCTTGACTAAATTGCTTTGAAATCCTCTCTATAGCTTCCACATTACTTATATCTACCCCAAGGTTGAGATACTATGTGCCAAGTGTCATATTGTCATGAAATCATGGTATTTTTCAAATTGAACATTGCCTCTTAGCCATGGGGGTGTGAAGGGAATGACCTAGTGCCAAGTGGCATGATGAAATTAGATCACTTTATCGTAGGAATTTTAGAAAGTAATTTGGGTCTCAAAAGGTTATGACTAATCACTATGTGGCATGCTCTATTGAGTTATAACTCTTTTGTAAGATTAAACATAATGATTAAATGACAAGAGTTACATTCCCATTGGGTCATGGGGTCATGAACCTTGTAATTCCTTTTTGACTAAAATGCCATGAACAAGTACCAAGTGGCATATTTTGATGTGATATGGTCACGGGGTCATGAAACCTTTTTAAAAATACTAGGATCCTTAGAGGGTCATGATTGGGTGCCACATGGAATGTTCTAATTAGGTTGTAACTTCTTCATAGACTTAAACATCACAATTTAATGACAAGTGGGAAATTCCCATTGGATCATGAGGTCACGAGAGTTTTCAAAGGCTAAAGACATGCAACAAAGCTCAACAATTTATGTGGCTAAGTGACTAGTACATGCAATACTGATACATTTCAATTGAGGCTGAGCTAGTTTTGAGATCATATACAAAGGAAAAAGTGTGAAAGTTAGAAAATTATGAGATAAAAGAAAAGAGACAACTATAAATTTATAAACATTGATTATGGAATCTAACTTGGACCCTAGTTTAAAAATTAAAATCAAGGCATGCCATAGTATCGACTATGAATTTTGATATAGTTAAAGTTAAACATTGATTTGAAAACCTTAATTAAGAAACTTTAATCCAGTCCTAGGGATAATGCATTGGATCTTCAAATGTAACACCTTGTGAGATCACTTTTAAAAAAATTAGATCATTATAAATCTTAATGAACTAAACATTAATGAAACATTTTAAAATTACCTCATTAATATTTGTCATTGACTAACATGACTTTAAACCTTTCAAGTCATACAAGGGGGTTTTAGTAATGTGATGTTAATGGTAAGGTATTAATTTGGGTGAATTCCCCAAATTTTTCATAGGGTCCCCATTTTTAGGAAAATGGGGCATGTTTAATCTAAACAAGAGAAGCTGATGCCCTACATTGTAGGAGGTACATAATAGTCATGGATACTATTAGGATTAATTTTAGGGAAAAAGTGATCAAATTCTTACCAAGAGATTAATTTTATGATTAGATCAAGAAAGCATTATTAAAAAATTCTCAGAATCCTAGGTATAAAGGACTCAAAATAGAGAATGATGGTATTTTACAATACAATAAAAAATGTATGTACCATATAGAGAGAATATGAAGAGCACAATGATAAAGGAACTACATAATTCTCCATATTTATTGATCTAGGAGTAACCAAGATCATGAAAAATCTTAGACCACTCTTTTTAAAGGCAATCAAGAAAGATGCATCAAACTTTGTGTCTCATTGTTTGGAATGTTATCATGTGGAAGTTGAACATGTTCATCAAGTTGGATTATTATATTCACATGACATACCAGAATGGAAGTGGCATGCAATCAATATGGACTTTGTCCAAGTTTTACCATTGTCATGGAACATGCATGACATGATCTTATTAGTAGTTGATAAACTAACCAAGGTAGCCCATTTTATACAAGGTAATTTGATAGATAATACACCCACTCTTATTAAGAGATTCATAAATGTAATGTGTTAGTTACATGGATTTATAAAAAAGATAATTTTGGATAATTATCTAAGGATGATTTAAATATTTTTGTTAAATCTAGATTTAGATTTGGGTACATAATTAAACTTCAACACTACATTTTACCCATAGATTGATGGTCAGACTAAACAAGTTAATCAGGTGTTAGAGGATCTCCTTCGTATGTATTACATGAGTCAATAATATAAGTTTGAATAATACCTTCCATTAGTTAATTTTGACTATGAAAGCCTAAACCAATCAGCTTTGAATATGACACCATTCAAATCATTATATGGTAGAAGGTGAAAAACACTGATTAGTTGGGACATGTCAGAAGAGAGGGTAGTCTTTGGACATGAGTTGCTTTTATAAATGGAAAATAAAGTCAAATCAATTAGGTAGAGGTTGGTTAAGGCTAATGATATAAAAAAGAGTTATGATGATCTAAAGAGAACAACTAGGTTGTTTTCTATAGGTGGTAATGTGTTCTTATAGGTTAATCTAAAAAAAATCCTAATTAAATTTGAGAAGTGAGCAAAACATTCACTAAGACATGTGGGAGTTATTGACCATTTTAACCACGAGTCAAAATGGGTCAACCCCTATAGTCAAGACTTGATATGGGGATGTAACATAGTGTCATAGGGTGTGTTTTGGTCTATTTGATATCATTTAATGCCATTATAACCTTGGTCATGATCTAGTCTAGTCTTATGTCATTTGGAGTCATTTAGGGGTTCAGACCATCATGAAATGTCACACAAGAATGAATAGATTAGTTTACTTATGAATTTTACAAGTATTATTATAAAACCTTTCAATCCAAAAAGTCTACATGGACATGATGATTTTGGTGCCAATATCATCTTCTGCAAATTTCATGTCTTGATGAGCTTGCTATCTCAAGATATAAACATTTGAATTTGGATTAGTAGAGATAGACATACATGGAGACATCAAGTTTAGGCCTCATGAAATGACCATTTGGGTCCAAATTCTCTTGAGTTTTAATGTAGGGTTGACAAGTGGTAAAATATTAGGTGTTAAAATTAGATCTAATGGTACGTGGGTAGTTAATGAGTCAGAAGGTCCTTGGGGTAGATCAATGGTGTGTGTTCTTGTGTACAAGGTAGATCAATGATCCACATTTAAAGAATACGACTCAAGATCAATGATGAATATTTTATCATGTAATGGAAATATAATAATACAAGTGAATTTTGAAAATTTAAAGGTTCCTAAGATCAAATACAAAGCTACCAAGTGGTGAAACATCATTTAATCAAGCTATGATAAATGACATGCATTGAGCCTTACAAATAATATCCAATAGTGTATGTTGAGTCAAAGAGTTAAAGGATCCTAAGAAAGCATGAAATGATATAAAATTTCATAATCTCAAATTCTTGGGTCATAAATCAAGAACTAACATGGACATTTGAATCAAAGAGACTCTAGAGGAGATCAACAGGGCAATTTTGATCAGATTCTGGATGGACGAGATGAGGTTACATGTCCAAATGACAACATGAATATTATAAAGTGGAATAAGTGATGTGACAAGGGAATGCCACACAAGTAGCCATGTAGGATCAAAGTATTTTTTATCAGAGTAAATACTTCAAACTCATATGCTACTATAAAAGTTTAGTCAAGATTTGAGATGAACAATGACTGCCAAATGTGAAGAATAAAGTCTAGGAGATAAATGGATAACTACAAATGGTAAATATAAGTGTATAGAAGATATTTATAATATAGGAAAATGTCTATGACTATCATAAGATATGTGTCAACTCTCCTAATTTAGTTTCAAATGATCAAGAGATGATCCATGATGAAGGCAGTTTCACAAAGGCTAGCTGAAGAGTCTTTACACCATTTTGGAGAGTTTATCATGGTCTATATGGGCATTTGTCTTAGGAAAAAATCATATTTTATTTATAAATTCATACTCATACATGTATAACTCCTCCTATCAATTGGACATGTGTTCTAGTGACCTTTGAGCTTTATTCTTTTCTCCTTTGAAATTCTATAAGTTGCTACCATTTTGGCCTTTGTAATCTAATACCACACCATGTATGGAAAATACCTACTAGTTTTGACATTGTAATTTACCTTATAAAAATAAATACAATATATTTTGAGTTCATATCTCATATTTTTAAATAATGTGAAGATATTTATAGTGATTATCTAAGTGATATTAATCTTTCTTTTCTTTCTCTCAGTCCTTCCATGTTTGATGCAAGTGATTTCAGTCTAACAAGTTATATGAAGTGTAGTTAAGTGTATGAATGTATCTTAAGTGTATAATGAGCCTTAATATCTAAAAATAATATATTTTTTTACTTACCTTGAGTCTTTATGCATCTTACCTTCATATTGAAACACTAATACTAGTGCATTCTAAGACTCTTAGGCTAGTGTTGTAGGCATTGTTTATTTATGAAAGAATTACAATGATCATGTGGAAAAAATATTATTGCATGAACCTTTTAGAATAGTTTTATTTCATGAAAATTATATCCCTTCCCCCCACAAGCAAATAATTAGCATAGGTGAAATTACTTCAAGATTTATTCAGGGAGCTATCCCTAAAATCTAGAGGCTCACTTCCACCATAGGTACACCCACATACTTATAAGTGTTCTCATTTTTATTAAATATAGAAGAGGATTAAATACCCTCTTCTAAGGTAAAATATTTGGTGATAATAGTTATGGCATTCTCGATGGGATAATTATCTTCAAGATAATTTATCAAGGTGAATGTTGATCTTGACAACATCAACTACAAATTAGTATACTACTCAGCATTTAGAGACTCCATCAAGGTAAAATATAGTTCAATACCATTTTACTATTATAAACTCTCTCATAATTCATGGTTCTCACTAGGTCATCCTATAGTATATTTCTTAACCCCATTAATCCACCTATTCAGCCTAAACTTCTTCTTGAAGTTCAATATCCTCAGCCTAATCTACCATTTGGAGAACCAATAGATTTTGGTAGAGAAGAAGAGGTTGAATAAATTGAATAAATTGATGATTTTAAATATTTTTAAGAATATATGGCTAGACCTCATTCCTTCCCTACCTTTAATACTAAAATTCCAATTCACCTTCAAGTATATGATGCTATTCCTCCTAATGCCATAAAAGACATACCCATATTTAATGATGAAAGTCATGTTACACCTAATGAACACATTAGGGATTTATCCAACTTCTGTATCTTCTGGAACATTTCCATTAGAGTCCTTGCCATGTACCTTAGATGGAAGGATCTTTATCTGTATAGGAATCTAGATGGTGGATGCATCACATGATGGGATGATTTTGGAGTGTTGTTGACCTTAAGATTTGGAAAGGAAAATGACCATGCCTCTCTCATACATCAGCTTAATGTTATCAAAATAGTCCCTAAGGGAATAATGCATGACTTCAATGAGAGGTTTCAAAAGACTTGGTATAGATTACCTCCTCTCACTAGGTTACCTATTAGTTTTATCTTCCCTAATTACCTGAGATCTATTTGTATTGAAATTGTTATCATGCTTCAATCCATGGGAGGGTACACTCTTTCTGAAGCATATGATCTTACTATCAAAGATGAGAATGGTCTCATCCAAGTTGTAAGATTTATTCCTAAGGTTTATATTCCTTCATTGTCTTATACTTCTACTAATACTCTATATGTGTCCCAAATTCACAATGCTAACACCGAGCCTAGAGCTGCACCTAGGAAGGAAGATAATGCCATGGACAAAGGTGCATATATTTAATGGTTATAAGCTAATATTTGGAGATGGAATATGAAACAAAGTGACTATAAAAATACATAACCTTATCAATAATAATATGGCCAGAAATTTTGGAGAAGAAGAGGTCAAGAGAAACCTAACTTCAATAGGCCTACCAATGTGCATAATCCCAACTTCACCACCAATGCAAGAGAGATGGTGCCAGTTTATAACAACATGGTGCAAGGTGAAAATTATTATCAAAGATAATTCATGTATGATAATTAATTTGGAGAAAGATAGATCTTGTTTCTCAAGGAGGATTTACCCCTCTTTTATCAGCTATATATGAAGTCATGATGCAGATAATTGAAGGTGGATAGCCTCAAGGAGAGATCTTCACTAACTTCTAAATAAGGACACTTTTAAACATAATCAAGGAAAATCTATTAAAGACAACACTAGAGCTAATAAAAAGGCTTTAGGTGGTGATATTAATGTGCCTAAAATCTCATTCAATCCTCATACAAAGTAATAAAGTATGACTATAGGTGTGGTAACTTCAAATAACTTTGCACATCTTCCAAATCAAAATATTAGAAGGAATGTTTAAGGCACTCCAAATCCTTAGGTTCTAAGAACTTCATTACCTACAAAAATATAGGAAAAATTAGGTATTGATTATTTAAACATTTTATATACACTGAAGAGTACTAAAACATCTATTTCCTTTTGGGATATTTTCATGTGTTTGGTCAAAAGGAGCTCCTACAAAAATAGTTATCTACTATCCCTACTAGTGTCCCTACTTCAAATCAAAGTTATGGTCACACTAATTTTAAAAATTATCCTAACACTATTATTGAACCATAGTATAGGGATAATAAACCTTGACCATTCTATCTGACTATCATAGTGGGTGATAAACTAGTCCATAATTGCATAGTTGATAGTGGAGCTTCTACTTCAGTCATGCCCAAAGTGGTAGCTGATAAATTGGGCCTACAATATGAGCCTCATATCAAAGTATTATTATAACTAGATTTTACACCTTCAAATATGATAGGAGTGATAAAAAACTTTAAGATTTTCTTGCATGATTGTCCTAGTTTTCCTATCCTTCAAGATATAGTTGTTGTTGACCTCCCAACTCACTTTGCAATATGCCTATCAAGGGACTTTATAGCCAACATAGGTGGATATCTCTCAATTGATTGGTATTTATTAGAATTTAAAACAAGATATGACACTAAGGTGACCATAATGACTAATCCTCTTAAAAGGTTTCATATTGAGCCCTATATTGAGACAAGTTCTAATTTCAATTGTGTTGTTCATGAAGAGTGATTTTATTGTAGATGATGGTAATTCTTCCAAGATTGAAGGAATTTATTATTTTTTCTAGATGAATATGGTACCAATAATTATTGGAATTATTCTTATAATTTATGGAGGAAACTGATCTAAGAGTATATTGTATACATGAAGAAATAATGCAAACACCTCTACTTGCCAAAGAAGAAAGTGAAGATGATGAGATGTGAAAGATGTTTTTTGATGGTTCAAGAAGTAGAGTTGGTGAAAGAGATGGTGTTATGTTTATCTCCCCATCTAAAAAATAGTATTATTCTTCATATATGTTTCATTTTTGTTGTACTTGTAATGTGGTTGAGTATGAAGGTTTAATTCATGGCCTTTAATGGACAAAGAGAAAGGGAATCAAGAACTTAAAAGTATATGGAGATAGTGAATTGGTTTTTCATCAGGTTTAGAATGTGGTTACTTATAATAAACCTTTTATTAAGTAATATAATCATAGGGTATGTGATTTTATTTAAGACTTCAATTCATTCAACATACAATTAGTCCTAAGGGAGAAAAATCATCATGCAGATATACTAGCTGCCATCAGAACATAATTTGATACACCAACTACCATAAAATATAAGGGAAAGCAATCTCAAATTAAAATAATTATTAGAAATTTTGTAACTAATAATTAAGTATCTTGGTAAGTTATTAATAGTGACAAACACATTACATGCTTCTTACAAAATGAGGCTGAGTTTTATTCAAGGAATCAAAGGAGACTCCAATAATAATTTGGTGATCAGATTGTGCAGCTATGGAAAAATAATATACCTAAGGGTTTGGTGAAATTAAAAATTACATTAAATTATAGTGATAAAAATAATAAGGAAAAAGTGACTATGTCTACAAAAGAGGATAAATATGAAAGAGTCTTGATCTTTAAAGATAGACTCCTCAAACTAGGCAATGTATGTTCTACATTAGAGAAATAAACATAAATTGAGTTGTGTAAAGAGTTTCATGATATGTTTACTTGGGAATATAATTATATAAAAATATTTTATACTATCCTATCACACCATACCATTGAATTGGAACCTAGAGTTAAACTGGTTAGATAGAAATATAGACCCATCAATCTTAAGGTTGAGAAAATCATGAGGTTAGAGCTTACTAAACTCCTTAAATTTAAAATAATATTTCCTATCAAGCATTCAACATGGGTAGCTAACCTTATGCCTATTAAAACTAAGAATTGGGATATAATACTTTATGTGTACTTCATAGAACTTAATAGGGTATCACTCAAAGATCACAATCTTCTACCTTTGATGGAGTAGATTTTGCAAGTCATTTCAATATCTCAACCTTTTTCTCTCTTAGATGGATATTTAGGTTATAATCAGATTCTTGTGAATGAGGATGATTAGTTTAAGACAACATTCACTACTAAATGGGTGACTTTTACTTATATATAAATATGTCATTTGGTTTGTCAAATGCTAGTGCTACCATTTATAGAGCAGTAGACATAGCCTTTAAAGGTTTGATCAATGAGATGTTGTTGGTTTATCTAGATGATATAAATAATATTTTATAAATATTATAATAAACATATGAAACAATTGATTTTTTTTTAAAAATATGTAGGAATTATGAAGTCTCTTAATCCAAAAAAAATGCATCTTTATTGTCCATGAGGATAAGCTCTTAGGACACATTATTTCCAAAGATGGTTTGGCTATTGATCCTAAAAAGATATAGGTTATTTTAGGCCTATCATTGACCTTACATAAGAAATGTCTCCTAATTTTCTTAGGTAAGATCAAATTTTTAAGGATATTCATACCTGGTTTTGCATCTTTGGTGAAACCTATCACAACCATGCTAAAAAATAATTAGTTATTTTCTTAGAATAAGGGAGGTAGAAATAGTTTAAAAGATAATAAGAAAATAATTTCATAAGATCCTAATCTTGTGAATACTTATTTATTTAAATACTTCATGGTGTATTCATTTTATAACCTTGATACTATCTCAACTATGTTAATGCAAATGAATGATGAGGGTGTAGAGCAACCAATTACATTATTTAGTCAAGGTCTGGAAGATTATTAAATCAAGTATAACTTTACTGAGAAACAAGTCCTTGTTGTTCTAAAAGGAATAAATAAGTTTAGGCATATGGTTTCAAACAATAAAATTCATGTTATGGTCTCTCATCCTAGTACCAAAGAATTTATTTTGAGTAAAGACCTTAGTGAAAAGAAGGTAGGGTGGATCACTGAAGTAATGGAATATGATGTTGATAACAAAGTGAAAAAATGTATAAGAGATAAGGGATTTTGTGAACATATCAATTTAGATGTTCATGAGTCAAAATAAGAGGTTTTAATCAATCATGATTTCCCCCAACCAGTTGGTTCTTTGTATATACAGAGTTAGACATAATATGTGATCAAATTTCTTTAAAGTGGTGACTATCCTAATGATATGAGTAGATCTCAAAGGAGATATTTTAGATTGCAAGTTATTCCTTTTTTCCTTGTAAATGGTGTTCTTTTTATAAGAGACAATAATGGTGTATTATTTAGGTACATTAATAATGACCAATTTAGAGTGTTGCTTGAGAAATTCCATGATGGAACAACATGAGGCCATTTCTCCCCACGAACCACAATAGCAAAGATCATGAGGGCATGATATTATTGGAAAAACCTCTTCAATGATTGTCATTTTTGGGTGAGAAGGTGTGTATAATGTGATTTATTTATGGGAAAATAGAAGCTTTCAACTCTTCTTTTGAATCCTATCCAAGTGGATCAACCTTTCATGCCATGGGGTATTGATTTCATTGGCATGATAAACCCCCCATAAAGTGTTGTTCATAAATAGATACTCACAACAAATGATTATTTTACAAGGTGTGTTGAGGCAATAAGATTAAAGGAAGATAATGAGAATGTTATCTTGGAGTTATATGAGAGCATAATAACAAGGTTTGGCTCTCCTACTATTATTTCAGATAATGCTCTTACTATTATGGGTGCTAAGATAATTGATTGGGAAAATAGTAATGGAATATTATTAAGTACTTCATATAACTATTACCCTCAAGGTAATGGGTTGGATGAATATATTAATAATAATATGATCAGAATCATCAAGAGAACCTTAGATCATAACCAGAGGGCTTGGCACACCAAATTGAAGATAACCTTATGGGTTGATAAGATAACTCCCAAGAGGTCAATAGAGAATTGTCTTTTTGTGCTTATCTATAGAAGAAAGGTTAGGTTGTCTATCTCTCAAGAGTTTCTTGAAAACACACCAATGGAGGTAAGATTTACATAATTAATGGAGCTACAAGAGACTAGAGATAATGTTCATCAAGCTATGGAGCATCACCAAGTATTAATGAAGAGGTATTTTGACAAGAAGGAAACTCTAAGATAATTTTAAGAAGGTGACATAGTATTTAAATGGGATGAAGATAGAGAAAAACTAAGGACGCATATCAAATTTGACACCCTATGGAGTGGACCACATGTCATCATCAATTTCAAGCAGAGTAACTATTTCTAATTAGTAAGGATAAATGGAGAAGAGCTGCATATACATATTAATGGGATACATTTGAAACCTTTCTATTGAGGGGTGAATGTCATTTTTGTAAATAATAGATTACGTGTGTGATTTGCTTTAGTTGAGTGTGTTGTGTTCCCTAAGTGTTCTAGTTAAACATATGTGTGTTTTTACTTTATGTCTTGTTATTTTTTTTATTTGGTGTGTTTTTTTAAGGAAATTTATGTGTTAAACCTATGTACAAGTGATTCCATATCCCAATGGATAGGATCAGGTAATTGGTCTGGGCATAACAAGCATATTAGCCTTGGGAAATAGACAAAAATGTTGACCATGTTGACCACAAGTCAAAATGAGTCAACCCATATAGTGAATACTTTATATGCAGATAGAAAAAGTGTCATAGGGTGTATTTTGGTCTATTTTATGTCATTTAATTCCATTATAACCTTCATCATGATCTAGTTTAGTCTTATGTCATTTGGAGTTTTATAGTGGGTTAGAGCATCATGGCATGTCACATAGGAATGAACATATTAGCTTGCTAATGCATTTTAAAAGTGCACTTAGAAATCATTTTAGGGTAAAAAATCTATATATACATGATGATTTTAGTTCCAAGATCATCCTCTATAAATTCCATGTCTTGATGATCTTGCTATCTCAAGATATAAGCATTTAAAGTTGGACTAACAGAGATAGACATGCATGGGGATGTCAAGTTTAGGCCTTAGGAAATGACCATTTAGATTCAAATGCTCCTGAGGTTCAATGTAAGGTTAAAAAGTGGCAAGGTATTAGGTGTTTGGACCAGATTTAATGGTACAAAATCAATCAATGAGTCAAAAGGTACTTAGGGCAGGTTAATGGTGCATGTTCCTATGTACAAGGTAGATCAATGATACACATTTAAAGGCTGAGACCCAAGATCAATGCCACACATTTGATCTTGTAGTGATGATCCAATGGTATGAGTGAGGGTGAAAGATTAAAAGTATCCTTACATCGAACACAAACCTACCAAGAGGTGAAATATCATTCAATCAAGCTAAAATCAATGAGATATATTGAGTCATGTAGATAAGATCCAATGGTACACATTGAGTTAAAGGATCTTAAAAAAACATGTAATACTACCAAATTTCATAATCTTGGATGCTTGGGTCATAGATTAATGGATAACATCAAAATTCAAATCAAAGAAACTCTAGAGGAGATCAATAGAGAAATTTTGATCAGATTTTGGATGGATAATTTGAGGATACATGTCCAAATGATGACATACATATTTTAAAATGGAATGAGTGATGTGGAAATGGAATGCCACATAGGAATACATATAGTATCAAAGGATTTTTTATTAGATCAAATACTTTAGACTCATACTCCACCATGAAAGTTCAAAAAAGATTTGAGATAAATAATGACCACCAAATGTGAAGAATGAAATCCAAGAGATAAATAGATGACTATAGATGATAAATACAAGTGTCTAGAAGATAGATAGTAGCTAGGAAAACATCTATGACTATCATAACATATGATTCAAATCTCCTAATTTAGTTTCAAATGCTTGAGAGATGATCCAAGATGAAGGCCATTTCATAAAGGCTAGCTAAAGAGTCTCTACACCATTTTGGAGAGTTTATCATGGTTTATAAAAAAATTTGTCTCAGGAGACATTCATGGTTTGTTTTTAAATTCATCATCATACATGTGTAACTCCTATCAAGTGGACATGTGTTTTAGTGACCTTTGATCATCATTCTTTTCTCCTCTCTCTAAAATTCTATAAGTAGCTACCATTTTGGCCTTTGTAAGCTAATACCACACCATGTATGGTGAAGCCCTATTGGTTTTGACATTGTACATTACCTTAGAAAAATAAATTCAATATATTTTAAGTTCATATCTCATCTTATTAAATTATGTGAAGAGATGTGTAGAGAATAGATAAGTGATATCAATCTATCCTTGCTTTCTCTTAGTCCTATGTTTGATGCAAGTGATTTTAGTCTATCATGTTATATGAAGTATTGTTAAGTGTATGAATCTATCTTAAGTGTATAATCAGCCTTAGTATCTTCAACTGATCTATGGTTTTACTTACCTTGGATAGTATTTATGCATCTTACCTTCATATTGAAACAGTAATGCTAGTTAATTTTAGGACTCTTAGGCTAGTGTTGTAGGAATTGTTTATTTGTGAAAGAAGTAAAATGGTCATGTTAAAAACATATTGGTGCATCAAATTTTTATAATAAATTTATTTCATGAAAATTCTATCCCTTTTTCTCATAAACAATTAGTTATCATAAGTGAAAGTACTTCAATACATATTCAGGGAGCTAGCCTTTAAATCTAGACGTTCACTTCCACCATAGGTACACCCACATACCTGAAAGTGTTCCCATGTTGCCCAAATCTTAAAGAGACTTGAACACCCTCTTATATGGTACAATATTTGGTGAAATTAGGACCCTTTGAGGTTTGGAAGTGGTCAACCCTATAGAATATAGGCTTGCATTACCATCATAATGTCTTCCATGTACCTTATCTTAAGAAGTATATAGTTTATCCTTCACATTTGTTGGAATGAAATGATTTGTAGGTTCTAGATCCTAGGGTGGTCATGGTAGAACCAATTAGAGTAATTGACACTCACAAACTTTATTTTAGTAATAAAGAAGCATTTTAGTGTAAGGTCATGTGGGACTAATACTTTGAGGATAGTGATACTTGTGAGGACTATGATGAGTTATACATGCTATTTACATATTTTTTTGCTTGATTTAATGCTTCATACTCTATTATTTTTCTTCTAGATAATGTTTTTATTTCTTAACTAGTGTGTGAATAAGTTTCATTAGATGATGACCAATTTTAGGGGTAAGGGATGTCATATCCTAATTCCTCACCAAAATAATTTACATGATTATCCATGGATTATTAAGGTTAAATTTATTAATTACTATTTAATTAATCAATAAATCATATGTTATTCTGGGATATTTATATGTTGTTTAGATTACATGATTTTATTGCTATGAGTTAGTTGTATTTGTATATTATTTACATTATGACCATGCTGATTAATTTTTACAACAATATTTTATGGATATATATCATGATGTTATGGGATAACTACCTTCTTATCATGAGTTGGATGTAGTATAGATCCATACCTTAGATCATGACAGAGGGAGAGCATCATTGGAGAGGATGGCATAGATGAAGGTGTTGGGGGATGATAGAGGAACAAATAGAAAACATGTACACACCATGATAGATATCACTTTTTTATATGCATTTTTTAAATTATTAGTTGTAGTATGTCATATTGTGTTATATGTATTTGGTTGATTAATTATATTCCTTAGTTATGAGTTAGTTTTTTTATAATATGTGGAACTAATCATGTGATTTCATTATGACTATAGTACATTGACTAAGTGCATAATGTTGATTTTGATCATGAAATGTTATTAAATTCATGATTACAAGTGATATTTTTTAATGAGCGAGTAAATATATTTGATAATTATTTTTGTACTACTATCTATAGAATAACTAGAATGTCTTGTAATGTTAAGCTTAATATATTGATAATCATAATTTTGACCTAATACCATGATATATGAAATATAGTTAGAATACATTAAGGATAGTCTATAGGGTGGTAATAATGATTACTATGTTGTTATAATATCATTATGTATGACATTTTTATAAAAGTTATAGTTAAAAGACTATTAATGACTTTTCACTAGTCACTTGCTATTAGAAGTCAGATTGATATGGATCCATGATAAGTTGATATAAAAATTACCTAAGTTATCCTATGATCTAACCTAAACTAATGGGTCAAATACATGGAATTAGTATCAAAGGTTTCATTTTATTGTTGTTTGGTTTATTACAACTCATTTTTAATTATTTAATAAGTAGACTCTGTAAAATTGGAACACAGGCATGTGAGGTCAAAAGACCATGCAGTGATTAAAAAGATTAAAATATTATTTATTTGGAATTTTTGAGTGATTAGGGCATTGATTTGTTTGTATCAACTAAAGTTGACCTAGATTATAAAGAAAATATATAAAAAATAGGGTTTTGCATGATGGGAACTAGAATGAATAGTGACTTTGATGTTCTAGTGCATGCAAGGAATGCATGAGAGAGGTTGATAGAAGAATAATGATAAGGAGGAAAAATAAGGGAATAGAATGCTATTAGAGAAGAGGAGGTGAGAATAGAGGATTAAATGGAAGACATTATGGTTTAATAGATAACAAACTTGGAATCTATTTCAAAGTTGGTATTGTAATTAATTTGAATGGGTTGTGTTTAAAATAATGAAAATATTTGTAGTTATCTTAATAAGGTTTTGGGTAATGCATTACAAAATAAATTTCATTAAATGATATAGATTTACCCCTATGGATGGTTCAGCCATCCATAGAACTAAATCAGTATCTCCTAATTCTTAAAATCTATTAAACAAGATTGTGTGTAATAAGTATGGCAGGGTAGACTTTTTTGTGTACTCATTATAGATTTAAGATATAGAAATTAGAGTAATATAGACATCTTAAAATAATATATACATAAATCTATTTGTGTCTTGTATGAATTTAAGAAACCCTTAAGCCTATATATGGTAAACTCTATATATTTTTAATGTTTTGTTATTGTGAGGATAAATACTAAAACCTTGAGTTTATAAATGAAATCGAGTTGAGGATATATTATAGAAAACCTAATATTTATGGAATGGTTTGTTGTTTTATTTATGTATTCCTAAGATATAAAATATATTTGTTTAAGTTGTTTATAGGATGAAATGGATGGTGATTCATGTCATTCTAGGGAAAATTATGTGTATAATATTATTCCACATAAGCCTTCAAGTTTTGTATTGAAATAGAATATTATTAAGAGGAGACTATGTAACCATATTAGTATGAAGACTATACTATTTTTTGTTATTAAATATTAATAAAAATGGGTTGTGTGTTGGAAACACATACACATACATACAATTGATATAAATGATTATATTATGTTTATGTGTATTGGAAAGAAATACCCATACATAAAATTGATACAAATGATTACATTATGTTTTTGTGTATTAATAATCAGTTCAAGATTACTCTATATTAGATAATTTTTAACATATTTTTATATAGCTCCTTTAGTGTGTTCAATTTGGTTTACAAATTTAGTTGTTTCAAACCTTAATGCTAAGCACAAAATTATAGCTGACTGTGTGAAATCACTTTAAGTAAATTGGCATATTAGATATGCGTTAAAATTTTTATTTAATAAATATTTTAAATCTAAGTTTGATAAAGGATTGTGTGTCAATTTCAAGTAAATAGTATAATAGTTATGAACCTAGATTAGGGGCAAATTAGAGAAAATGAGTTTGAATAGTTTTCTATTAATTAGTGGATTTTGAAATTCAAGTTAATAAAATGGAAATAAAACCAGGGTTAGTATATATGATTTTTATATAGTCATTATCATTAGATAATTTATAGAATTGGCTTTAGATTGATTGTTTGGATTGTTTGAGTTCCAAATGGGAAAATAAATATTGAAAAGGATAATAGTGTGTATATTATACTATGAGAATTCATAAAAATGAACACCTTGGGCCTAATGAAACCATTTTTAGCTATAACAGTACAAAAATTATTATAAATGGGTAGAAACATATAAAATATATATGTCTTGTATGAATTTGATATGCACATTATTCATATATATGTTATAATCTATTAGAAAAGATTAATTACATATTCACATATAGGGTATATATTTGTAAAATTTAAAGTCATATTTATAATTATGGTATTAGATATTATAGTAAATTAAGCTATTTAAACCACGTTATGCGGTATACCATATTTAGATGCATATAAATTTCTAAAGGTGTAAATAGTGTTATGGAAATTTTAATATTTTTTATTATGAACATTGGAATTAATTATAACCAGTTAGTTGTAATTTATGAAGTATAAGTATAAAATTATATTATGAATAAAATGGATTATCATAAAATAATCTTTATTGAGTTACCTTTTAGTTATTAGAAACATGCAACCTAGCATAAATATACCCGGTTGGTATAGGCTATACTTGTTTATGTATTTATTTAAGTATTAAATAATATAATTGAGGTTCATTACATACATTTTAAGTACTAAATTATGTACTTTGATTATTTCCATACCTAGCATGTTTATAAATGTTGATAGGAAGTAATCCAACTGAATCTATTGGTTATGTTTAGAATCAACCAAATCTCATGTTGTTGGTACTAAATAAGCAGTGAGATGGAATTCACTAGATTAATCAATATCACCAATGTTAAATGAGGATAATACAATCAAGTGGTGTATATGAATTTTAATGATCCTAGAGATTATTAACTATTTGAAGACTTTGGCCAACGTAATGTTTAGTTAAACATTGTCATTTCATATTTTTGATTTACATATTTGTGAGTTATCATGTTAGAACATATTTTCTTGTTGGTACACATCATAATTTATAAATATTATAACACATGGACACTAGTTTCTCTCTATATTCCCACACCATCAATATCTATGCATCCATGAAGGTAGGCCATTACCTGATTTAAAGATTATGTGGGGTATTGATGGTCTATCGTTTGTATGCAAAAGTGCTTGGATGATGCTCCCCCTCCCCATAATGTTAGGAATTATCCAAAGTCTTAACTTAGCATAGAATTTTATTGTGTTATATTAATTTAATAATTTTAATGGGGCATTCATCTTTTATAAAGACACCCCCATAAATAAATTAGGTTAACTTTTGGATAGTTTTCATGTTTGTGTTAATTAATAATGTGAACCATCTTTCAGGTAGAATTCCCATAAGAGTTGGTTAATAGGTTAATTGATTTTTACTGGTGTGTGTGAAAACCTATAAATAAATGTTTATTTCATGTAAAAGGGTTAACGGAATAAAGGCACCCTTTCTATGTACTTGTTTTTCATAATTAATAAAATGCTTGTGGACCCACACTTAGTGGGCACAAGATTCAACCCATTTTGATTTATTACTATCAATGGTATCAAAGCATGGTTTTGGAAATCATGGTGAATATGAGAATCTTTGTGAATTTTAGAGAAGGCAATGTGAAAATACAATTCATGTGAAAATGAAAGTCTCATGTGAAATCTCATTCTGGATATTATAAGGTATGCCATGTCCAAGAAACCTTGGTTGGTCTAACTTTGAAAATTTTAAAAATTATTAAATTATTTAATTTTTCAATATTTTTTCATTTATTAATGTCCATTTGAAATAATTAAGCCTGTATAGTCTTGTATGGCCATTTAATTGAACAAGCCTTTCATGCTCCTTGATATTGTTTCAAAACTCTTTTTTAGCACACCATATTAAACTTTGATGCTTTGAAATGATCAAACTTTATTTTTCAAGTCCTAAATTTTACCTAAAATCTATTTGTATGGAATTTTAAATCTGAAAAAATTCTTTGTGGATACAATAAATTGTTTCAAAAACTTATTTCTATCAATCTACTCAATTTGTGATCATGTGATCCATTTTTTGAGGTTTTGAAGATCTTATTTTCACTCCAAAATAATTTTTAAGGTTTTTAAAATCCCAAATTGTTTTTTTATATCCAATATCAGCATATGTATAGCTTGGTTATTTTGGATATCCCTGTGAGTATCTAGAATTATTTCTTTTTGAATCAAACTTTCATCTGCTAAGCTTTTGGATTGCTAGTTGAGATCCACAGACAAAACAATCATTCTAAATCCATTTCAGAAAAATTTAAATTTTAAAATTGGAAAATGTCTAATAAAATCATTAATTTTATAATTATGGCCTTCTAATGTCTAATAAAATCAAAACTTTAGCAATAATTAGTTAAATTCCTCTCTAAAAGTCTTATGCATTGACAAATGGTGAAAGATTCAATCTTGCAATGTTTTTATATGGTCTAAGGGAGTGCTAGGTGAGTTTCATATTTTATCAAATCATATTTGTCATTATAAATCTACAAGATGGTGTTGTAAATTATGAAATAAAAATATTTCATGTTTTACAAAGTCTTTTCTAAAGTTTGATCAAATTAGGTTTTGCATGGTGACAACTAGGTAATAGAAGATTTGAGTTTTCACTTTAAAAAAAAATCTCACATGAAAACACCAAAATAATTTTTTTTTAAATTAAAATAAAGGAAAATTTCAAGTTTATATAGAAATTTATATCTCTATAAACTTGCAAATGCTCATAGAGCACTTCGAAATACAGATTTTGGGAGGTGCTTGTAACAACGAGGTCATGGGTTCAAATCTTTTTTTTTGGAATAATTTTCATTAATAATATGCTTTTTGATATGATTACAATATTCAATATATACAAAAATAACCTTTTGGTAGGGCAATACCATATAATACTCCTTTAGGAAGGAATAACTCTACGATGTCTCTTCGAGGGGACAACCTCCAATATCCTCTTACAATAGAAGACTCAATGCTTACTTGATATATTTACCATGATAATCATCTCCTTTATATATAAATATATCTAACCAATGGATAGGTAACCTCCTAATCCTAATTTAGGCTGAATATTACCCAACCATTACCCAATTTACTAATTCCACAAGTTACTCCATTATCCTAATATATTGTACCCATATAACTAACTAAGGGGATGTGTACCACATGTCAGCATCTCCATCAACCCATATACATTAATATATCATATCCCTAGGTACATAAAATTACTTCCCTCCTTGACATGTTTCATCCTTGAAACATAGGAAGAAACCAAATAATGAGTGTGTTTGAAATCATTGCACACTTGTCTCCAATCTTGATCATCTAGTCATCAATATGTGATCTTGGAAGGTGATAGCTCTCCAAGCTTGTTTCCAAATTCCATTTTACTCCTCTAATTTTGATAAAATGAGCCACCATTCCATAAAACAATTTTAGTATTATTCTCCTTAGAAATGAGCCACCAATCTCTAGCATCAACATCATCTTCCCTTTAAATTTTTTGCAACTTCATGATCTACAAAAAAAAATTAGAGTTCATGAAACCCTAAAATGTTAATAACTCATACAAAACTGACCCAAAAAGTCCCAAATTTTTACTGTAGCTTCTTCCTATGATATTGTAACCTTAGTCAACATTTTGTAAAAAAATGTCATAAATTTTGACCTATAGATTGAATATATGAAAAACCATAAAATCACAAAAACTCACTCAAAATAACTCCAAAAATTCTTAAATTATTACTTTGCTTCTAATATATCTTCTTAAATCTCTAGTAAAAATTTAGAATAAAAATTTCCTATATTTTGGAAGATATTGTGAAATTAGTATAAACCCTAAAATAACAATAGCTCCCTCAAAAATAATAAAAAAATATTGATTTTTTTACTGTGACTTATTTAAAATATTCTCCATATCTAGTAAAAATATTTTGGAAAAATGCATAACCAATCAAAAGATATTGATGATTTAAAAAAAACTAGGGTTTCACTCCACACAAACTACCCAAATCAAAGCTCTGATACCACTTGATATGATCTTGATATGATTAAAATATTCAATATATGTATAAATACCCTTAAATTAGGGCAACACCATATAATACTCCTTTAGGAAGGAATAACTCTATGATGTCTCTTCAAGAGGATAACCTCCAATATCCTCTTACAATAGAAGACTCAATGCTTAATTGATATCTTTACCTTGATAATAATCTCCTTTATATAGACGTCTATCTAACCAATGGATGGGTAACTTCCTAATCTAAATGTAGGCTGACCATTACCCAATGTACTAATTCCACAAGTTACTCCATTATCTTAATATATTATACCCATATAACTAACTAAGGGGATGTGTGCCACATGTCAGCATCTCCATCATCCCATATAAATTAATATACCATATCCCTAGGTACATAACACTTTCTTGAAAAGTAATATTCCCTTTTTGGAATCTTTTTATTTTTTACAAGTTCTAAAAGGCATATTCGAATGTAAAAACATGCATATGTATTGAAATTTTTCATGGAAAGTTGATATCTTTTACTTTTGTGTATCATGATGAAATAAGGGTATATTTTGGTGAATTAAGGGTATATTTTGGTGAAATAAGGGTGTAATAAATTGATTTTTAGTGAGGATAAGTGAAAAACCCATCAAAAATACTTGTTTTTTTCTCTACATGGAGGTTAAGTGAAAAACCTCATAGAAGCATTATCTCGTGCAAAGTCCTATAATTACGTGTGTGTATTGTTTATCTTATTTGTTTCACTTATTTTCCACATTTGATTTCATTTCAAGATGCCTAAGATTCAAAACTTGCTTTGAAATGGTGATAGATTAATGATTTCTAATTATTCAGATTGGAAATATTTGATAGAAGCATCATTAGTATTTAATGAGTTATGGGATATTGTTAAGAATGAAAATCCCATATTGACAATAGAATAGGGCAAACTTGATATATTGAATTTTCATGACTCTAAGTCATTAGCACTAATAAAATGTTTTTATACTTTTGATACGTATGTTCATATTGAAAATTCTCCTCATAGTTACACTACATGGAAAACATTGTCTAATTTGTATGATAAGAAATCAAAGCATAAGAAGATAGACATCCGCATCTAGTTGTTTACTTTATCATTAGAAGATGGGGATATTGGAGAGTATATGTCTAAATTGAAAAATATCACTATTGAGTACACTAAGGCTAGGTTTGGAAAATTCAATGATGATCTAATAGTCATTGTTGCATTACAAGGACTACCGGAGTCCTATAGGAACTTTGTAGAAATGTTGTATGTCTCTAAAAAGATCACAGGCATCACTTTTGATAAGTTAGCTAAGTTTCTCATCCAATATGACCTCTCTCTACCCAATAAATCTAATAAAATAGAGGAAGACCATGTTTTAGAGTCTAATCCTAGTTCATCTTCATCAAGGCATTAAAATAATAAAGACCATAGTTATAGAGGGGGTCAAGGTTACAAAGGAGGCAAATATAAAAATAGAGGTAGAGTTTGTTCAAATCAACAAAAATCTAACCATTCTCATTCAAATGAGACAAATGATAGAGGATGTGTTCACGACTCTTATATGGGTATAGGTTGAGGTAGATTAGACATTTAGTGTCATAGATGTGGGAAATTTGGTCATATTGCCTCTGAGTGTAGAATCCCTTTTAAAAAAATATAGAGGCCTCAAAAAATTGACTAAGTCTAACTCTAATCAGTATGTTGACCATGATTATGATGAGTCTAAAAATGTTTATCATGAGTCTACATTCATTATTTTGGGGCACATTGATTATATGGAATATGAGGCTAGAGATGAGTTCACTGATGTATGGGTTTTAGATATAGGAGAAACCAAACACATGACATTTATGCAAGAATTCTTTTGTAATTACAAAGAAGATTCTCTCTCTCTAGTTGCTTTGGAAGATAAGTCTATGCATAATCCATTAGGACGTGGTTCTATTTAGATTTTCAAAAGAAAGGTTATAAAATTGTTCTTGAAAATGGGCTCACCCATATTAATTCAGTGAAGGATGGTTATAAAACCATGTATAATGGATATGAAGCTGAAAACTTGGTTAGATTACATTGTAAAGTGCTCCCTCACATAGTGGAACTAGTCACAATTATTGAAATAGGTACAAGTACTATGTCTACATAGTGGTTATGACATCTCCACTTTGGACAATTGAATATTCACTCTTTATTGGACTTGTAAAGATATGGTATGGTGAGTGGATTAACCACTTTTTACAAAGATCATATTCTTTGTGAATCATGTGTTTTGGGTAATCAAAACTAGGAAAAATTTCCTAAAACCTCTTCATGGTGAGGTAATAGGTTTTTACAGTTAGTTCATAGTGATGTATGTGACATGAAAAAGTCATCCATTGGTGGGTGTAGATATTTTGTGTTGTTTATTGATGATTTTTCTAGGATGACTTGGGTGTTTTTCATGAAAAACAAATAAGAAGTTTTCACTAAGTTTATTGATTGGTTACACTTAGTTGAAAAAGAAATAGGTTCACACTTAGCCACTCTTTGTTTAAACGATGGTGGTGAGTATACTTTGAATGATTTTTCATATTATTTTCAAGAACATGGCATTCATAAAAAATATAGTGATGCTTACACCCCATAATAGAAAGGAGTATCTTAGTAAATGAATAGAACCTTAGAGGACACATCTTGAGCTATGTTGCACTATAAATAGTTTGATGATATGTTTTGGGTAGAATCCATTATTACTATAGTGTATTTGAGAAACAAATCCCCCAAAGTAGATCTTTTGGGATAAACTCCATATGATGCTTGGTATGGGTTTAAACCAAAATTTAAATGCTTGAAATTTTTTGGATGTCATTGTTTTTATTTAGTTCCCACTAAACATAGAACCAAGTTAGAACTACAAAGTCAAAAATGCATCTTTCTTGGATATTCAAAAAATAAAAAGGTGTATCAGTTACTTACACAAGATATAGGAAAATTCATAGTGATTTGGGATGTATTATTTGATGAATTTGGGACTATGAACACTATTGAGATTAATTCTCAACTTAATAGGTTAGTGAGGAAAAATGAAAAAAAGAGATAAGGGTTTGAGTAATGGGGATAATTCCTCAAGGTTGTGGTATGAAACTCAAATTCCTTCACTTTCCTCTTCTTCATCTACAAGTTCATAAGTTGATGGCTTAGAAATTATTGAAAATTCTCTAAGTCTTCCTTCGAATGGTGCACATGATGAGAATTCTGGTGTTCCTAATTTAAATAAATATAAAAAATGGGCTCAAAGTACTTTTTCTGACCTTATAGTAGATAAAGTTGGATTAACAGGTCCTAAGAGTTATCATAAATAGGTGAATTATGCAATGGTTGTTACTACTTCTTCCACTGAGCCATCTACTTTTGAGGAGGCCTCTACTAAACATGTTTGGCAATAGGCAATGCGAAGTGAGTATGATGCAATACTTAACAATAATACTTGGGTTTTGGTTGATCCTCCTCCACATATTCAACTCATAAGATGAAATTGGGTGTATAGGACTAAGTATAAACCATATGGATCTATGGATAAACATAAGGTAATACTTTTACAAAATGATATGTGAAATAAGAAGGTATTGACTATGACAAAACATTTGCACCAACTACCAAATAACACACTATTTGTATGGTACTTGCCTTAGCATCACAAAATGGTTAGAAAGTACATCAGTTGGATGTTAAAAGTGCTTTTTTTAAATTTTTATTTATAGGAAGAAGTATATATGAAACAACCTCAGGGTTTTGAATAGGTGGGTGTAGAACACAAAGTGTGTAAATTGATAAAAAGCTTTATATGGGCTTAAATAGGCACTTAGCACTTGGTATGAGAAAATGGATTCATGCTTGAAATTTATTGGTTTTCAACATAGTGAATCTAATGATACTCTCTATTTTTGAGTGTAGGGTAAGAAATTGGTGATTCTTGTTCTCTATATTGATGACTTATTTATCACAAGAAATGATAAAAATCAAAACAAGTCTGTGAAGAAGGAATTAAAAGATGGGTCTAAGATGATAGATTTTGGACTTCTTCACTACTATCTAGGCATATAATTAACTCAAAAAGAGCATAGTATTTTCATTTCACAAACTAAGTATATTTATGATTTATTAGATAGGTTTGGCATGAGTGATTGCAAACCTACTCTCACTCTAATGGAAAGTAACTTAAAATTGTCTAAGGATGATGGCAGTGCCTTTGATGGCACCAAATATAGATAATTGGTAGGAGGTTTGATATATTTGATGACTATCAAGCCTGATAAATCATTTTTAGTTGGAATTTTATCTAGGTTTATGCATGATCTTAGAGCAATTCATGGTATGTAGTAAAAATAGTACTTCATCATATTCAGGGAATGAAGACATATGGCCTTAAGTACTACCACAATAATAACTTCAAACTGTTGGGTATTGTGATGCAGATTTTGGTGGAAGTGTGGATGACAATGTGTCCACAATAGGATACACTATGCATATGGGTTCAACTACCATTTATTGGTGTTGTAAGAAGTAGGATATAGTGGCAAATTCATTAGTAGAATTAGAGTATATTTCAAAATGGGATTCTTTCAAGGAAATTGTTTTCTTATGATGTAATTTTGAAGATATTTAGGTTTCTCAAATTGCTCCTACAAAGTTATACATTGATAATTAGAGTGCAATCAAGATGTCCAAGAATCTAGTATTTCATGCCAAAACAAAACATATGGATGTCAAATATCATTATTTGTGATGTTGGTGGTGAAGAGAGATCTTGATCTGATATATTGCCCTACTGCTGATCAGATAACTGATATTGTCACAAAACCCCTTGATAGGATCAAATTTGAAATATTCATAAAAATGCTTGGTATGTGTCCAAAGACCTGACTTTGGATCATAGCAGGGTTTTTTAGGACTTATCTAAAGTCTTAACTTAGCTTAGGATTTTTTTGTGTTAGATTAATTTAAAAATTGTAATGGGGCATGCATCTTTTCTTAAGACACCCTCATAAATAAATTAGATTAACTTTTCGGTAATTTTCATGTTTATGTTAATTAATAATGTGAACCATCTTTCAGGTAGAATTCCTATAAGAGTTAGTTAATAGTTTATTTGGTTTTTACTAGTGTGTGTGAAAACCTATAAATAAATGTTTATTTCATGTAAAAGGGTTAACGGAGTAAAGGCACCCTTTTTATGTACTTACTTTTAATAATTAATAAAATGCTTATGGACCTACACTCAGTGGGTATAAGATTCAGCCTATTTTGATTTATTACTATCAGTGGTATCAGAGCATGGTCTTGTAAATCATGGTGAATATGAGAAGATTGGTGAATTCTAGAGAAGGTAAGGTGAAAAGACAATTCATGTGAAATTTAAAGTCTCATGTGAAATCTCATTTGGATAGTATAATGTATGCCATGTCCAATAAACCTTGGTTGGTATAACTTTGAAAAATTATTAAATTATTTAATTTTTCAATATTTTTGCATTGATTAATATCTATTTGACATAATTAAGCCTGTATATGGTCTTGTATGGCCATTTAATTGAATAAGCCTTTCATGCTCCTTGATATTATTTTAAAAGTCCTTTTTTAGCACACCATATTAAATTTTGATGCTTTAAAATGATCAAAATTTATTTTTAAAGTCATAAAATTTTCCTAAAATCCATTTGTATGGCCTTTTAAATCTGAAAAAATTCTCTGTGGATATAAGAAATGGATTCAAAAACTTATTTCTATCCATTTACTCAATCTGTGATCCTGTGATCCATTTTTAAGGTTCTAAAGATCCTATTTTCACTCCAAAATAATTTTGAAGGTTTTTCAAAGCCCAAACGTTGTTTAAAAGTCAATATCACCATATGTATAGCTTGGTTATTTTAGATATCCCTGTGAGTATCTAGAATTATTTCCTTTTGTATCAAACTTTCATCTACTAAGCTTTTGGATTGCTAGTTGAGATCCACAGACAAAACAATCATTCTAAATCCATTTCAAAAGCTTTTCAAGCTGAAAATTATATTTTTAAAGCCATTAATTTTATAGTTATGGCCTTCTAATGTCCTATAAAATCAACACTTTAGCAATACTCAGTTAAATTCCTCTCTGAAAGTCTTAAACATTAGCAAATGGTGAAAGATTCAATCTTGCAAGGTTTTTTTATGGTCTAAGGAAGTGCCAGATGAGTTTAAAATTTTATTAGATGATATTTAGTATTGGAAACCTCCAAGATGGTGTTGTAAATGAAAAAATAAAAATATTTCATGTTTTACAAAGTCTTTTCTAAAGTTTGATCAAATTAGGTTTTGCATGGAGAAAACTAGGTAATAAAAGATTTGAGTTTTCAACTTCAAAAATAATTTCACGTGAAAATACCCAAATAATATTTGTTTTATTAAAATATAGGAAAATTTCAAGTTTATATAGAAATTTCTATCTTTTTAAGCCTATAAATGCTCATAGAGCACTTGAAAAGAAAGATTTTGGGAGGTGCTTGTAACAAGGAGGTCACAGGTTCAAATATTCTTTTTTGGAAGAATTTTGATTAATAATATGATTTATTGAAAATGAATATTCCCTTTTTGGAATCTTTTTATGTTTTAAAATTTTTAAAAGGCATATTTGAATGTAAAAACATGCATACTTGTTGAAATTTTGCATGGAAAGTTGATATCTTTTGCTTTTGTGTATTTGGGTGAAATAAGGGTGTAAATTGGTAAAATAAGGGTGTATTTTGGTGAAGTAAGGGGGTAATAAATTTATTTTTGGTGAATTTAAGTGAAAAACCCATAAAAAAAACTTGTTTTCTTGCTCTACGTGGAGGGTAAGTGAAAAACCCCATCGAAGCATTGTCTCATGTAAAGTGCTATAATTATGTGTGTGTATTGTTTATCTCATTTGTTGCACTTATTTTTCACATTTTATTTCATTTCAAGATGTCTAATATTTAAAAATTTATTTTAGATGGTGATAGATTAATGATTTATAATTATTCAGATTGGAAATGTTTCATGGAATTTTCATTAGTATTTAATAAGTTATGGGATATTGTTAAGAATGAAAATCCCGCATTGCCAACACAATAGGCCAAACTTTATATATTCAATTTTCATGATTATAAGGCCTTATAACTAATCAAATGTTGTTGTACTCATGATACTTATTTTCATATTGAAAATTCTCCTCATAGTTGCACTGCATGGAAAACATTGTCTAATTTGTATGATTGCAGTTGTTTACTTTGTCATTAGAAGAAGATGGGGATCTAGGAGAATATATTTCTAAATTGAAAAATATCACTAATTATTACACTAATGTTGGGTTTTGAAAATTAGATGATGATCTCATAGTCATTACTACATTAGAAAGACTACATTGGTCCTATAAGAACTTTGTAGAAATGTTGCATGTCTCTAACAAGATCACATGCATCACTTTTGACAAGTTGGCTGAATTTCTCATCCAACATGACCTCTCTTTTCGCAAGAAACCCAAGAAAACAAAGGAATCCCATGTTTTATAGTCTAAGCCTAGTTCATCTTCATCTGGGTATCAAACCAATAAAGGCCACAATTATAGAGGGGGTCGATGTTACAGAGGAGGTAGCTATCAAAATAGAGGTAGAGGTTATTCAAATCAGCAAAAATATAACCATTCTCATTCAAATGAGACAAATGATAGAGGACATGGTCATAACTCTTATAGGTGTAGAGGTCAAGGTAGATTATACATTTAGTGTCATAGATGTGTGTAATTTGGTCACATTGCCTCTTAGTGTAGAATCCCTTTTGACAAAATATAGAGGCCACAAAAAATGACTAAGTCTATCTTTGCTCAGTATGTTGACCATGATTATGATGAGTCTAGAAATGTTGCTCATGAGTATGCATTCACTATTTTGGGGCACAATGATTATGTATAATATGAGGCTAGAGATGAGTTTACTGATGTATGGGTTTTAGATACATAGACAACCAAACACATGACATTTAGGTGAGACTTCTTTTGGACTTATAAATAAGATTCTCTCTCTCTCTAGTTTCTTTGGTAGATAAGTCTATGCACACTCCATTAGGAATTGGTTCTATTTAGATTCTTCTTCCTAATGGCTTTATAAAATACTTGGAGAATTTTTGGTATGTTTCCACTTTGAAGAAACATCTTATTTCATTGGGAACTGTTCTAAAGAAAGGTTATCAAACTGTGATTGAAAATGGGCTCATTTATATTAATTCAGTGAAGGATGGTTATAAAATCATGTATACAGGATATGAAGATGGAAACTTTGTTAGATTGTATTGTAAAGTGCTTCCTCCCATAGTGGAACTAGTAAAAATTATTGAAATAGGTATAGGTACTATCGATATAGTGGTTATGGAATATCCAATTTAGACATTTGAATATTCACTCTTTAGTAGAATTGTAGAGATATGGTATGGTGAGTGGATTTCCCACTTTTTGAAAAGATCGTATTATTTGTGAATCATGTGTTTTGGGTAAACAAAATTGGGAAAATTTTCCCAAAACCTCTTCATGGCAAGCTAACAGGTGTTTATAGTTAGTTCATAGTGATGTATGTGACATGAAAAAGTCATCTATTGGTGGGTGTAGATATTTTGTGTTGTTTATTGATGATTTTTCTAGGATGACTTGGGTGTTTTTCATGAAAAATAAATTAGAAGTTTTCACTAAGTTTATTTATTGGTTTCACTTAGTTGAAAAATAAATAGGTTCACACTTAGCCACTCTTCATTAAGATAATGGTGGTTTGTATACTTCAAATGAGTTTTTAGATTATTGTCAAAAACATGGCATTCATTGACATTATAGTAATACTTACAATCCATAATAGAACGGAGTATCTGAATGAATGAATAGAACCTTATAGGTCACATCTCAGGTTATGTTGCACTATAAATATCTTGATGATAATTTTTGGGTAGAAGCCATTAATATTGTAGTGTATTTGAGAAATAGATCCCCCATAGTAGCTCTTTTAGGAAAAACTCCATATGAGGCTTGGTATGGGTTTAAACCAAAAGTTAAACAATTGAAAGTTTTTGGATGCCTTTGCTTTTCTTTAGTTCCCACTAAACATAAAACTAAGTTAGAACTATTTAGTCAAAAATGCAACTTTCTTGGATATTCAAAAAATAAAAAGGGGTATTGTTTGCTTTCATAGGATACATGCAAATTCATAGCGAGTCAAGATGTAGTGTTTGATGAATTTGGGACTATGAACACTACAGAGATTGATTCTCAACTTGATAGTTTAGAGAGGAAAAATGTAAAAAGAGATAAGGGTTTGAGTAATGGGGATAATTCCTCAAGGTTGAGGTATAAAAGTCAAATTCCTTGACTTTACTCTTCCTCATCTACTAGTTCACAGGTTGATGACTTAGAAATTATTGAAAATTCTATAAGTCTTCCTTTAAATGGTGCACATGATTAGAATTATGGTGTTCCTAATTTGAATAAGTATCCAAAATGGGCTCAAAGTACTTTTTCTAACTTGACAGTAGATGAATTTAGATTAATATGTCCCAAGAGTTCTCATAAATAGGTGAATTATGCAATGGTTGTTACTACTTCTTCCATTGAGCCATCTATTTTTGAGGATGCCTCTATTAAATATGTTTGGCAATATGCAATGCAAGTGAGTATGATACAATACTTAACAATAATAATTGGGTTTTGGTTGATCCTCCTCCACATATTCAACCCATAGGATGTAAATGGGTGTATAGGACTAAGTATAAATCATATGTCTCCATTGATAAACATAAGGAAATACTTGTTGCAAAAGGATATGCACAAAAATAAGGTATTGAATATTAGGAAACATTTGCACCAACTTTCAAATGACACATTATTCATATGGTACTTGCCTCAGTAGCAAAAAATGGTTGGAAATTACATTAGTTGGATGTTAAAAGTGCTTTTTGAATGGTGATTTATAGGAATAAGTATATATGAAACAACCTTAGGGTTTTCAATAGGTGGGTGTAGAACACAAAGTGTGTAAATTGATAAAATATTTGTATGGGATCAAACAGGCACCCAGGGCTTGGTATGAGAAAATGGATTCATACTTGAAATCCATTAGTTTTCAATGTAGTGAATTTGATGATACTCTCTATTTTTGAGTGTAGGGTAAGAAATTGGTGATTCTTGTTCTCTATGTTGATAAATTATTTATCATAGGAAATGATGAAAATAATAACAAGTCTATGAAGAAGGAATTAAAATATGGGTTTGAGATGATAGATCTTGGACTTCTTCACTACTATCTAGGCATATAGGTGACTCAAAAGGAACATAGTATTTTCATTTCACAAACTAACTATATTTATGATTTATTAGATAGGTTTGGCATGAGTGATTGCAAACCTACCCTCAATCTAATGGAAAGTAACTTAAAATTGTCTAAGGATGATGGCAGTGCCTTTTTTGATGGCACCAAATATAGACAATTGGTGGGAAGTTTGATATATTTGATGACTACCAGGCTTGATATATCATTTTTAGTTGGAATTTTATCTAGGTTTATACATGGGCCTAGATAAATTCATCAGCATGCCACAAAAAAAGTACTTTATTATCTTTAGGGAACAAAGACATATGGCCTTGAGTACCATCATAATAAGAAATTCAAACTTATTGGGTATTGTGATGCATATTTTGGTGATGTGTGCATGATAAAGTGTCTACAATAAGATACACTATGCATATGGGTTCAACTACCATTGCTTAGTGTTATAAGAAGTAAGATACATTTGCAAATTCATCAGTAGAATTATAGTATATTGTAGCATGGGATGCTTCCAAGGAAATTTTTTACTTATAACGTATTCTTGAAGATATTTAAGTTTCTGAAATTGCTCCTACATAGTTATACATTGATAATCAGAGTGCAATCAAGATGTCCAAGAATCTAGTATTTCATGTCAAACCTATATATATATGGATGTCAAATATCATTATCTATTAAGTTTAGTGGTGAAGAAAGCTCTTGATCTAATATATTTCCCTATTATTGATTAGATAGCTGATATTTTCACAAAACCCCTTGAGAGGACCAAATTTGAAAAATTTATAAAAATGCTTAGTATGTGTCCAAAGACTTGACTTTGGATCATAGGGGAGTTTTTTAGGACTTATCCAAAGTCTTAACGTAGCCTAGGATTTTGTTGTGTTAGATTAATTTAATAATTGTAATGGGGAATGCATCTTTTATAAAGACACCCCCATAAATAAATTAGATTCACTTCTGGGTAGTTTCCATGTTTGTGTTAATTAATAATGTGAACCATCTTTTGGGTAGAATTCCTATAAGAGTTAGTTAATAGGTTAGTCAATTTTTACCAGTGTGTGTGAAAACTTATAAATAAATGTTTATTTCATGTAAAAGGGTTAACGGAGTAAAGGTACCTTTTTTATGTACTTTTTTTTGGTAATTAATAAAATTCTTTTGGACCCGCACTCAGTGGGCAATAGATTCATCCTATTTTGATTTATTACTATCACATAGTAGTACTTATTTGGAGACTAAACTTGATATTACCATATATACTAGATTTTGTGAGACTCATTCTTTATGGAGCCTTGTATCTAGTATTTTTTTTAATTATTGAAAAATTATTCTTGATGGAAATGTAATTATCTACTCATATGTACATTATAATAGTGGATATAATATTGTACTAGTTGTGGCTAGAATTATGTAATCAAATTTTGGAATATATATGTAGTGATGGATTAAAAAGAGGATTATTTCAAGCATTATTCATGAAAAACACAAAATAATGCATAAGAAATAATAATCTAGGCCAACCTATTCAATGAGGTTTATAAATGACAATAAGATAACAATTGAAAGAAAACACATACCTATTACCTTCCCAATATATTCCACCATCCAAAATCGACTCCAAACATGTTTTTTCCCTTGATTTGGTGTTCTTATCTTTGTCAAAAATGGATTCCAAGCTCCTCCATTATCTCAAGATCACCATGCATAATCTAGGCTTAATATAAGAAATAAAATCTATGCCTATTAAATGAAGCTATGCTATTGTAAATAAAGCATTTATCAAAATACACAAATGACTTGTGGAGATAATCCTGTATTATAAGTTTACACAATTTAAGCTTAGAAATGATGTTCTATGCCATTCTATTTGTAGATTTTTCAAATGGGTTAGGATCTACCATGACCGTCCATCTCAATATTGAGATGTGTGGAAATGAATTAGTCTAATATTGCATAATAAATCCATAAATATCCTAATAAATATTTGGGAGGAAGAGACATTAATTAGGCATGGGTGCCCATAAACTTGATATTTTTTGCATTTATGGCTTATGAATTCCACCTCATTGATCATGTCATTAGGTGATGCAGATATTTAGAATCAATTTCTGAGAAAGAATTATGCAATTTTCTTCATTGAATTCTTACTTAAGATCATAATTTTATTTAATTTGTCTAACTAAGATTAATCAAATTTATTACAATTTTTTATAAATTCATGCATAATTAATCTAAATGGTATGAATGTGATATTACTATGTTGTAATTTAACTAGAGGGGAATTAGAAGGTGATGTTAGATGCATATGGACCATGATCCAATTTTGTATGTTGTCAACACAAAATAACTTAGGCACATTTCATGTACTAATGAATTAGAAGAATATAGTGATCTAGAACACCAAAATGTAAAATTATCATTTTGACTTGAAATGATTTATGAAAATTTAGGAACCACATAAAATGCATTTCCCTATTTAGAGATACAGTAGCCTAAATTAACACTTATATATAACAAGCTCGAACCATTTAGTGTGTTTAAGTGATTTTAGCTTAAATTATGCATTTGAGTGTAATTCAAGTAAGATTGATAATTTAAATACAAATGGTGCTAGAAATTGGATGCATACATTTTCCCCTATTTGAGAAGGTGTAGCGAGACATTCAGGTTAAGCAACATCATATCAAAAAAAAGAGTTGTCAATAATAAAATGTAAACAACCCATAATGCCCCTCAAGAGGACATATTAAGAGGAAAGAGAAATATATACTCTAAAAAATAAAGAGAAAGCAATGGAATAGATTTCATCCAAATGAGCTAATGCTTGCATGAATTGATTCCATCAGTTATTAAAATATAATTAGAGAATATGGGCCCCAAATATGGGAGTAATAGGAAGGATACAATCCAAAAATAGAAGTGACACAAATTGAACACACCCAAAGATAGGATACAAGTTGTGCACTATATAATTGATTAACCCTAAGACAAGTTATGTACTTAACTATTACCATCATGGGAAAAAGTGTGGAGAGCTTAAAATTAGAAGAAAAGGAGAGCATTGGCTCCAAAGGTAGAAGAAATAATAATGTGCTCCAGTAGAGCGAATATGATTATGATAAGTAATTTTGTCCTAGTAGGGCTGATTTTGATCACTGATAAAGAATGGTTTTGCCCTATATGGTTGATTTGATTCTTACAATTTGGTCAGATGTTGTACCCTAGCATGGGAAAATTGGCAAGAAATATCTCAAGGATATAACCTATTACATAGATTATATATGAGTGGTCACAAACATAGATGTGATTATGGAATGGATTTTAAAAATACACAACAAACCAAGCATATGAGAATGCACAAAGTGATGAAACAAATGAAAATAAAAATGAATATGGTCGAGCTAACCTAAGATATATCTAGTATCTAAACATTTCCTACATAGTCCAAATGGACCTCAAGCCAATGTAGTTCACCCTGAATTGGGGAGAATGGAATGAGGGATGATGAAAATTTACTAATTATTTGATTAAACTTATGATATATGTGAAGACATGCATGCCTAAACATAGATTCAAAGTACTAAACCTATTGAGCCTATTTTATGTATGGTGATCTTGAGATATATTCATCGAAGCTATGTTGATGTTTAGACTTGAATCCAAAGCACAAAGTGCTTGATATATCAAAAATAAACATCATAAGTATGAAAAACTTATAATGGTATGGTACTTCAATTGTACAAAGCTGATTCAAATGTGAATATCTATAACTAAGGATAATGGTAAAAAAAATGACCAAAAATAGAGTTATAACTATTTACATTTTAACAAAAAAATAAAAAATAAAAGCAAAAACATAAATGAACCTAATTTAAGATCAAGATATGAAAAACCAAAATTCAATTAGGTACAAGAATGTTTAAAAATTAAAAAAAAACAACTTAATAACATGAGATCAAGATATGAATAATAAAGATCCATGTGGACCATCAAGATGTACTTGGAAAATAAACAAAGCAAGACCAAAAAGTAACTCAAAAGAATAAATAAACAAAAAAAAATCAAATAAATATTTTTTTGGAATTTTTTAAGTATCTCAGCTCAATTGATAATTAAGAGATACAAAATGGGCCAACTTTAAAAATGGTGAGTTTTTTCCAAAGAGTGCTCATAAAATGGTGAGAGTGTGCCAACTTAAAATGCTCAAAAGATTGTAATAGCATAATAAAAATGGGGGACTAAGTTGACCTCAACTTGAATTGAGCATAACCTATGTAATCCCATTTTAGACCTTCAGTCACAGTAATTATACCAACATAAAAGGTGATGAAAAACCAACAAAGTCACAAAAATTTCACAAATAAAGGCAAATGACAAGGAAAATGATAATAGTAATGACTAGGTGATGTGGCAATGCATGATAAAAAGGTGTTGTTCCTAGTTTACCCATAAGTGGTTACAATCAGGAAATAAAAATTATAATTCTAATTTTCCCAAAGGTAGTTATAATTAGGGGTATCAAATAAAATACTAATTTTCCCATAGGTTTTTATAATCAAGGGTATAAGATAAGATGATAGATAACTTGCCAGATCAAATGTCACACTACTTCCATAAACTGTCATTCAACATGACATTCTAAAATTATTGAATCTAAATTGGAATCCCCCCATGGAAAGTATGGGAAGAACCAAAAGAACCAAGATAAAAATGGTATAATTAGGATAAATAAAACTAAGCCTTGGTTAATAGTAATTAAATGGTAAAAATTATCAGAAGATAGTTGGCTATAGTGGCAACAAAGTTTCCCCCAGGTGATGATGGCTTAGTTTGCTCATAAAATAGTGAGTCAGTGGGACAAGATACTTGTAAAATGGTAAGAGTGTGTCTTAGGTTTCTCTCAAAATGGTGAGAGTATTTAAACTTAACAAATTCTCATAAAATGATGAAAATGTGGCAAAGGTGTGACTGAGCTAACCTCAATAGAAATTGAGTGATACGTATATAGTCTTGAAGGACCTCAAGTAAATGTAGTTCAAACAACATGAGATAAATAGAAAATAATGGTATAAAGTTCCTAAAATGAAATGGTCTTATGTTTTTTCCCATAAGAGATAAGGCACGATAATATAAAATGGCACATTGTAAATTAAAAATGGTTTTGCTACTCTTGTTGACATGGAGATGCATGTCATAGTCAATATATGAGACAACCATAATAATCAGTCATAAATTTTTTTATCCAATGCCCTTTCAAAAAAGTTTCTACATCAAAAACTTGCTACAGATATGGATCTTAATAATGTGTTTGTGATCTTTATTGATTGTTGATTCTAGTTCTTTCAAACATCAAGACAAGATATCTTTGTAGCCTCTACAAAGGAAAGTGCTACCAGGGATGGTAAATAATGTTAGGCACATGATAAATGGTATAAATGGGTAATAAATAGGTGGATGATAATGAAATTTATAATGAATTGGAGACAAATGAATATTTGGATGTTTAGGCACACTTAATGTTGTTTGTTCTAGATTTGACATTCGATAACCACTATTTTTTTGTTTGATCCTGAGAGTAGATACCATCTAATTATGCTATAGATCGGAAGCTATAATGATTTGATCTTGAATAATGTCTTCATCAAGTAGTGAAGAACATTTTTTCTTAGTTATTAGTGCCATTATGAGGGTTTCACTAATGAATTTATCTTGATCATCCCATAGTGCCTCTGAGAAGGTTTTACAAGAGATATTCACATTTGAATTTGATTGTGTTCTAACACCTTCAAAAAGGTTTCACTAAAAGATGTTGAGTTTGAACCTTGATCATCCCCTAGATCCTTTAAGAAGGTTTCACTAGTAAATTTCTCTTCTTTTAAATGAATTTGGTCTCGGTCCCCCTAATATTTTACAAATGGTATGTTGGCATGGATGCAGTTCAATAAAGTGTGATTATATTGGTGCCAATCAATGCTTGTGGGAGGTAGAATGCCAATATAATGGCTATGTTGGGTGGGGGTAATGGAATGATGAAAGGAATCACAATCTGCATATGAGATACTAGTATAATTTATGTTGATGCTAAATAATCATCTTAAAAAATTGTAGAATGATCACAAATGTATTAAAATTTATCCACAAGGCAATTATAACCAATGTTATAACAAACATGAATGTAATATGTTTCTAAAATTGAGTTCAAGTCAAGGGACTCTAAATCTGATATTAGTCCTGATAGTGATTCTACTTCTAATGCTATATATGATGTCAGTTCAAAAAAGGAAACTAACTCTAATGTTGTTTCTTCATCCAATATGGCTACTTCTATAATGATGTTATGTTTAATGCTAGGTATCAGACAAGTAATGGTCCATGATGGCATAATGGGATCTATAAAAATTGAGTCATTCGAGAAGGTTTCAACATAAACTAGATACTCTAAGTGAAGTCCATCAAAGAGAGGGAACTACTCAAGGGATGACTCAACATGACTTTGTCTATCAAAAGGAGACTCCTTTAAAAGTGGAAAAAGATCAAGAGACAACTCTATAGAGACTAGCTTGTTAAGGAGATTAGGCTCTTTAAAAATAGTTAAAATATGAATAGGTAACTCATCATAGGTTTACTCATAAAAAATTGGTGTTTAAATAATAACATCAAGGATTTAATTCATAATTGGTTGCAAAACATCAACTTTGAACACATTTTGGTCATCATAAGATGGTTCTTGAAGAGATAATGGTTATTTTTTTTATCAAAGATGAATCAATAATGTGATATTTAAAAATTAAACTATTGAAGAAGGGTTCAACAAATACTAGTTCATCAAAGTGACATTATTTAACAATAAGCTTTATAAATATAGGCAATGGGTCTAAAATGGTAATAACTAGACACTGCATAGTTTGGTTTATTGTACAAACCAAAGGAGGAGGTCATAAAATAGTAACATTTTCATGTTGTAGAGCTATATTACTCACACAAGCTAATGGAGAATAGATTAAAATGTTAACCTTCACACATTAAAGAGCTTGCTCTCTCACACAATATGAAAGGGGATAACCTATAATGGTAACCTTTGAGTGTGGAATGTAAATATAATGAGGATATATTAAAGTAGTAACCTTCAAGCATGATGCACAAATAAAAGGGGAAGGATGGGGATGATGCACAAATATTAGCATGGAATGGATTGGTTTTCAACAAATAGGCTCAAAGAGGCTGAGATCCTCAAATAAGGTAGAGTGCTCATGTCCACTATAATAATGATCTACCTCATAAATAAGTTCACAAGAGACCCAAATGTGAGTATAATTTAACATCATGTCTATAAGATTGTTCTTTATGTTTGATTATGATTTGGACAATGTTTTGAAAACATTTAAACAAAGTATGTTTTTTTATATTTTCTAAACAAGGTGACTATGTAAACCAAAGAGATTATAATAAGGAGGGTGGATTAGTACCACACATAATTAGAATAATTATGTTCACAAATTTACTCAACCTTGGGTAGATTAAAATAATATGAATTAGAAAAGGGTATGATAACTCAAAAAAAACTAGAGTGTAACTAGTACACTAAAACGTAGAATTTTAAAATACATTAATATAGTAAAAAATAGTGCAAATTCAATGAGTTTATACTATAAAAATATAATAAATCCCTTAGGATTATGAAGGAGACAATGGGAAACAATAAATTCAAGATGTGGAAACATGCAAAATTCTTAAGTATCAAACTAGACCTAAATGGGTAGAACAATGCCACCACATGGTAATAGGAATGGTAATAAAAAATGTTTTCCTAAAAATTAGAGTGTGAGAGATACACTTCATAACCCAAGTTCACATATGATGAAAATGGATGATGAGTCTATAAACAACCATCAATCCAAATGGAAAATTAAACCCAAGGTCTCTCAAGTTAAATGTAAATGGAAGAACCAATTAACATGTCAACCTTATGAACTTAGAAAGGTGAAAATTTAAATTTAAACTATCAATGAAGGACTTAATTATTTTTGGGTAAGTGGTTTACTCTCAAATGAGGAGAAAAACTATGCGAATTAGATGATATGATAAACATAATGTTTAAGATGACAAATTTGAACAAGGCAAAGATTGATTGGATTTGACCAACATAACGACTCCTTGTTCAAGAAATTGGTTGACAATGTATTTGGTTATGACATGTGTTTATAAGTAAGTTTAAACTCAAATCAATACCAAGTAAGCTAAGACCAAAAGACAAATGTAACTAAGTAATCATCCTAAGCCCTAAAATTATAAGGTTTGCTTTGCATTGTTAAAATCGATCTATATATGTATACTTGGAAGGAATTTTAAGTGTTCATCCAAAATAAAAGAGAATAAATTGTTAGGGAATTTTATACCCCCTTCTTCCAAGTGACAATATGATGATATGGACCTTTAGGCACACCCTGCATCAACAATACTCCATGACATGTGGGGCTTTCTAAAATTTACAATTTATGACCATCTAGATGGTCTCAAGTGCGGTTAACACAAGAGATGCAACACATCAATTGATTTCATACTTATCAACTTATCATGCAATGGTATATTCCTTTGCATAATGATTCCATCTATGGACTGCTTAGGAGAATCCCCTAGTTGACCTGACTTGACTCAAGATTTCATTGCAAAAGGAGAGGTTAGCCTCTCGACACACTAGCTCTCATAATATGCGTAACTTAATTTATATAACCTGCCATGAAGTGGAGTTGAAATACTACTTAGAGATTAATCCCCAGGTTAATGCTTCCTATAGAACCCATGGGAGGTAATGACATCTCTCTCATAAGATAAATTACAGGAAATAAATGTCCAAGTAAAAAATATTTAGGATTGTTTTTAGATCACAAAAACCATATGGGTTTTGGGGAGAGCCTATACAACTTGCTTTTTAAGCCTTGGAAAAATACAACATTACAATGAAAAGGCACTTTTGATCACCTGAGTTCCTTATAGGGCATAGGGGAGAGCATACACATGCAATTATTTTTGCTCAAATAATCTAACAATCAAGTAATAGATGAATTACATAAAAAAATTCAAGAAATTTGAATTTTAAGTGAAATTTGAGTTTTATAAAACCAAATTTAAATGTGAAGTGAATTTCTTATCCCCTTGGCTTTATTTTACAAAAAATTGAAAAACATCAACAAAAACATTCAATTAAACCATATAGTTCTTTTTAAACACCAAAGGGAAGGTTTCTAATTCTTTTTAAACATCAAATAAAATATTAAAAATATTTCATTATGCTCAAATAAAAACTTTTCCTCATAAGTCCTATAATAAAAATTAAAAAGTCTTATTTAGCTTTGAATCATAATTGAGTTTGAGAAGCACTTTTGAAAAACATGCTCTCGAGTTTGTGTTTTTTCAAAAACACAGAGATTAACATCGATCACTTTTGATCGATGTTGGTTTCTCCAAGACCAATGTTAGTTGTATCTTAATTATAGATATTGGAAAATAATCGATAATGGTCACCTATGAACTTTAAGTCACAAAAATATTTGGATAAAAATCACTTGTTAGACTTGTTAGGATAAAATATCCCAAAGAAAACCTTCTAGATCAAGAAATATATTCAGACCAGAGACAAAAACTAAAATTAACCAATATAACTCTGAGAAAATCTCTAAAATGCAAATTTTTTATCTGTGTTTTATTTACAACCCAATTAATGTTGGTTGGCCTTGATCGATGTTGGTTACCTAGAACCAACATCGATCACTGTGTGACTTGCATGTTCACAAAAAATGTTAAAAATATGGGAAAATGAGCATCAAAATTTATGTTAATGGTATTTTTAATGACTTTAATGGAAATCTAAGATTACCAAATTGTCTTCCTTTCTTGATTGGATGTTATGGTCTCACTAGGCGTGCAAAAATGTAGTGATGGATTATAAAGAGAATTAGTTCAAGCATTAGTCATGAAAAACACAAAAGAATGCATAAGAACTAACAATCTAAGCCAACCTATTAAACAAGGTTTACAAATGACAATAAGTTAGCAATTGAAATAAATCTCATATACCTATTGCCTTCCCAAGAGCTTCCACCATCCAAAAGAGGATCTAAGTGTGTTTTTCCCCTTGATTTGGTGTTCTTGTCTTTATCAATAATGGATGACAAGCTCCTTCATTATCTCAAGATCACTATGCAAAATATAAGCTCAAGATAAGAAATAAATTCTATGTCTATCAAATTAAACTATCCTATTAAAAATAAAGCATTTATCAAACTAAACAAATGACATGTGGAGAGAATCTTACATTATGATTTTACACAATTTAAGCTTAAAAATGATGTTTTATGCCCTTCTATTTATAGATTTTTTAAATGGGTCAAGATCAACCATGCCCATACATATACATATTGAGATGTGTGGCCATGAATTAATCTAATATTGCATAATAAATCCATAAATATCCTCATAAATATTTGGGAGGAAGAGGCAGTAATTAGACATGGTGACTATAAACCTGATATTTGTTGCTCTTATAGCTTATGGATGCAAACTCATTGATCATGTCATTAGGTGATGCAGATATTTAGAATCAATTTCCAATAAATAAATATTCAATTTTCTCCATGGAAATCTTACTTAAGATCATAATTTGGTTTAATTTTCCTAAGATTAATCACATTTAGTGCAATTCTTTAGAAATTGGTGCATAATTAATCAAAATGGTTAGAAAGTCATATTAATGACTCTTAATTTGAATCAAGAAGAAGTGAAGGAGATGTTAGATACATAGTACTATGATCCCATTTAGGATGTTTTTGACACAAAATAACATAGGTAGGTGACGTCTATTAATGAATTAGAAGAAAAGAGTGATCAAGAGTACCAAAATGTGAAATCTTAATTTTGACTTGAAATTATTTAAGAAAATTTAGGAATCACATAAAATTAATTTCCCCATTTAGGGATACATTATCCTAAATTTTCAATTTTATATGATAAGATCAAACCATTTAGCACATTTAAGTGATTTTGGCCTAAATTGTGCATTTTAATACAATTTGAGTAAGATTGATAATTTCAACACAAATGGTGTTAAGAATTAGATGTCTATAATATGTAGTTATGTTTTATTGCATATGATGCTAGTGATCAGTAACTAATATATGTTAAATTTTTATTTTATAATTATAATACTTAATATGTTATACTTGGGTCACTCATTAGATTCTTGTGGTGTAACCTAATATAAGAATATGTGGAATTAATTTTAAAAATTACATTATTCTAGTTAATCCCATTGGGGATGTTACAGATTAAGTTTTTATAATGACCCAGACTCCATGATTATTACATGTGGCATGATCATAAAGGTTAGAGCATTGGGGGCAAACTCAATTAAAGTCTAAATACTTAAGACCCTAAATCCCCAAGATCATGACACATGACATGATCTAAAGGTTAGAGTATTAGGGGAAGCTCAAATAAAGTATAAATACCAAGGGCCTCAAGTCTCTAAGATCATGCCATGTGTAATGATCATGGGAACTAGAGTCCCCTATAAAAATAAGGGCTTAAATATCCTAAAATGCCCTTCAACCATTTAATATCTTAGATCCATGATTAATAAGAGTTGATAGTTTGTGGAGGCAATAAAGGCAACATCTAAATATTGGAGACTTGAGATGTTTCCTTTTGGATACATATAAAGGGTTGATGACCCGAGGATAACATGATGATTCTCAAATTCCATCAACTATAAATATCCTAAATCAATGGCTCATAGAAGTTGATCACCAATAGACTTAGTAGTGAAGGAAATCTAGAGCCCCGACTCACTAGGATGATTCTATGTGGCATCATGTCAGGAGTTCTAGGATGATGAAACATAAATGAGCCTGTAGAAATAAATAAGGTAATCCAAGGAGAAATAATGGCTTCACCACATGGAGCTTGATAAATACATGAGCTTATAAGTCTGAATTTAATGGTCATCTAGTCTATCAAGGCTACCAATCTTGAGAAATAAACTATGCAATTTTATAAGAGTATAAATGAATAAATATGATAGACTTCAATGCAAATAAACATGCATAAATGGGAAAATCACTAGTTATATTATCATTTGATCATCGACAAAGGGATACTGCAAGTCATAATGGCATGGGGATCAGATCATGTAGAATATATATAAGATAATAATTCAATTTTAAAAGAGTATGGGGATATGATATAATTAAATGGACATGGATTAATTGGTATATTTTTTAGGTATTCTCAACCACCCTTTTGAGTCATGATTGAATTTTGTAATTACCCCATTAGTGGGATGAATTTGAATCTTGGACTGGGATTGGATATAAATGATTATGTAATTGATGTAATAGAGGTTGTTTCATTATGAATTATAATAGAAACATAGTGATCCTAAACATTTATTTTTTTGGATTTCCTAGATTAATCTCTCCCTTTGTTTAATTATATGAGTTATGCTAGTAAAGTTTGTAATTGAATAATTATGGTAAATCCCAATTATTGTTAATAGATTCGTACATCTTGATATTTTGAGTGTTACCAAGCTTGGTGGTAATTTACTATGCATGTCTTATGGTGGTTATGTTATTTCCTTCTTACATTCAACTTCCCATCAGACTATTACACCACCCTTTTAATTTTGGTTATGTTAGGTCTGTCTCAGATAAGGATTTGTTTTATGGGATTTTCTCATACAAACACTTAAACTTCACCTTCATGGAAGCAAGACCCTTTTTATCTTTTTCCATCTTTTCTTTTGCATTTTTTATGAGTTTTATAGTTTAGATATTGGGTATCAATGAATCTAATATGAATCTATATTCTTATCTTGATTGTAAGTGATTCATTATCATTATAACATTGTTGAATCTAAGTAATGACCAAATAATAAAAATCATCTCTTTTTAGGTCATACATATATCAATATGCTAGATTTTATTTAAGGTGTGTATGCATGTGTTGTTATTAAAACTCTCCTTTGTGAGCATAGCTATAAAACCTTACACCCCGTCTATGGTGGTTAAAGTTGGTATAATCCTACGAATCTCAATTTATAAAATAGGCCTCTTATGAATAGTTTGCAATGCCCAAATGGTATTGTCCAATACACAAAGAACTAGTAGAATAAGCCTTGGGGAGGTCTTGTAAATCTTCTTTTAAGATATGTATAGGTTACTCATAGCTCCTTTTACATGTGTTTTATTGGTTGTGTCAAAACATCAAATAAGAGGTTTAGCACAAGGAGGGATTGAACACAATCTAAGGTTTACAACTAGAGATTATAATAAAATGATTTATAAACATTTACCTACATTGAGTTATAACAAAATTAAAGATAGAAATCAAGAGGATAAATACTAGATCAATTCTTGTTGGAGTTGAATTACTATCTTTCAAATCATTAAACATAAAAAATTAAGGATGAATAAAGGGAAAACAAAAACTAAATTTATTAAATTAGCTGGTAGCACACATACAACTATAGTCACTCCATTTTTTAATCCATATACTATCCCTCATAATCAACAATGGCCAATCCAATGGCCTAGATTGGTCAAGGTAAATACCCTATGAATGTTCTAGGTATTCCTCACAACCTACCTAATAACCTGCACAAGTTTTGTCTAAAATATGTAACTAATGGAATTCAAAGAGTTGAAGAACACATCAAAGAATTTAAATATTCTATTAACCAAACCCAAGTTTAATATGAGGATGTATCATGCCTTTTATTTCCCTAAACCTTGGGGTAAACTACTCATGCATAATATCTAATCTTACTAATTGGATATATAAAATCTTGGGGTGATCTTGAGATAATGTTTATGAATCACTTTAGGATCATAATTGATCTAGTTGTTCTATATCACCACTTTTATAGTACTAAGAGAGAACCAAATGAGTCCATTAACTATAATAGAGGCTAAAAGACCCATAAATCTTAGTATAGGTGTATCTATTCAAACCTACTTAAGATCCCTTGACCCATTAACATCCATGTTCCTTAAGAGAACTCTTATTGCCCTCACATCTTTATCCTTGGCTTATAATGAAGTGGTTAATATTGAACATTAGATGGCCCCACAAGGGTATGGTGAAAGACCACTATAGTCATTAGGGAAATAAGGTGCTTGAAATCAAATACCCATGCTCAACTAATCTCTCATACAAAACATTCCTCTAATTAACCCACTCTTAGGATCTATGTATTCAAGTCCAAATCCTATGTGTAATCCACACCCCTTAAACCTCATACCTAGTGGTCAATAATATATGCATCCAAATCACATAATTTCACTAGAGAATAATCAATAATTAGTTCCAATGGCATATGAAAATAATGATATTATTCCTAGCATGAGTGGTTATGCTACTTCAAATAGTAGTCAATAAGTTATACCTTCATTTCTAAATAATAAAATTCCTAAAAATAGTGTTCATAATAAAGTACACACATCTATCCCAATGTTTTTAAATGTTGTTGCACCTATTGTCAACTCACAACCATAAATCATAAACTAAAAGAATACTAGTGTAGACCCTCAAGTGGATAATTTATAGTAATTTGTCCAAAGATTGTCAAATGACATGGTTTATTTGTGGAGGTAAGTGCCTAAAAAAAAAAAAAAACCATAAATGACCCACCTTAGATTAGAAATTTTAACCTTCAAAGGAAAAATACACAATGGAATACTAGGCCTAATAGTGGAAATTTTCCTATCCCCCTAGATAATATAAATTATATACCAACAATAGGGTTTTAGACTTGGTAAACATGCTTGACTTGGCCTCTTGAACATGGTGTAGAGTAAACAACATGTTTGACCATGTCAAAACATATTGTGTCTAATTCATAGCTGACTTTAATATATTTCAAAAGGAGATGGACAATATATAAATATTTTTCACACCTAATGACAATTTAAAATAGGATGGAGAAAACATGAATATAGCCCTTGTATTTGAGACTTATGAGTATTCATTTGATGATGATAATGAAATAGATGATAACATAAACAAGATCCATGACTTTAAATAGTTCTAAAGGGGAAATAATTATCAATTAAAGATCAAATTTCAAAACCCTTTAACAACCTCTAATCCTCCAAATAACACCTAAGAAACAATCCCCATCCACCTAGGTGACCTACAACATCATGTTAATTGGGGACCAACAAAACCCCTCCATAGGATAATAAAATAAAAAAGCAAAATAATCTTTCATATCAAATTATAGATGATCTAAAGAGAAAAAAGGTAAATATGACTATGTATGAGTTTGTTCATATTTTTAATAAAAATGAATCATTATTAAAATAAAATATCTACTCCTAGAGGGAAGGAACATGCTAAAAAAAGTTTAAACTCCATATTTTTTTATTACAGTTTGTATTATTGGTAAATAATTACATAATTTTCTTATGGATTTGTGGATTTGATGCTTCAGGTAATGTTATGCCATATGTAATTTATCAACAACTAGGCCTCACTCTAGTGAAATTAAACAAAAAGTTGTCCAACTAGACAATGTAGAGGGAAAGTGGTAGTTGAAGTAAACCACATATGTATGAAGTTGGTTTTGGATCCAATAATTCAAAATTTATTTATACCAAGTGGTAGACATATTTGATGCATATGCCATGCTCTTGAGCAGAGATTAATTCAAGATGTTTAATGGATATATGAAAACTAACTTCTCACATATGTGGTTTCCATAGAGAAGTATCCTAAACTAAATCAAAATTGAGAGAAAACCCAATATGACTCACATGATTACAAAATAAAATAGGACCAATGAAATTCTATATGAAGAGTAAGAACTTGGGGTGTATGCATTAGAAAAGAAAGTAAAATCTCCCAAAAGATGTTTTTATAAATGTGCTAACTGCACAACATAAAAAACTAGAGTTGGATAAGATAAACCAATTGGATGAAAATTATTTTCTCAATGATCCTAAAATAATCTCATTCTAGAGTCATTTGTTATAAAATGAATAAGTATGGCAAGAAAATCTAAGCTAGTGTATCGAGCTTTCATATTTTTGTAATGATGAAGTGAACATTATATACACTCCTATTCCTATATACCCCACTAAAAATCAAGAAAAAAATTTAATTTTAATTGAGAAACAAAGTAGACACTCAATAAAAATTGAGGAAGTGAACTAAGAAGTAAACATTACAACAACACCTATGTTATAGAGCCTAATCCTCACAATTGAAATCCATCTATGGACACTAAAATTTGATGGATTTAAATCAAGGAATGGGTGTGGTGTTGTGATTGAAATCATTAAACCAAAATGGAAGTCATATTTTTTAACTTTTAATCTATAAGCTGATTTCACAAATAATGTCGCTGAATATGAGGCACTAGTTCACGGTCTCCAATTTTTTCTAAGAAAAAGTAAAGAATCTCAAGGTGATTGGTGATTCAGAATTGTTTTCTAAGTAAGTAAGAATCCAATATGATTATAATGATATAAATTTATTTAAGTACCATAACCAAGTATGTAAATTGATATAGGACTTTAATGAATTTAATAAATAGACAATGCCTCATAGAAAAAACTCTATTGTAGATGCATTGGCAATAACTGTAAGTACCTTAGAACTTGTTATTGAATCTAAAATAAGGAGATTATTAGTGGATTTAATATCACCTCCCTTATTTAATAATAAAATTACAAAATTATGTGTTTAATTATGATCAAAAAATTCTTGACTTCATTACAAACACTAAGGTGTTTGTAAACCAGATTATAGATGAAGACAATCAAGAAGAGTGTGAACTAGATTAAGAGGGGATTATTATCTTTAAAACCAATAATATACTAAATGGAATGATATAATTAGAGTTAATATTTGATATTTATTATCAAGGATAATGGTAAATATCAACCCTAATTAAATTTATGCTTCATGAGTTTTATAATTTAGATAATACCAAAGGCTTAAAAAATATGCTTTTAAGTATGACATGTACTCAAAATAAAAATAAGGGATTGTAAAATACATTAAAGTCTTCAAGGATGTCATTTAATGGAGTTATAAATACCTGAAAGTGTTTGACCCTTCCATTCTCACATATATTATCCCTCTCAAGCTTGGGGTCAAGCCACTATAACAAAGACATGTGAATCCATTACTAAAGCCATTAATCCTCAAAGAAGTACAAAAGTTACTCTTAACAAGGATTATATTTCATGTAAGAGACTCCATAAGGGTGGATAATTTAGTCCCAATCATAAATTTAAATGGATAGATATGCCTTTGTGTTGTCTTTTGTAACCTGAATAAGGTGTTTCTCTTAATTTCTCAATTTTAGAAGAAGATAAGAAAATAGTAATAAGGGTGTGGTAGAAGTACCTAGTTGGTGATGCACACATAATCCAAGTGAATATGGAGAAATCATATTTGCATAGGAAGGAATAACCTAAAAATTAAAAAAAACATTAACAAAATGGGTTGTTAGTAAGATAGTTAAGTGAACTGCTTAGCATGAGCTAGATCCAAGAAACATACGCTTGTTAGGAGGCTATCAATCCACTATTGAGAAAAATAAAGATGAAAATGATAAAAGTAATGTACTTGCATATAGTAAATGAAATGAAATACAAGAATAAAGTAGAATGATTGTTAAATAAAATGACTAAATATAGAAAAAATGGGTCAATACTTATGATAAGGTGGGTGGAGTTAGGTTCATAAAATCAAAAAAGGGTCTATGAGTAGGTAGGAACATAGAAAGTTAGGTTTGGTTAGGGTTAAGGGGATAAAAATAAATTGTTACTTTTTTACCATAGTGACTATTAGTAGTTAGGTGAATCATCAATGATTGGGCTGACCATCGATGGTTGGGTAACTGCCAGTAGTTGGGGGAGATCATTGGTAGTTATACTAACCATCAGTGGTTACTTATGGATTTCTAAAGGCATTCAAAAAAGAATTGTAGAATAGGTAGGTGGTTGGATAATGGTTCGGTTAAGGATTTATTGGAGAAGAAATAATGTATAAATAGGTTTGATCAAGTTAGTGAGATTAGAAATCCAAAATAACAAAGAATAAGTAGAATATACCTATAGCTTGCTAGATGGTTGATAGTGAAGGTTGAATCAATTTAATTAGAGTAATAGTACTATGGCCCAAAAAATAAATTTGGTAGTGGTTTGGGTCTCTTTTTTTGATTTTGAGTTACTAAAGGAAGACTAGATGCTTGAAGACATGAATACCTATATACAAGAAGATTTAATAGCTTTAGCATGGATCCTTTTCACCTCCTATTCCCCTCCTTTATAGGCAAAGAGAGATGGAGGATGGAAGGTTCCCTGGAGAGTGAGGTTGCTGATCACGATGCTTGGAAGTTAATTAGCACTACATAAGGTGAACATATTAAATTATGCCTCATTATCTCACATAGTTGGTGATGTGTTAGGAAGGTGAGGACCTGACCATTGATGGTTAGGCTAATCATCAATGGTTAAGATGATCATTAGCAGTCAAGTGTTTAAGGGTAAAAGGTTTAAGATGGTTTTAAAAGGGGTTGGTTAAAACGTTGGTCAGGGGTTAAGTTAGTAGGTTGATGAATTCAATCAACTAGGTGGTCAAATAGACTCAGGGTTTGATAGGGTCAAGAAGGGTTTGTAGGCATTTTGACATATAGAACTATTGTGTGTATTTTTTTAGTGTCTATATTTTTACCCTTTTTATTATGTGAATTTGATTTAATAAGATACAAAATAAAAATGGAGTGCTGGTCGATGGTCTGATTGCCACGAGTTTGGGAGGAGGTTTCCCCCCTCAACTAGGAGTTGATGAGGTGAAACTAAAATTGAGTCAAGGTTTGATAAGTGGTATATGGTGAGTCACAAGGTAGTGATAAAAAGGGATAGGAATTTAAAATACAAACAAGCACATAAAATATGACTAAGTGTGATAGTCAAGATCATGCAAAGACTAAAGTTACCAATGTTGGTAAAAATAAGGTGGGTTCTAAAAGAGCAAGTGATAGGGTGACCAGTCCATAGTGTTGGTCATACATAATTGGGTTACTCTATAAGTATCCTAGATAGGGTTCATGTTTTTTTAGGTATATTAGGTAGGAAGTTATCCATTAAAAAACACAAATCATTTGGTTGTGCAGGAGGTGGTGTAAATTTGAATAGTCAATATGGAAAAAATAGTTGGTGTGGTCAAAAGACCAAGAAGTGTCATCATAAAACATGTGAATAATTTGGGTCAAAGATGGCCAATATCAAGGTGGACATGGTCTAATGGTGGGTTAGATAAGGGTAATATCCAAAAAGTTCATCGTTTGGTATGGAGGAGATATGTGATCTCTAGAATTTAGAATTTAGGTGTAAGTGCCTAAGATGAAAAAGTGTGGGACCCTGACTGTCGATGGTTAGGGGTTCCTATGGTTGACCATTGTTAGTCACCTTGACTATCGATAGTTAGGTGGAAACCCCAAAAATTTATAGATAAAAAGTGGAAAAAAATCATTTTCAATTTTAACTTGTTGACTCTGAGATTTTCATGTGGTCTAACAAGTTTTTGTTTTGGAATTTTATTGAAAGCATTTAATAAGTGTTTGATGACATGGTTATTTTTGATTGGGTGGAGGCTTGTGTTCAAGGTGATCTAGCTCAAACTGAGATGTAGGGTGAATGAGGATGTGGTTAGGTAGCTAGATGTGGGCTTCATCCTCAACAATGATCAAGGAATGAGGTAGGTGATGTTTTGAAATTATTAGTTTAGTTGATTTTGTTGTTTTATAGTTAAATTTGGGTAATTTGTAATTGGTTAGGTAGGGTTTTAGGGGGTTTTGTGCTAGTTTAGATGATGGGTAAAATTAGAAAAATTAGAAGGTAAAATTGAAATTTGAAGGAGGTTTTGGGTTAGTGATAGGTTATAGGGTAGATTTAGGTAGTTTTATGGTTAAATTTTTATGTTTTGGATAGTTTTGGTAAGGTAGGTTAGGTTTTGTGCCACTAGTGGTCACACATAGTGACTGTTGGTGGTTAGACCTAATCATCGATGGTTAGACATGATCATTAGTGGTTGGACACCAAAGGTCAAAGCTCACCTAATCAGCGATAGTTTTAAGGACCATCAATAATTGAGTGTTATAGGAAGGTATGTTTTAATATAAATATATAGAAGAGATTTGTTAAAATGTTGTAAGTCGGTGTGGGTTTAAAAATGTCAAATGGTAAGTTAGGATAGGGTAAGTTTAAGTAGGAGTGTTGCCTAGAAATGTTTGTTGGGTAGAGTTTAGTAGGAATGTTATGTGTAAATGGTTATTGTGTAGAGTGTCAAGTAGGAATATTGTGTGGAAATGGTTATTGGGTAGAGTTAATTAGGAATGTTGTGTGGAAATGGTTATTGGGTAGAGTGTCAAGTAGGAATGTTGTGTGGAAATGATTTTTGGGTAGAGTTAGGTAGGTTATTCTGTGTAGAAATGGTTTTTAGGAGGAGTTAGGTAGTGGTTTGATAGGTTTTAGGGAAGATGTTATAGGGTAAGGTAGGGCATCAAAAATATGGTCGTTTAAGGTAAATGTTTTTGATAGAAGCATCAAGCATTGGTGTGATTGTTGTTCAAGTTCTAGAGGTAATGTGGTAGACGTAATGGGTTAGTTTAGAATAGGTTAAGAAAGGTGGGTGTAGGTTAGTAATCAGATAATTTAAAAAATTAAGTGTGCATGCTAACATGGTTATTTTATAATAATGAAACCAGATCTAGATAAGGGATTGGGTCCCCAAGATCTTTTTAGAGATCCATTATGGGATGACTATAGATGAGTGGATGCATATGGAAGAGGTTGAACTAGGATCCATTGTTCACTATCATCACCTGTCATATGATGAGACTATGATTGTGACCCTTTTTGAGAGATGGGACCTAGCCATGAACACATTTTTATTGATGATAGGAGAGACTAACATCCTATTAGAGGATGTGCATGGGATTACAAAGCTACCCATTCAAGGGGAGCCAATTTACCACATTGATAATAAGGAGAGGGATTACCATATGGAGTTATTATATGGTGAGGATTGGGTTCATGCCAGGTGGCATTCTGATGGATTATCTTTAGGTCCTTATACTAGAAGGATCTCGAGGACCGATGTTTGATGATTATGATGATGATGATAGTGTCCTATTTTTCATTACCTAGTTTTAGTAGTGGTTAATTTCCCTATCTACTATTGGGAGTGTTGGTGGAGATGCTAGTGGATAGGATAGTGTTTGGGTGGGTTCTTATTTTGTTGGTCCATATTTATATGGAGTTATGGGGATTCTGAGTTCACTAGTGATATGGGATCAATGTTGGGTTTCTATTCCATTCTTAGGCATATGAGCACATTAGGGTGTTGAGGCCATTGGGGTTATCATGGGACAGATACACCTAAGCAAACTTCATAGTGGGCTTCTTGTGATGGAGGGGAGACTATGTATTGATATGGGTTGGTGGTGGTGTTAGAGATATTGACTAGTTTTGAGATGCCTTAAAGGGTTTGGTTTTAGGTGATGTGGGGTGGAGGCCATATGTGGGCTAGCCTATGTGGGCTTAGTATAGTTAGCACACTCTATCTTTATAGAGCCAAAGATAGATATATTGGAGGAGAGAGGAGGAATTATAGATTATCTCCTTTGATTAAGTTTGGAAATTGTTTGGTCTTGTGTAGGGGATTTTAGATATTTCTTAGAGGTACATGAGAGAGGATGCAAATTTTCTACTTCCAGATCCATAGACACAAGATGTAGTGTTGGATCATGAGGAGCTATTGACTAGAGTAGTGATAGATTATGTTAGTTTTGTTGATAAATATGTGGAATGGTATCAGGCCCTATATGTAGTAGCCAATTTTGGATGGGATGATGGGGGATAATAGGCAATGGATGTGGATCTAGCTAGGGTACTGATATATGATGATGGTCATAATGGATAGGCACAAACAACATTAGTAATTGCATAGGCTTAGATCATAGAGTTATAAGGATAGGTGGCCACTATATAGGCCCAAATTATTAATTTATAGGCTTAAGTTGCCACCTTGATAGGAGGGAGAGATTATGTGAGGACCTACCTTAGTTTAGTGACCTAGGAGAGAGATACCCTGAGGTAGAGGGTAGGATTTATGATAACACCAATAAGAAGACCACCTAAGATGATTCTTATGACATGATAGTTAGCTATGGTTGATAAGTTGAGGTACTATGAGGCTATAGTGTTGGTATAGTGTCCATTAAAGCCTTGATGGGGAAAATACATAGCTAGTTTAGTAGGTGGGGAAATTGTGGCAACTCCAGGTCAGTGGGCCAGTTCAATGAGTGGATATACAAGTACTCGAAGAGGATAGACACTAGATGGTAGTGTAGGTGTAAGAGCAGGAGGATACAATGGTAGTGGTGTTCTAAGGTAATGATATTTGTTTTGATATGATACATATTTACATTATTTTGATACTGGCCTATTTGTTGATGATGCAAGATGTAATGAGAGATTATAAATTATTACACGTATTATTTATTTGATAGACATGATGTATATGATGATTTTTATGGTGCTCATGATGATGATTATATATATGATGTATGTTCATGGTTCATGATTATGGTTTATGTAAATTCCTTATGAGATTTTTTAATAAGTATCTTAGGCATGTGATGTTTAGAATATGGTTATGACATTCTATTTTTGTTCATGGATATGATATGATGTTTATGGATGGTTTAATGTTCATGGTTTATCGATATGGTTATCATGGATTATGTGATGTAGTGATGATGTTTTGATGTATGATGTTTTTTTTATGGTTTATAATGTTAAATGATGACACATAAAGTGAGTTAGATAAACTAAATGTGGGAAAATTGATAAGAATTAATGAGACACATGTCTACGTGAACCAATAATCAAAGATAAGAAAAGAATCATAATGCCTTTTCATTGGTGAGGACAAAATGAAACCCAAAGTTATATTATCTTAGGGAATGTAAGCCTTTCAAATGCTTCACATCATCATGATTAGATTGATAAAAAAAGTGTCTTGATCACATCATGTCAAGTAAGTTCATAATCCCTTGATTAAAAAGATGGTATAAAGGGAATATAGGTGGTAGGTGAAAGGTAAATGGGTGGATAGGTAAGGTAACCTTATGTGGATTATTTTTACCCTTCTATAGGTGACTTAAGAACTATAATAAACAAGTCCATGTCTTATGCTAACTATAGACTGATCGATGTGGGAAGTCTACTAGTGCTAGATATGAAAGTTGATTTCAACTTTCTTGGGATACTTTATTTTGATATAGGGTCTTTGTTTATTTATTTTATTTTTATGATAGGTCCTAAAGTTGATCGATGTGGGAAGATTAAAATTATTGATTTTGACTCATTTGACTCATCCATATTTCAAGGAAGTGGTCTAAGTTTAGGTTTGTAGGTTTGGTAGCTATCCTTCAAGGGAGAAATCTATCTTTTAAGCAATTTAGAAAGTTTTGATCATATGTCCTTCAAGGGAGTAGTCTATAATGCTATAAATATGTGACCCAAATAATATTTGGGTATCCCAAATTATTTTTGAAGCAAGGTTTTTAAATATGGACAAGTATATTTAGGCTTAGAGGTTTACCTTTATGAGGGAAAAACTTTTAGCACAAGATGGTTAGTGATAGGTAGAAAGGGTGTTTGAGAGATAATGACCATGGGATTCTATATCATTAGAGATGAAAATTCATCCATGATAACCATGACATGGATAGATTTGGGGTACCCATATTTAGGATTAGGATATGAATATGACATTTAATCACATGGTTTTATGTTGTAATTAGTTGTCCTCAAAGGGAGAGGGATAGGTTAATGAAGGTGAAAATATTATAAATAAAGGAACAAGCTTAAGTTAGATAGAAAAGTTAGTTTTGTCCTTCTTCAACAAAAGAAATGACATAGATGCAAAGCATTGAGAGGCTCAGGTTCTAGTTTTCATTTAAGAGAGGAAAAATGATAAGCTACTAATCCATACTTATGGGTTATGGTGTAGGGTCCAAGATAATTTAAGAAAATTTGCCTCTTTTTATTTTCTCCACGTTGGTGACATGTTGATTTTAATTTAAGATGAGGTATTTTATGTTGAATTCTCATTATTTTAGGTGTTTATTATAGGTGCACTTGATTCACTCTTGATAAACACAAAGATGGTTAAGTGTTGCAGGGTGATGTTCATCAAGTAGCTCAAATCATGCTAGTTGTTCTTGACAATAGTCAATCTCAAAAATGATTTATTTAAAATATATGTGAAGAGAGGGAATATGGACTTTGAGAGGTAAGAATACCTCTACTTCAAAGACTAGAGAGAAAGGAGTAGCACCCGTAGAGTTTCAAATGCTAGTGTGATAAGCCCATAAAGTGAAGGGGGTGTACAAGTGCCAATCCCAACCTAAATCACTAATGAATCTGGTCAAAATTTTGTTAAGGATTTTGATAGAGTCTTTTTCCTATCCATTTTATTGTGGATGTTAAGGAAAGGAAAATCTTAACTTAATGCCAATGCATCACAAAGACTTTGGACTTTCTTGATCTTAAAATATTTACCGTTATTGGTGATGATATTATGGGGAACACCAAAATGATAAATGATATGATGATTGATGAAATTAACAATATTTATAGATTTTTTTGATATGAGAAGAATAACTTCCACCCACTTGGTGAAATAATCAATGGTAGTAATGATGGATTGGTGACATTGTGATGAATGAGGGTTGATTTACCCAATGATATCTAAGCCCCATTGTGAGAATGGCCAAAAGTCTTTGGATACTTGGAGGCCATGGGATAGTGCATGGAGTAAATTAGTGTGTTGTTAACATTTGACACACTTATTTACATAATCATAATAGTCTTAGTTGAGGGTAGGCCAATATTAGCCAAGTCAAATGATGTGTTTAGTGACAGCTAAACCACTAAAGTGTCTCCCAAAGATTCCATCATTCTTTTCCTTGATGGCATGGGAAGCTTCATGACTATAAAGGTAATGGAGAAGGAGGTTGTTGAATCTATGTTTGTAAAATATTCCCCCTACTATGGTGTAACAAGAGTTACTCTAAACAAAATCTCTTTGGACATTCCTAGAGAGGTTGGGAGGAATGATATTGAGGTTTAGGAAATCAAAATTTTATTCATATTATATGTCTAATGGATATTTATCTATATCAGAAATGGTAGGAAGGTCAAAATGGATGTAAGATGAGGTGATAAAATGGTGTATGGTAACAAAGAGTTTAGAGTTATAAGGTTGAGAAGGAATTTAGGAAGCAACGGAAGCCATAGCATTCATGAATTTATTGGTAGATCATGAAATCGATTGGATAAGATAATGATTATATGATGATAAAAGTATATCTACAAGTTGTTTACAATTTAGTAAGAAATCATTTTTACATTAGTAAGATCCATTAACCTAGTTGACCACAAGTTGGGAATCACTAAAGACACTAATTGTCTTGACTCCCAAGGCTAGAATGGTTTGGAGACCTACAACTAGGGATTCATACTCAACCACATTATTGGTGCATTCAAAGTCAATTTTAAAGGAAAGGGGAAGAGGTTCACCATTCATGGGAATGAGAATAACTCCATCACACCCACCATGTTAGCATTTGGATCCATCAAATAACATGATCATTTGGTAGGTGGGTTCCTCCTAAGAAAGAGTCATGATGGACTTATTTGGAAATTCAAAAGCAAGAGGTTGGTTGTTAGGTAGAGGAGATTTAGACAATTGGTCAATGATGACTTTCCCTTTAATCAAATTTTGGTGAATAAAATCAACATCAAAATTAGATAAAATCATGAGCCACTTAGCCATACATTGGTTTTGGTATTGTTTAGAGTGCATGTACTTGAGTGGGTTGGTGTTATTTATGACATAGGTTTTATGATTAAGAAGGTTGTCATGAAGTTGGAGGCCATAAAGATGAGGGTGAGGCAAAGTTTCTTAGGATGGGTGTACCAAGTCTCATACTCTATAAGTGTTTTACTTATGAAGTAGACAACTTGCTCTTTATTTTGTTCATCATGATGAGTGAGAATATCCCCTAAGGAATGATCAGTGGTAGAAATGCAAAGGTATAAGGGTTGATCCTCTTTAGGAGGGGTCAAAATAGGTGGAGAAAGAAGATATTATTTAAGTGAATCAAAGGCTTGTTGATATCCTTTTGTCCACTTAAAAGAGGTGTCTTTCTTAAGGATATGGTGAAAAGGTTGACATCTATCTGATAATTGAGAGATGAAACATCAGATTGATTAGAGCTTCCCCTAAAATCTATGGAGTTTCTTAAGGTGGATAGGAGGTGGCATATCCAAGATTTGTCTAACTTTGGTAAGGTCTACTTTGATTCCTCGAAGAGAGATAATGTAGCCAAGGATATTTACATAAAGGACCCCAAAAATACATTTCTTGTGGTTGAGCCTAATATGAAAATGGATTAATCATTTGAAGATGATTTTTAGAACATATAGATGATCCTTTCTATATTTAAATTTCCTAAGGAGATCATCCACATAGTCCTCGATGATTTTATGGATGAGATCATGGAATATGTAGGTCATCACATAATTTTAGGTTATACCAATGTTATTCAAACCAAATGGCATGACTCTATAATATAAGGTTCCCCATGGGGTAATGAAAGAGTTTGTATGTTGATATTTGGGAGTAATCAAGATTTGATTATATCCTAGGAAACCATCCATGAGAGATAACAACCTAAAGCACTTATGATTTTGGTCAACATTTTGTTAGAGGCTTCCACCTGTACATTTTCTTATGGATGGTAAGGGGAGGAAAAGATTAACTTAATGCAAAATACATCATAGAGACTTTGGACTTTCTTGTTCTTAAAATATTTACTGTTATTGGTGATGTTCTTATGGGGAACACCAAAATGATATATGATATGATGGTTGATTAAATTGACAATTTTTTTGGCTTCCACCTACTTGGTGAAATATTAGGTGGTGATAATGATGGATTGGTGACATTGTGATGAATGAGGGTTGATTTACCCAATGAGATCTAAGCCCCATTGTGAGAATGGATAAAATTATAAGGATACTTGGAGGCCATGGGATGGTGCATGGTGTAAATTAGCATGTTTTTGGCATTTGACACACTTATTTACATAATCATAATACTATTGGTTGAGGGTAGGCCAATAGTAGAAAAGTAAAATGATGTGTTTAGTGAAAACTAAATGACTAATGTGTGCCCTATAGATTCCATCATGCATTTCCTTGATGGTATGTAAAGCTTCATGAATGTGAAGGTAATAGAGAAGGAGGCCATTGAAGTTGTGTTTGTAAAGGATTCCCCTAGTATTGTAATGAAAGGTAATCTAAACAAAATCTATTTGGGAATTCCTAGAGAAGTTGGGAGGAATGATACCAAGGTTGAGGTAATCAAAAGTTTGTTCATACCATATGTTTGATGGAGATTAATCTATATTAAAAATGGTAAGAAGGTCCAAATGGATATAATAAGGGGTGTTAAAATGGTGTATGGTAATAAAGAGTTTAGAGTTAGAAGGTTGAGAAGGAATTTGGGAAGTAAGGGAAGCGATGGTATCTACAAATTTATTGGTAGATCATGGAATTAACTGGATAAGACAATGATTGAATGATGATAAAAGTACATCTATGAGTTATTTTCACTTTATTAATAAATCATTATTACATTGGTAATATTTTTAAACCTAGTTGACCATAAGTTGTAAATTTCTAAAGACATTGGTTATCTTGACTCCCAAGGCTAGAGCATTTTGGAAACCTATGACTAGAGATTCATGCTCAGCCACATTGCTGGTGCATTCAAAGTCAATTTTAAAAGAAAGGGGAAGAGGTTCACAATTTAAGGAAATTAGAATAACTCCATAACTCCCACCATGTTAGAATTTGGAGTCATCGAATAATAGGATCATTTGGTAGGTGGGGTCCTCTAGAGAAAGAGTCACAATGGACTGATTTGTAAATGCAAGAGGAAGAGGTTGGTTGTTGGGTAGAGGAGATTTGACTAATTGGTTGGTGATAAATTTCCTTGTAATAAAATTATATTGAAGTAATTAAAGATCAAACTCAGCTAAAAGCATGAGTCACTTAGCTGTACATTGGTTTTGTTATGGTTTAGAGTGTATGTAATTGAGTGGGTTGGTGTTAGTGATGACATAGGTTTTGTGATTAAGAAGGTAGTGATGAAGTATGGAGACCACAAATATGAGGGTAGGCAAATTTTATTATGATGGGTGTAACAATTCTCATACTCTACAAGTGTTTGACTTATGTAGTAGATGATTTGCTATTTATTTTGTTCATCATGATGAGTGAGCTTTGCCTCTAAGGAATGATCAGTGGTAGAGATGTTAAGGTAGAATGGTTGATCCTATTTATGAGGTGTCAAAATAGGTGAATAAATAAGATATTATTTGAGTGAATCAAAGGATTATTAACAACTTTTAGTCCACTTAAAGTAGGTGTCTTTCTTAAGGAGATGGTGAAAAGGTTGACATCTATCTAATAATTGAGAGATGAAATGTCAGATTGATTGGATATTCCCCTACAAGCTATGGAGTTGTTTAAGGTGGTTAGGAGGTGTCATATAAAATATTTATTTGAATTTGGTAGGGTCTAATTTTATTCCTCAAATAGAGACAATGAAGACAAAAAGATTTACAGACAGGACCCCAAAAATATGTTTCTTGAGGTTGAGCCTGATGTGGAAATGGATTAGGAATTCAAAGATGATTTTGAGAACATCTAGATGATCCTTATGATATTTATATTTCCTAAGTAGATCATCCACATAGTCCTTGATGATTTTATGGATGAGGTCATATGAGATGTAGTCCATCGCATGCTGGTAGGTTTTACTAGCGTTCTTCAAACCAAATGTCATGACTCTATAATAGAAAGTTCCCCGTGGGGTGATGAAAGATGTTTTATTATAATCTTTGGTATAAATCAAGTTTTTATTATATCTCAAGAAACCATCCATGATAGATAATATCTCATGGCCATCCATAAGATCAACAAGTTGGTTGATGCTAGGTAAAAAAAAGTCATCTTTTGGGTAAATAAGGTTGAGATCATGAAATTTGATACAGAGGCAAAGTATCCCTATAGGTTATGTGATAGGAATGATGTTAGAAACCCATTAGGGATAGTCAATGGGTTGGATGAAATTGACAAATAAGAGGTGTTAAAGTTCTTCTTTGAATAGAAGGGCAATATGAGGGTGCATCTTGAAAAGCTTTTGATGAACATGCTTAACATTAGGATGTGTGAAAATGTTATGGAGAACAATGGAAGGGTCAATTATGAGCATATATTTATGAGACCAATAAAATTATATGTTTCAATCTCAAAGGAAGTGTAAGTCTATTATTCTATAAAATTCAAGGATTATTCAATTTTGACAATGTGTGGGTTACCTTGAGTACCCAAGTTGACATAGATGGTAGATTCATTCAACATGGTTTGGTTTTCAAGAGGAAGAGATTTATGGATAGAAGATTCCCCTACACCAAGGTAGGTGATAATTAAATCATCATCCTAATGTTGGATGGTGTTGATGGTAGGTAAATCATTTTCTACGGTTTTAGGATGGATGAGAAGAAGGGTTTTTATTTAACGACCCTTTTGATAGGTCAAGAAGCCCAGACTAATGGTATTGATAAAAAAAATTAGATGGTATGATATGAAAATATTCCAACCTTAAAGGAGACGGAGTTGGTGAGAATGGGATATCCTCATCGATGGTGGTGATGGGTTTAAGTAAGGTGGGTTATTTTGGTGGTATGAACCCAAGGCCAAATAACTCATGAGGTTTTTGAGTTTTGATTATGTGTAGTTTGTGAGGCCCCTATTCATAAAATCTAAGGCTAAATCCCTTCCAAGAATGAAGGTAATCTTTGGCAAATTTTTAGATAAGAGAAGTCAGAGGTGAATGGTTGAATATGAGGGGTGGTAGAGGAAGCAAGAAGTGGATGATAGATTCTCTCATAAATGAAATTGGTTTGATGATTGGGTGACTCATAAGGGATGATGGTTCTAATGTTAGGATCATAAATATGATAATGGGTGAGGTTTTGATACTCTTGAGGAGTAGGGAAAGAATCTAAGGCTAGGAAATTATTCTCCCCAAGTGAGAGAAATTGGAATGTGGGTTCTAAGGGGTCCTCTATAGGGATATGTGAAGAAGGGATAAATGATCTTGTTGAGGGTTCTTCAATGATAGGGATGGAGTTGTTGCTAGCTAGTGGTGAGGTGGATAGCCGAGGAAGAAGGACATCACTAGGCATATACATCATATTACAAGATGTAAAAGAACTAGGGTCAGTAGGAATGGTGATTACATGACCTTCATTCTCAAATTTGATATAAAGATGCAAGTCAAGGGGACACAACTCATAGGATGGATATAAGGGCATCCAAGATAAACATTATATTGGAACTCACCATATATAACATAAAAGAGTTATATAATGGTATAAGGTCCCAAATGGATATGGAGAACAACTATTCTCAAGGTAGTGGCCATATTTTCAATAAACGAGCAAAGAACCACTACAGTTTTAGACATGATGTTCTTTGGAAACTCAAGTTGGTCATAGGCATGGGAGGAGATAATGTTGATACTATCCCATCCATCAATCATCACCCTTTTGATGTGGGTTTGGTTGATGTATGTTTTGATAAAAAAGGGAGGATCAAGATCCTTCAAATGCATAGAAGGTATTTTTAAATCATTAAAGGTGACTACGGTAGGAATTTGAAAGGCTTATACAAAGGCTACAAGGGGTTAAGGATATTTGGTTTGAATCTCTATGGATTGAAAAATCTCTATAAATGTTTGATAGTGATGAGGTGAGGTGTAATTAATTCATATAATCTCATCTTCATCAGAGTTCAGTGATGTTATTTCAACACTAGATGTTGAATGGATTTAGAAGGTTTGGAAGGAGAGGCTCTCAAAATGGATACTTTGAATTTTGGTAATGGTGAAGGTATTTGGGTTCATTTGGAAGGTTTAGGGGTTGAAGGGTGTGTCCTTGGAATGGAAACTTTGATTTTACCTTATCTTCATTTTGGACCCTTGATCATGTAACCATGTGAATGGTGTGGATAAGGGTAAGTATTGGGTTAGATTACTACTTTGATTCTTCCTCACTCTTAAGTAAGATTGGGGGAGTAGGTAAGTGTTGGGTAGCTTAGATTGGTGGTTGGGTTGGTACTAGACTCAGGGGAGGTTCATCTGATAATAGATCATCATCATCCATAGACTATAGACTAGTCTTTAGAGAGCTTTGTAGTTCTCCATATCATGTCTTGGTGTCCTATGGTATATGAAAAACAAATTGTCATTGAAACATGCTAGTTTAAGATATGAAGGGTTGAAAGGTTTGATGGGTGGTAAGATTAAATAAGAGTTTTGCAACAACATTTTAAAATGGTTGAATAAGATTCGATCAAAGGCGTTAATGGTGTTGGGTTTTTGGTTTTAAGAGTTAGAGCTTTCTTAGGAGTAGGCTTTACCACAAAAGTTATAGGTGGTGGCATGGTTTTGGTAAGTAGTTTTAGTTGGGATTGTTTGGTTATGGTTGGTTTGGATGTGGAATATTTAGAGGTGGAGGGTAAAGGTTTGGTGATAGGTGGGAAGGTAGAGGTAGCTAGGTTAGTTAAGAATGATGGGGATTTTGTTATTTTTGTGGAGATAGGTGTAGGTAGAGTAAAAGGAGAAAGTTTAATAGATAAGGAATAGGTAATGGGAATAGTATCGGAATGGGGTCCTAAAATTGAAGGTAAAAGAGAAGGGGGTGGTATGTTTCTAGTTCAAGATGGTTTGGGTGGTTCCACCTTTTAATAGGTTTATTCAAAGGTTTCTTAGGTGAGTTAATGGGGTTAATTCAAACTTCAAAGATGGATGAACCAAGATGGGTGTAGGAATTATTCCTAGATTCTTGATGGGTTTAGTTAAAGAGGCATATGGTGAATTAACAATTTTAGATTGTGGTGGGTTGGAAGATTCCCCTGTGGTTTTAGAGGGAGAAGTATCTAAGGATAGGGTTGAGGTAATGATAGGTTGGAGAGTAGATGTAAGTGAGGCTAAAGGTTATTGTTTATTTTGGTAAGGTAACCCAAGATGGTGTAAGAAAGTGGCCCTATTTATATTGGGTTGAGAGGTAAACTCTAGATTTTGAACTAATCTAGAAAGAGGTTTATAGATGGGTTTGATTCCTTGGTCATTGGTTTCAAAATTGAAGCCCATAGTTTGAGGTGAGGCAATAGTTTCTTCACCTTTATCTTGGTTGGAAGGTTTAATGTTTGAGGAAGATGGTGTCTCTATAGAAAGAATAGAGGAGATGATCTCTTCCTTTGGAGTGATTTCCAAAGAAGGACTGGTTGGTTTTATAGTAGGTAAGGAGGGTGTGGTTTGTTCAAATGGAAAAAGGGATTTGGTTGCTTCCTTTGTTTAGATGTCCAAAGGAAAGAATAGTGATTCCAACACTTCCATAAGTGGATTACAGGGAGTAGTTGAAATAATGGTTGGCATAATGGTAGACTCCTTTGTTATTTTTATCAAAGGAGAGGTGGGTAAGTCAATGGTATATTCAATTGAAAGAGAGGGGGTTTCTTCCTTTGTTTGGTTGTCTAAATGAATAAAAGAATATTCCATCACTTCAATAAGTGGGGTGAAATAAGAGGAAGTTTAGGTAATAGTTTCCTTAATTGTAGGTTTACTAATAATGACATTTATCATGTGTACCTCATGAGTGTGAGATGATTCTGGTCAGATATTGTCATGGTTGGTGGAAGGTGTATGGTTAGTAAAAGGTTTTTTAAATATGTCTAATGATTGGTTAGGAGGTTTATTGGGATTATCTAATTCTAGTTCACCCTTATCAATCATGTTTTGGATAATAGTTTTAAAGGTATTGCATCTACTAACTTCATGCCCAATAACATGATGGAAGGCACATAGATCATTTTTATTATACCAAATAGGTGTGGGGTGAAAGACATCAAATTATTGGGGATGTTTGATAGGAGAAAATTGTATGAGGTTATCTTTAAGTAGTTTATCCAAAACTAAAGCATATGACTCTCCTATGGAATTATATTGTCTTGGAGTAATTTGGTTTTATTTGTGAGTTTTTTGGTTTGATGGGTTGGAAGAATTAGTTTGATTCTGTTGGTTGATAATTGGATGTGGATTATATTTGAGGATAACCGTGTTTGTGGCTACCTTTTTATTGGTGTTGGGATGGTTAAATGGATTGGTGATTTTGGTTGAAGAAGGGTCATTAGATTTAAAGTTGGAATTCTTGTTTTTTAGTTTTAATTTCCCTTCATTGATGGCTCTAATTTCAAGTTTATGTGCCATGGTAAATGCCTCATTGAAGGTTATAAAAGTCTGAACCTATAAAGTTGGGGTAATATGTTTGGCACAACCTTAATAAAAGAGTTCAATCAATTCAGGTTGGGGTAATGAAAAATAAAGTTGGTTAATGAGACCTCTCCATCTAACTACAGAATCAGCAATTGATTATTCAGCAAGTTGCCTAATGGAGTAAAGGTTAGTAATGGAAACCTTTTTACATATGTTGACTGAAAAGTGATCTAAAAAGATCTGGGCTAGTTGAGAAAAGGAGAATATAGAGTGTTTGGTGGGGGCACTATACCAATCCAAAGTTGGTCTAGATAAAGACATGGGGAAGGTATGAAGGAGAAGAGAATAATCATATGTAATCAAATAAAAATAATGGTAGAATGCTCTCAAGTGTTATTGGGGGTCCTCCTTACTTTAGAACCTGGAAAACTTAGGTAGTTCCCATTGAGGAGGATAAGGTTAGATAGGGATATATGGTTGAATGGGTTCATTTTAGATTTCATCATAAGATAGAAGGTTATGAGCCCCAAAAATAGATGATTCAAGATTAGACATTTTATCCATTAACATCTCAACTAAATTTATTTGAGGCTGGGGAGCTCCATAGTTGGGTAGTAGGTTCGATTGAGGTTGGGTGGCTATGATGTAAGGATAAGAGGTGGAAGGTTGAGAATATGCCACATATTGATATGTAGTTGTTGAAGGTTGGGATGATGCCCCATATTGGTATGTGGGCATATAAGGTTGGGTGGAAGGTGGTATGTATCCTTATGGATTAGGAAGATATTGGTAAAAAGTCTTGGGTATTTATTGAGGGATTGAAAAAGGTTGGTTTGGAGGTATAGTTGAAGTGGTAGGTTGAGGTTGAGTGGTGACCCTTGTGCTAATGGGTGGAAGGGTAGGAGGTATAAAAAGTACCCAATTTTGGAATGGATTAGAAATTGGTGGATTGGTAGTGATAAGGGGAATGATGGAAATATGGGTAGAGGATATCCTAATGGTAGGTGAGGTATAAGCAACAAGAGGTAAGGTTAACCCTATATTAGAGGTGTTAGTTGGTATAAGGGGAGTTTGGTTATATGTTGGAATGTTGGATTGGGTTTTAGTGGTGGTAGTGGATGGGATATTGGTAGAAGAAGAGGCTTGGGTGATCAATGATTGGGTATAAGTAACAACAATCATAAGAGGGGGAGGCATACCAAAAGGTGGATCCATGACATGAAATAAAGTAGTAGAGGTGTGGTGAGATAAGGTGTTAAGGTAGTGTTGGAGGGCTACATGGTTATTATCAAGGAATGTAGCAAAATTTTCATCACCCTCAACAATAATCTGAGGCATGGTAGGAGGGGGATAATGAGGAGGAGAACCTTCCACATCTGAAGTATAATCCATAGTGGAATAAGAGGAAGAGGAAGGTGGTCCTTGGTTGGTTTTATTTCTCAACTATTGTCTAGTAAATACCATGTGAGAAAATATGAAAGTAATGATGAAACTCAAACCTCAAATAAAAATCAAGCAAAAGAAAATAAATCAAGGCAATCCAAAGATACACTAAAAGTAAATTTAAAACATAGGATTATTTTTAGATATCTTTTGACCTATTCTTTAGTAAGTGTGAAGAATAAATTTGGATCATAGACTAGGTATTAAAGAGGAAATATAAGGTTGGTTTTAAGTTGTGTTTAAGAGCTCATGAGAGAAATCTATATTGATCTTTAGTACATGACTTGGTATTAGGGCCTACCTCCTCACTTCACACACCATAGCGATAAGGGTGTCAGGTGATTATCCAAAATATACTAAATTTATGAGTTTATACTCAACAAAATAGTTGAGTTGGTTCTCCCCTTGGTAATGACCTCTAAGTAGGATTGCTAGGAATGGGTAAGGTTTACCACCAGGTGATGGAATCCTAGTTGTGCCTTTTCTCAAATTTGTTTTGATGTGTTGATTGATAGTGTGGTTTAGATAAGTGTGTGATAACAAGAGTGAAACTATGATCAAGTACTTTGCCTTTAGGTTACTAGATGAACTAAAACAAGCAAGCAATCAAAGTATGTAAAAGGTTTATTTTATGCCAAAAGAAATTTCAAATTTTATTTGATGAGCATAGAATAAAGGAAGAAAGAAAGGGAAATTAGATGATTCTAGGTCCTACCAACTATGCCAAAATATTTCTCTTAATTTTTGCTCATTTATTAATTTTGGAAGATGGAGAACTCCTCTTTGGCTAGGAAGGAATAACCTAAAAATAAGAAAACACTAACAAAAGGGGTTGTTAGTAAGATAATTAAGTGGACTACCTAACATGATCTAGATCTAAGAAGCATATCTTTTCTAGGATGATGTCAATCCATTATCGATAACAATCAAGTTTAAAATGATAAAAGTAATGTACTTACATAAAGTAAATGAAATGCAATACAAAAGGAATGTAGAATGCTTGTTAAATAAAATGATAAAATATAGCAAAAGTGGGTCAATACTTATTCTAAGGTGGGTGGAGTCAAGATCATAAAAAAGAAAAATGTTATGTGAACAAGTAATAACATATAATGTTAGGTTTGGTTAGGGTTAAGGGGATAAATACAACTTATAGTTATTTTCTACCATAGTGACCATCAGTGGTTGGGTGAATCATCAGCAATTGGGTTGACCTTTGGTGGTTGGGTAACCATCAATGGTTGTGATAACTATTGATGGTTGCCTATGGAATAGGTAGGTGGTCAGATAATGGTTTAGTTAGGGATGTGATGGAGAGGAAATAAGGTGCAAATAGTTTTCATCAGGTCAGGGAGATTAGAAATGGAAAATAACAAAGAACAAGTATAATATACCTATATCTTGCTAGATGGTTGATAGTTGAAGGCTAAATAAATTTCACCAGATTAATTTAGCCCCAAAATAAAATTTGATAGAGGTTCATGTCTATTTTGATAATGTTTAGTTGTTGAAGGAATAATAGATGCTAGAAGACTTGAATCACTGTGTGTAATAATAGTTGATAGCTTGAATATGGATCCTTTTCACCTCCCACTCTCCTCCTTTTATAGGTAAAGAGAGATTGAGGATGGAAGGTTCCATATAGGGTGAGTTTTTTGATCATAATGACTAGAAATTTATTAGTATTGCATAAGGTGAACATATTAAATTATGACTTGTTATCTCACACATAGTTGGTGATGTGTTAGGAAGGTGAGGATCTGAACATTGATGGTTAGGATTACCATTAATGGTTAATTTGACCATCAATGGTCAAGTATTTGAGGATAAAAGTGTCAAGATTGTTTTAAAAGGGGTTGGGTAGGGGTTAAGTCATTAGGTTGGTGAATTTAATCAACTAAACTCAGGGTTTGATAGGGTCAAGAAGGGTTCATAGGTATTTTGACATTTAGAACTATCATGTGTATGTTTTTAGTGTCTACACAAGGCCTAAAAAAAGGAAAATTACCCACTACCTTCATTAGATGAAGTCATACATATAATGAATGGTTCAAAAATGATGTCATTCCTTGATGGGTATTTAGGTTATAACTAGGTCTTGGTCAATTATGAGGATCAAATCAAGATAACATTCATAACAAAGTGGTGAACATTCTCATACAAAAGGATGTCATTCAGCCTTATCAATGTGGGTGCCACCTTCCAAATATCCATGGACATTGTGTTCAAATATCTAATCATAAAATTAATATCCATGTACATGGACGATCTAACTATCTTTTCAAAGAATAGAGGAGACCACATAAAATATTTGAGGATGGTGTTACATAGGTGTAGATAACATGAGATTTCCTTGAAACCTAAGAAATGTATCTTTGGGGAAGTTGAGGATAATTTTATGGGACATTTTATTTCATAAAAAGGCATATAGATCAAACTATATAGATTAGAGCTGATTTTGAATATCCCATTTCCTAACAATAGGAAGGTGTTGAAAGATTTCTTTGGTAAAATAAACTTCATGAGAAATTTTATGTTAGGCTTTGTAGAGATAATGAGGCCACTCAATAACATGATAAAGAAGGACATAAAGATAAATTTTATAGATAAGGTACAAACATATTTTTATCAAATGAAGACTACAATAATAAATATGTAACTAATCATCAGTCTAGATATACAAAACTCATTTGTATCTACTCCTTTTCTTTAGAATGTTTAAGTGAAATTATTTTAACATATAAGAAAGAAGAGGAAGATGAGATGCATGTTTCCTTTATGAGTTCCACTTTAATAAACATTGAACTCAAGTATGCAATGATTGTTAAAAAAGCCTTTTCTTTGATCAAGGTAGTTAAAAAATTTAGACACTACATTTTGTGCAACAAGGTATTTGCCATAGTGCCTTATATATCCGTGAAGAATATGCTAATGCATAATTAATTAGGTGAAAGACACAATAAGTGGATGACCATCATAAAATAATTTCACTAGGAATTCCAACCTATGAATTTTTTTTGAGGTTATGAACTTAATAAATCCATGATTCAAGTGAACCCTGAGATTATTTTCCTTCAGTACTTAGTGTAAAATATTTCAATAGATGATTGGTACAAATACATTGTATTTTAATTTCTAAACAATGAGTGTCCACACCATCTAAATTCTACTCGAATGAGAGTGCTACTCCTAAATATAATATCTTCATCATTAAATCAGGCATGTTATATATAAATAAACATGAAGACATATATATGAGATGCTTGAATAAAGAGGAAATGGTTGAAGTACTTGGGATTTTTCAAGGGGAGTATGGAACTGAACATAGTTTAGAAGGCACTATAACCCACCAAATACTAAATGAAGACTATTATTGGCCTCATTTCTTTAAATATTCTCATGCTAATATCAAGAAATACCACACTTTCTAATTTATAACACATAGAGAACACACTTATTCCATGCCTTTATAGATTATTATCTAGGTCAAACTATTAGCCAAGTGTGAATTGGATTTTGTGAGATCCTTAATGTAAATTATTCCATTGAACATAAATTAATCCTCATATTAGTTGATTATTATACATGCTAGACTAAATCCAAAGCTTTCAAAATTTATAAAATTGACATTATGATCACCTTCCTCAAAGAGCATATTATCACCAAATTTGTATGGTATTTTTTCTCATATGTGACAATGACATTACATTCTCTTCATTACAATTCATTAAATGGGCCTATAGAAACTAGGTAATCCTTAATACTCTTCCAATTATTATACACAAGGTAATCAGGTTTTTGAGTCCAAAAATAAGAATATACTTCCTGTCATTAAGATAATCTTGGGTAACAATCCTAGGTATTGACATAATATGTTAAAATTTGCACTATGGTTTGATAGGACTAGTATACAATCTGATTTAGGTGCTTCATGATATCATATGACATATGGACAAGATCTCATCTTCCCTATGCAACTAAAAATCCCCACCTTATGATTTTTTAATGACTACCTACAAACTGATGATAAAATATAGGATCACCTCTTGAATCTTATGTAATTTAAATAAAAAAATGTTATGCTCTTTGCTACACTTTATCAATCATCAATAGGTCATCAAATGATGGTTTGACAAATGAGCTAGAAATAAATACTTTTGGATATTTGATCTAGTCCTTATTTGAGATAAGGCCCATGAAAATAAGGGGCAACATGTAAAATTTAATGCCTTATGTATAGGTCCCTATCAAATCTTTGAAATCATGGGTAAAAATGCTTTTTGCCTAAGGTTTCTATCTATTGATGATGTTATATTACATGTTAATGGATAATTTCTCAAGAAATATTTCCAGAATTGAATTAGCTTGGTTGTTCTTATAAATAATTTCTTTTTCCCTCTCCTATTATGGTTTTTGTTTGCTTTCATTTCCTTTTTATTTGTTTCTTCTATTTTATCCTTATCAATTTGGTTTCATTATTGTTCATTTTTGGCCCTGAACATCTATTTTGACATAAGAGTTCATGTGTTAATAAATTAATGATTAATGAAGGATTGTAATTTAGGTAACATGGATGTCACTCTAAGAGCTTAAAAGATGAAATTTTTTGTCTAAATGATTGCATAAATTATAGCCATTTTTATGCATTTTAATATTTATGAAGGCTTATGATTCCCAATAGAACATTTAAATTTAAAAGCATTATTTTCTTATCTCAAATCCATCAAATTCAATTAAAATGAATAAATATGATTTGATGAAGAATTGAAATAATTCTAGACTAGTCATAAGTTCTCATGATATTTTAAAGTCTCCTTTTATGCATGCATGGCTTGGTTCCTAAGCCTCAGTGGATTAAACCTAAAAATATTTTTCAAAAAAAATAAAATTAAAGGAAATTAAATTCAAATGCAAAATCTTGAGTCTTCCTTAAAAGGGTGATTGGGGAAACTCAAACATAGGATTTTTGGCCTATATAGTAGTGGAGAAAGGCCTTGAGTAGAACCATATGTATCTCTATCAGGGATATAGATGCTTATCTTATAGTATATTAATTTTCATGCCATTCCCTATAGGCCAAATTACAATATATTCATCCTTTAGAACTTCCAATTTCTTGATCAAGTCTGGTGGAATGTGTGTGAATGTAAAAATATAACTTAATCATTCAGTTTAACACATATTAATCATCTTTTGGAAATAAATGAATTTAGTATGTCACATTTAGTATATTTTCTTGCCTTTGTGTTTTTATTTTTCTTGCATAACTATTTGAAATTAATATTTGTTGTCTAAATTCTAAGACTAAAATCTTATATTCTTTACATAGTCAAGATTATGTTCTAGTAGAGTTTCTATAGTTATTGCTTGCACAACATGCCCTAATTTCACCACTAAAATCATGGAAACCCTTTTTTATATTCATTTTTGTCTTATATATTTTGATAAGTTATTTAATTCACCTTATATATTTGTATTTAAGTTGGTTCCATTTACATTTGAAAATCCATAGATTTCCCCTTTATTTATTTTATGCCTAGTCAGTTTATTGCTTTCACTTATGTTTACATCTTTAAGGTGGTGGAAGTTGATATTGTAAAGGGAAATTACCATTTATATATTTCCATTTTATTTAATTTAGGGATTATTTAACCTATCATTCATGTAGGTCTGAAAACTTTGAATTAATGCCAATATTTATTTACTAGATCTTTGTCCTTGCTTTTTTGGATAAATATTCATACTATCAAATTGAACAAGTTCTTTATTGATTTCCCCATGGTATATTTTTGTTGAATTTTAATTTTTTTTCATGCTCATTATTTCCTTGGTATTTTTACCAAAATATTTTGAAGTTTAAAGTTTCCTTGGGTTCATATGATGAAGATGCAGGTATCCATCATTTCAACTAAGGAATAATACATAAAAAAAATGACTAAGTCTTAGATCTTTCCCCCTAACTCCCCAAGATGTTGAAAAGTATAACCATCATGTAATATCAAGATTGATCTATGTAATTATCCAAAGTCTAAATATCCCTGACTACCTACCCATCATTTAATTTTTAAACCAATGGATTGAGTTGATCCTTAACAAATGAATATTGAAGACAAAGATATATCTAAGGCATTAAGGCCTGAGATCATGCCACATGACATCATATTGAGAGATTATGGCTTGGAGGATAGATTGAACCATATATAATGAAGAGGCCTCATGATCATGCCACCTATCATGATCATGTTCCATCTTATAAAACTCAAGAAGCTAGGATGATGCCACATGGCATCATCATATAAATTGGAGGCCACAAACTAGTAAACAAAGGCAATCCATGTGGACTCAATGATGTCATCATAACTCCTAGAATAAATTTTATGGGCATATTAATGTTAATAGACCATCAAGGTTGGGCCTTTGAAATAATGAAATATTTGCATGTGATAGTTGTTACTATATTGAATTTAACAATCATATTAAACATCGAAGCTATCAAAATCAATTGAATAATGGTTATTCTCTAATTGAAACTATTTTTATACTCAATTTTTTCAAGTTAGAATGCAAAATATTTTTTTAATTCTTGTATTCATTATCATATTTTCCTTCATATGATTTATCTCAAAGGTTTTATGACTCAATTATTTTCTTTACAATGCACAAGTTTGAATTATTCAATGTTGAGCCTTGACATGTCAACCATGTGGGGATGCTTCAACCAAATATATTTTTTTAAATGTGACTAAGTGATTAAAAGGCATTAGACTCTAAAATTTCACCATTTGGCATGATTATATATGTTAGATCATGATGGGCAAGCTTGAAGAAAGTATAAATCCTAAGGATTGTGAGTCCTCAATATCATGCCATGTGGAACGATCATGGAGGTCAAAGTATCAAGGAAAAATTCAAAGAAATTATAAGTCCTAAGGACCCTAATTTATATATGTTATGCCACATGGATTGATCATGGTAACTTGGGTTCCCATAGGAAACCAAGGGTGGTAGAGAGCAACAAAGGCCCACTAATTGTTAAATCTCTTAGATCAAGGATTGGTAGGAGCTAATAGGTTATGGAGGAAACAAAGGTAACATATAATTACCTAAGACTCAAGATGTCTCCATGTGGATACATCTTAGGGTTTGATGACCTAGGGAAGACATGATGATGCCCAAAGGTCATTGACTATCAATCTCCCAAATTAATGAATCATATAATTTCATCACTAATAGACCTATCAATGAAGGAGCTCTAAAACCCTAAATCATCAGGATGATGCCACATGGTATAATCTCATGAGCCTAGGGATGGTAAAAAATAAATGAGTCTTTAAAAAAAATAAGGTAAGCTAAGGAGCAGCAAGGACATCACCATGTGCATACGAGTGAATACATGAGCATGTGAGTCCAAATTTGATGGTCATCTAACCTATCAAGGCTATAGAAATAAACCATGCCATCTACCAAGAATAAAAAAAACAAATCTGCTAGATTCAATGAAAATAGATAACCATAAATACATAAATGACTAGTCCTATTAGAATTTGATCATGGACAAAGGGTGACCTCAAGTCATAATAGCATGGGGATAAGATCAAGTGGAGTATATATGATAAGAATATATTTTTAAAAGAGCATGTGGATATTATATAACTGAATGGACATGGTTTAGCTATTATATTATTCAAGGATTCTCAAACACCTTCTCAAGTCAAGATTGAATTTTTTAATTACCCCATTAGTGGGATGAATTTTAATCTTGGACTGAGATTGGCTATAAATGATTAGGCAATCGATGTAGTAGAGGCTATACAATTGTGAATTGTAATATAAACATAGTGATCCCACAAATTTTAGTTTTTGAAGATTTCCTAGATTAATCTCTCCCTTTGTTTAATTTTTTAGGTTATGCTAGTAAAGTTTATAATTGAATGACTACAATAAATCCCAATTAATATTAATCTATTGGTACATCTTGATATTTTGAGTATTGTGGATCTTGGTGGTCATTTATTATGTATGTCTTATGGTTGTTATGCTTTTTCCTTCTCCCAATCAACTTCCACTCAGACTCTTGCACCATCCTTCTAGTTGTGTCTATGCTAGGTTTAGCTCAGCTAAGGATTAGTTTCAAGGGATTTTATCATTCAAACATTTTAGCTTCATCTTCATGGTAGTAAGACCCCTTTCTCTTCTTTTATTTTACATTTTTATGAGTTTTCTAGTTTATATCTTGGTTAAAATGAATTCAATTTGAATCTAGATGCTTATATTGATTTCAAGTCTTGTTTATTACCATTATAACATTGTTTAATATAAGTAATGATAAAACAATATAAATCATCTCTTTTTAGGCCTTGCATATATTAATATGTTATATTTAATTTAAGGTGTTTATGTAAGTGTCATTATTAAAACTCTTTTGTGAGAAGAGATGTAAAACCTTGTACCCCATCTATAGTAGTTAAAGTTGGTAGAATCCCCTAAATCTTAGTTTTTAAAACATGTCCCTTATGAACAACTTCCATTGACCAACTGGTCTTGTCCATTATGCCAAGAACTAGTAGAAGAAATTTTTTGGAGGTCTTGTAAATATATTTTCAATAGAGATATAGGTTCTTCAAATATCCCTATGTCAAAACAAAAAATGAAAAATAACCATATATAAAGCTTCAATTACCTTAATAGGAATATAAGAAATTCATTAGGCTTAGTTAAAGTCCATAAGTGATAATATTTATTGAATGGAAAAAAATATCTTTGCCTCCAACAATATAATTTTACCATTAAAGACCATTGCCTATACATTTTGACAATAATATTTTTTTGTGATTATAATAGAGTTTCATGACATTATACAAATATATGCATGTAGACACCCAATTTTGGTATGAGACCCTTTAACATTACATATTATTCATGTTTTTATCAAACTTACCCTATTTGTATATATATGGATATTGTTTGAGACTTTATATTCACATCGGTCCCTCCATATACTTCTTTCATCCATTTAATCATAAAAGATCTTTATCGTTTGCATCAGGTTCTATCCATTTTTGGTCTAACTAGATTTATCTATGTTTTGAGACTTTTATGTGTCCTGGCCATATTCATGGGTCTTGTAGTTCTATTTCACCATATTTTTAGGTCCCATGAATCTATTCACTTCTATTTTATGGGTCCTTTCAACCTAGGTTGCTTTCCTATTCCTTGATTATTAGTTCTCATATTTTTAATGGTCAACCTATGTCCATATTTATCCTAATGAATCTTAATATAAAAATTTACCCTAATCCATTTCATAATTTTACTATATTATAGGACTAAAAAATGCATTTAATAATTCCTTTATTGAGTTACACACTGAATATGTACATTGGGTATGATGGAAAATGTTGTCAACAATATAAATATCATTTAATATAAGAAAGGGAAAACACCATAATAGGACCAACATACATACATATGGAGCCACATATTAAAGTAGGTGATGGGCTAAAATAAAGATATTTTTATAAATGGGAAGTGTCAAGGATATAATAGGGAAATCACATGCAAGGGACTGATGAATGAGGGTAAAAAGATCCAAAATGGTAAGACTATTAAATAACAAGATATTAATTACAAATATTTTTAGGGGTTATAACTATATACAAAGTTAGTTAAAGATAAGCCAAGCATGAATCAATGAGATATAACTATGTTTATATCTATATGCCCAGATAACTTATAATAGTATAAGTATACAAAAAATCTAGTTGAGGATATGGATAATAACACACACACACACACACACACACACACACAACTCTAAAAATATGCAAAATTTATATATCTACTAAAGTTAATAAAATAAAGATATTATGGATAGGCATACTTAAATTAAGTAGAATTATTGGCACATCAGTCTCCTTATTGCTTCTGGTAACACTTTAAAAAACATGCTACAAGTCAAAACCTCAAATGGAAAGGATGTGTCAATGTTCATCTTGACATAAGACAAAAATTAGGTGAGGAATAGTTAATCCCTACCTCTCTTAAAATAAAGGAGATGCTATGAGGAAAATACCTTCCTAAGGTCTCTATTACTAGGTCTTGGTATATAGGATAACCCATTAGGCTCATTGTGACCATTTCATATCAAGGTTCTTTGGTGCATATTTCAGATGAATAAGTATGCATTAAAAATGAAGAGCTTATACCTAGAGAACTAGTAGAATGATCTAACTATTAATAAATAACTAATTCAAAGAAACATGTCTATTACATGAATTCAATAATACATAAACCATAATAGATAAAAGAGCATGTAATCAAGCCAAAATGTTATATTAAGACTGCAAGTTAGAACCTAAACTAATATAATCTAACAAAATGATAAAAATGGGAAAAATATAGAGGGTAGGTATAAAAGAGAAGAAAGAACCCACTTTCTTATGTTGGCCAACCTACAATCTATTAATTAGATAAGTCCTTGGATAAACTAGTCATTATTTGAGATAGACTTAACATAAGTACAACTAAGAACAATGCTAGAGTCTATGAAATGAATCAGTAGAGCCAATGAGAAAAATAGGGTCACCATATACATACATATACTAAGTATATCAAATGACAAAGATTTAAAATTAAATATGTTTTTATTAAGGACCATTTAGGATTCATCAAATACTCTTGGATTATAGACTTAGCTTCTAAACATCCTTGACTCAGAAAACTAATCTAGAAAGGAGGGAAATACATGAGAGGAAATTGTTCATATGCTTAATTTGGGAGAACTAGCTAGTTTAGTCGATTGACTATTATATTCTAAGGGATCTAGTTTAGGCAAAGTCTTCTTAATCCTAAAAATATGAACATAAGCATAACTTACTCAATACTAAAAGGACCAACCATTATTACAACACACAAGCTAATCTTATATAGATGTGAAAGTCTATGGATTTTGAACTCAATCAAATATTTTTTCTAATGGGGAAGTCATAAACATTCAATGTGATTGAGGGAATGTCGTTGAGTAGGTGTCTTGATATCTTTGATATATTAAAGACATGCTAGGTTTTGCGTAATTAAACCATGCCTAAATTAAATGTTGGATGATAAAAATAATTAGGATTTCATCAATATTGATAACCACCCATGCCTATATGCAATCAATTTCCATGCCTCTTTAAGACAATATTTGTCTTATGTGCTCATCACTTGATCCCAATACACATGACATGCTTTGGTCAATACTACTACTCAATCTTGCATTGAATTCTATGACCTATATGATCATTTATTGGTAAAGAACTGATCTTCAAATTGTTTTTGAAAATAAAATTGGATGAAAATCCTATTTTTGCTTTTGATAAGTTTAATAGCCAAATGGGTCATTAAATTAAAGATAGTGCACTATTGAATGCATATCCAACATGACCTTTGCCTATGGGGTCCTTATCATTTAGCTTCTCCTCACTCTTTCACTTTTCAAATTAGGAATTTATGTACATGATGACTATTATTTCCATGGTGAAGTGATATTTGACCATGTGGCATCATCTCACTCACCCAGAGCTTTGACATACTATTGGGCTTACATAGATTAGTTTGGGGCTATGGATTCATGATATTTCACCATGTGGTGTCATCCCACTCACTCATTTTTCTAGGGATTTATGACATCATTACCTATTTTTATAAACATCTACAAAATAATGGATCATATGGATGATGCCATACAACTTCATCTTGCTAACCCAATTGCATAGAGGCTCTTTCTTTATATAAATGGTTCTCAAACATTGGGTCACTGAGATCTTGCTACTTGGTAGCATCCAACTAAATCAATTACCTATATATTTTATAACATGGACATCCACTAGGAAAATTCAAATAAACTTGATTAAATCTTTGAAAATCCTTTTAAGAGGGCCCAGGGTTATCAGATATTAACACATAGAACCATGCAACTTTTGAAGAGATTGGTTAAGTCCCACTGAGTGAAAAAGTGACATGTGACTTCAAGTAAAATTTTAAAATCAACTAATTATTGAAATACTTACTTGTATGGGTTAGAGTCACTAGGAACCATGAAAGGTCACTATATGGAATAAGAAATGAGTGAGGTACCTATAGGGAAGAAACAAAAATATGCAGTTAATAGTCTATGATTTTAAAATTAAATGACTAAGTAAATTTAAAAATAAAATGGCTAAGTATTTTTAAATGCAACAAAGAGGCATTAAAACTTAGTGAAATAAAACCATTTAAAATTAACTTTCATCCATTTTAATGAAATCAACTGGGGAAAAATATAAACCAAAGGAAACTTATAGCAAATTTAGATCAAATCAAAGCAAAAATGGACTGAATTTCTAAAGAAAAATAGTAATAAAATATAAATTAGTTGGATCACTTGCATAAACCAAAGGTGAAATAGTCTAAAAGGAAGCTTGTGTTTCAAAATACAAGAAAAAATAGACTAGACTTATTAGATTCATGTAAATTTAAACACTAAAATTGATGCAGTCCTAGATGTAAATTACATTAAGTATTTATGATTAAAATTTTATTATCAAAAATTAATTAAGGAAATGAAGCACATTCAAATTTCAAATCTTCGCATCTAGTAAAATAATCATCCCAAATAAGGTTGATTTAAATAAGAAAACACAATGAACTCCTTAAGGTATAAGACCAACCTCTGAAGCAAAAAGAGGGTCCATGTTTTCAATTTGAAAAATGGGGCATGTTGTGCAAACAAAAATATGATTAAGACTTAAGTGTCTTTGATTGGGGACTCTAAAGAGTAAGGAGAACCTCTTTGGTTCAACTTCCTTTTATTGAGCTTCAAAGACCTTTAGAAATATTAGACCTGCACAACAATAAAATCCCATCTATTAATTCCTCTTATATAATTACCATATAATTTTTGTGTGCAAGAAGAGTAGATGACTATTTTTCTTGTATCAAAATCACATTTAGGAATCCTATAAATACTAGTCAAATTCATAAAAGTAACCTAGCTCAAATGTCAATAGTAATTGATCTAGATTGATTTAGTATAATAAATCAATAATTATATAGTATTAGTTCAACCTAGTCAGTCTAATATAAATAAGGGAAAACTAAAATGATTAAGACCAATTTAGTCAAAAGTAAGGAAACAACAAGATTGATGATGTAAATTTATTAGAAAATATAGGGAATGATGTACAAAACTAGATCAATTAAGATAAAATTAGTTGGAAAAGTCAAGATACTAATCAAAATAAGATGTATGAAGGGATAAAAGGCCTAAGAGAGGCTAAATAGAGATAAAATCATGATATTAATGACATAAATGTATAACAAGATGATATGGAAATAAATTGAAATACACCATAAACTGATCCCACCCATTTATTGGTGCACTTATTAATATGTTAAATTTAATAGATTGATGAACCAAAAATTACTACCAAATACACACACACACACACACACAAACACACACACACATATTCCCCACCCAAAGCTAATCACATGTCATAATAGTCTATTGCATGATGGTGCTTTGGGAAATAAACATAGCACACAAAAAATAAAAGTAAATGTTGATAAAATGAGATAAATGAAATAACATATATGAACATACATACCTTTGCTTACATACCTAAATGTAAAAAAATTGATATATGATGACAAATAAGTGATAAGAAGGATATGGTAGGCCAAACACATAAAATATTGAATTAAGGTGACAATCTACAACTACAATTGATCTAGAAGGCCTTAAAATAAATAAAAAATTTAAATTTATACAAAAAAATACATTAGTACCAAATAATTACTTATAAAGCTAGGGTTTTATCACTTCCTTTGGTTGATAAAATGAACATTTGGAAATAAATAAATGGTCAAAAAATGGATTCTAAAGGGAAATTTTTAAAAGGTTCAAAATTTTCAAATTTTACAAGTAGGAAAAGAGAAAATCACTTGAATATATGTTATTTTCATATTTTGAGAGCTCAAGGTATTAATCTTTATGTAAAGATAGACTACGGAAAGAGAATGTAGAAGAGGGAATTAGGATTTGACCTTTGTTTCCATCAAGATAGGGGATGCAATTAATGTTGGGAATGGTAGATAGGATAGGTTAAGGAAAATTGAGTGCCTAGAAATATGTGTGATATTATTTTACCCAATAAGTTTCAGCTAGTGGATAAGTATTTGATAGATAATGGGTATGAGGAATTTGAATATTTGGTGAATTTTTGATTCTAATAAGAATTTATCTCTAAAAAAAAACAAAATCAACCATGTTGATTTAGTTATGTAGTGAAATATCAAAAAAGTGGCTATCATAATTTTAGATTAAAAATATTATTGATATAGTATAAACTAAAGTGGCTAATCTAGAAGTAGGGAAAATTATGTCATGTCATATTTAGTATAAAATTATAACTATGGCCATTTTAGTATAAACTAAAGTATCTTATTTACTTGAAAAGTTCTAACATAGTCGATTTAGTATGAAATCACCAAGATGGTGTTGAACACACCAATCTACTGAGAGGGGGTGGGTGAATTAGTAAATATTAAAAATTTGATTTCTTAAACTTTTCACAATGAATGGAAAATAAAAACACATGAAAGATAAATAACACAATCACAAAATCACAACACACAACACAATATTTATACGTGGAAACCTAGAGGGAAAACCATGGCGAGAACTTAACTAGAATCTACTATTCTAATCCAACCTCAAATAGTTTTTATTATTAACATAATCTCATTGATTACATTTTAGGACACCCCTCCCATGAAGACACCAATCCCCTATTTTAAGAGCACCAACTCTTAGGAAGCACCTACTCCCTTACTATGAGTACCAAACTAGTTCAATCTAATGGGACCAACCTATCAGACAAAGTGAATTACAATTCTAGTTAGATTCTTAAAAGAATCCAAGTCTGTTCTTTGTTGTAAGTCTTATCTACAACTGCTCATTTCTTCTTCAACACACTTTTGTGTGATATTCATTTCTCTTACACCCCTTTTTTATGCCTAAATATATCTGATTGACACTTTGAAATATACCAATTTAATCTTACTTCTCCATGCTTAGATGAGTTTCATATCTTTGCATCATAGGCTTAAACTCTTCTCATTCCAAAATGTGTATAATCATTTTTATATCTTGTTCTTCATCAATTTGGAATTTTTCATTCAATTTATTTGAAAGTAACCTTTGAATATATAAAAGAGACTCAAATGAATAACCATTTTTACAGGAATTAGTTATGTTCCTTCAATTGATGCTTCAAACTCTTATAACTAACTCATTTTGTCAAGTTCTTGAAAATGCAAGACTTAACATACTTTAACATTATCCTATAACATATTTTTTAATATCTCACTCTCTACAGCATCCTTGAATGCCTTTGCTCCATCGATCTCTTATAGACATGCTTGATGTTTATCTTGACACTAGCTATTATCAATCGAGCACCTTTCAAGATTGAAAACATGTCTCTCCATTAGATATTCACTATACTATCGATCATGAACCATCAATATTATTAATAGGCATGACTTTTAACCCACTAAACAAGCATGAATGTGGTACACGACATCTACACATTAGCTCAGAGGTTTACTCTACACTTCTTCTTGACCATATCCTTCAGCAAGTTTAGAAAAATATCCTTTAGGAAGTTCTTCTAATTCACTTAAAATTTTCCTTTAGAAAAATTGAAAGCATCCTTCAAAAAATTTCATATACCCTTTAGAGACTTTGAAATGATCCACATACCCTTTGGAGACTTTGTAATGGTCCATATACCCTTCGACCTTTTTTAAAACTACCCTTTGACTTCTCTATAAAGGTCCTCATACCCTTCAACATTTTTGAAAATATCCTTTTGGAATTCTTGAACAATCCAATTATCCTTCAAATTTCTTGAAATGATCATTCAGATTTCTTAAATGGTCCACTTGTCCTTTGAACTTTATGAAATGTACCCTTTAGGAACATTGTCAGTGACCACATACCCTTTGAAATTTTTAAAACCATCCCTTGAACATTTTGGTCAAGATCATTTTCCTGATGAGGACTTAACAATTTTTCTGAAAGAGTTCTCTAAGACTATTTTAGGTTCTCTATACTACATGACTTATAAGATTAAAATAAGTAATGTCATTCCAAAACCCCAATTTACTCATCTAGACCAATTCAATTTATTCAACCTACTTAACTTATAAAAATGAAATAAGTTAAGTCACTTTATAACCCCAATCTACTCATCTAGACCAATTCGAGTTCTCAAGACTACATGACTTATATGCTTTAAAGAAGTAAAGTCATTACAAAATCTTGATTCACTCATCTAGACTAGTTTGGGTTCTTCAACCTACTTAACTTATAAAAATGAAATAAGTTAATTCATTTTACAACCCTGATCCACTCATCTAGACCAATTCAGGTTTCTAACACTGCTTGACTTATAAGTTTCAAATAAGTAATGACATCAAGTAAACCTGAGTTACTTTATCCTAACCCATTCATGTTCTTATCACAACTTAACTTATAAAAATGAACAAAGCTCAGTAATCCTAGAAACCCTATTACCTGTACTAGACCAAGTTAGTTTCTTCTAACTGCTCAACTTATAAAATTTAAACAAGTTAAGTCACTCCAAAAACCCACTTTTCTCCATTCAAACCCAGTCAGATTTTCATGATTGCTTTACTCATAAAATTTTATAAGTAGAATTACATTGAATTGACAAACCCAATCAACACATAAGTCAAGAACTAGTCAGGTTTTTGAGAGCTACTTACTTGTTACTCATAAATGAGTAAAAGTAATAGCGATTCACAAACCTTATTTATTCCTAAACTTGTTTGATCTATACTTTGATTTTTTGGGATATGTGTAAGATCTTCTTGAGTTTAAATATATGCCTTTGTCATTAATATATGCACACATGTTTATACTTGAGCACTGAACCTCTCCTTCACTGAGCTTCTTGACAGAATTAATGACTCCTCAAGTTGCCAACATCACTATGCCTTTGTCATTATCAACAACACATTATACACATGCTTCTTTTGTCATCGATGACAATCCATGACACAAATCAACCATGACACTCAAATTTCCAATAGATGGTTGATTTAGTATAAATTAATGTGGTTTATCTAATTGAGAATGGAGATAACATGGCCAATTTAGTATAAAATAGGCTAGATGGCCAATAAATAGAACTAACATGGCTGATTTAGTACAAAATCAACTAGATGGCTAATCAAGTACAACTACCATAAGTGATCTAGTTATTATTATTATTATTATTATTATTATTATTATTATTATTATTATTATTATTATTATTATTATTGAGATTGTGCAATTTTACTTAATTTTAGCTATTTTGGTCTAACGAGAGCTAATTAGGATTTTTTTATTTGAACTTTTTAGGAACAGAGATGATCATGATAGTTATATTTACTTGATGTGAGATGGATACTTTAGTTTCATTATATAAATGATGTAAAAAACTTTTGACATTGTTTATCATTGGTTTTGATTTATACATGGGTTGTACATTAATGTATATCACTTATTGTTTTTATGTCATGTGTATGTATAATTGTTTATGTGATTCATTATTTATAGAAGAAGTGAGCATGTGTATGATAAAAAAGAATAAAAGAATTAGTATAAAAATGACATCTTAAGTGATTAAATAAGAAACATTGAAAAATAAAAGATGTGCAAAAAATGATTTAAAATAAAATCAAATGTAGGATAGTGTTGTATATATTTTTGGATGAATGTGACCTTAATATTATAAAACTAATAAAAAATTTAGATTGCTTAATATGTATAATAACCAGACAAATTTGAGTGTTACTAACCAAATACGGTACCTTTCTATTTATGGACAAAAACTAGAGGAATGAGTTACTTATCTTGTTTTGGGTATGTGTAGGTCTATGAAAAGATACAATTGTCAAAAATGTTTAAAACAATAACCTGTGAGTTCTTAGATATGAAAATAAAGTGTCTGTGTGAGCCTAGACAAGTTTTTAATTCTTATATGTTTACACAATGTGACATTATATTCTAGGGTGTGAAACCATCATGTGCTTTTGTTGATCTATAACAACTTTTACTATTGTACATACATTTCATAACTATTTCTATGAATGCATATGTATTTGACTCCATGTGAATGTATCTTTTATCCTTTTGCTTACTTTAAACCCTATTTTTTCACTAAATAACCACTATAAAATAGGGAAAATAAGTGAAATGGAAGGTTTGAGATAACTTTATCCACCACTTATGACTAACCATTACCTACGTATTTAGTACTCTAAAGAGACAAGCCAAACTAAATATAGTTCTCCCATCTAGCTAAGTGTGTGAAATCCTATGTAATAATAGCATGTAGTGAAATCCTATGTATGGTTTTAGAAACTTGATAACCTATGACTTGAAATTTAAAATGGTATTCAAAATTAGTTTAGGGATTGATCCTTTGAGGAATTTCAGAGTTGGAAACTTTAGGGTAGTTTATTTCAATGTGTAGATTGATTTTTAATGATAGATAATTAATACTAATCACTAAATTATTAGGCCTAATATGTTATATATCTAAATATTTGGTTAAATTCATCTAAAATTATATATGAAACTTATGAGTTAACATATGTGAGCAATTTTTTATTTATTAAACTATCTATTAATGGGTACATGGATAACTCTGCAGTCGTTAAACTATCTGAATAATTATAAAACTATCGAAAAAGTAAGAACATTGATCTAAAATCGTGGGACAATCTAAAAATTATATTAATATATTGATGTAGATATTAATAAGGTTCTATTTAGTAGTAATGACAACTTGGAAGGGTTAATCTCATATATGTGTAATGGTTAAGGAAGAATGTAAATAAGAGTAATGTATGTGTGCACAAGTCAATTATGTTGGATATTTGTCAAACTACACATTTATAAGTGTTTAATACCAAATATGAGTGTATATATTACCCCCACCCCCTTTTATTCTAGTAATTTAATTTCTAGAGTAAAAGGATAAAAGGCGATACTTGAGGATAACCACTGGGTGTGCTCATCTATATACCATGTGTTATGCCTTTCTCCATGGAAACCTAAAATGAAAAATGTATTAAACAATGTTTACTTATAATATAAAATATGAAATTAAAAACATTTAACATATGTGAAATAAAATATTGAGGAATGAATACACTTGTATGCATGTGAATCAAGTTTTTCAAGAGACTTATCTTCAAGAAATAATGGAGAATGGGGTGATCATGACCCTTGGAGATGTTAGTGTAAAAACTTGGGTTGATTTGAATTTTATCCTCCCTCATTCAAAATTTATAATATACCATAGTTAAGTCATGCATAACTTTAACCCCACATAACTCACTATATATGAGTGATGAAATCCATTATGTGTTCCAATAATGATGAGAATATGCACTGAATTTTATAAATCATCTATTGTAGATATATTTTATTATTTAATTTGACTAATTACTAATTATAATTTTATATATAATGTGTCACATTTGCTTTACATATGTTTCCAATATAATAACTTACATAATTAGAGTCCAAAATATCATATTATCTATGAAAATATACCTTTCATATGTTCCTAATATGAAAACATATATAATCTATGTAATAATTTATTCATTTGTCATTGATTATGGAAATTATCTTGAGAGATCCAACACTCATTCAATATAGAATAGATATCCCTTCAATCATACTAAAATGAAGTTGGTTTTAACCCATAACATTCTCATGATTAATACAAGTATTTTATGTGATGATGATCTTAAGTGGTTAAAAAGTATAATATATATTTGGGTGACAATTATTCATGCATTCATCCTTATACCAAGAATCATAATGGAAATTTTATTTGAGGTCATTTATTTAGGAAGTGTTGTTGGGATATTATAGGGGGTGATATAAGTAAGGTGAAGATAATTAACTATTAAGATATGAATAAAAACTTATCATATAAAATATTATATATAAATGTGGTATCAAGACCTCTATGTAAAAATCAAAGGTTAAAAGCCTCTTATTTCCATGTATTTTTAAAAATCATGGTCTTCTTGAAAAGTCTCCATGAGATGTGTTTGAAACCTTTGATGACTCTAAAGAAATCACCACCTTCATAATATTTATGAATATGGATGGTATGAAGATATATAAGTACAAGATAAATAAGACATAATTTATGAAATATTTTTTACAAAATAAATAGAGGGTAATTTAATTTCAAGGTGGATTTATGACAAATTCTACTCCCACCCCATGGAATGGTATCATTCACCAAGTTTTGAGGTATGATACCTTATAAGGTAGATAAAAGGTAAAATACTCTTAACACTCCACTTTATTGAACCAATTCCATCACAAGATTCATATAATATTTATTTTCTATTTAGTGTTATCATTGTCTAATTTGGTTATTCAAGTTAAACTTGGTAGTGATACTCTACATCTCCATCATGGGCTTATTTATCTTTTGTACAACCATGCTAAATACTAGTCCATTGTTCCTTCCCATCAAGTGAAGTTGGTTGATTCAATGGGGGGAGATATTATAAACTTACCTCTATGAAGAATAAAATTCTCTAAATCTTATAGTAAATCCAAAAAATTCACCATTAGGGTACATCCTCTAGATACTACACAAGACAATAAATACAAATCTAAGGTGGTCGAGGAATCCCTAATTGCAAACTCTGTGGAAATTATGAGCACTTTTTATTTAATGAAGAAACATAAATATAGTTATACAAAAAATAGAAATTATAATACATATAGTGATATAAAATATAGTAGTGAGGAAAATTCCATGTTTATCAAGGAACATAAAGGAGCCCAGTATCTGGTGTATATTAAATGTAAGAAACATATATTTGATATAGTGGAAGAAAATATTAAAAATAAATTTAATTATTTGGCTAGGGTGGGGAGATGCATAAAAATCTAATGAAATGGTTTATTAAAAAAATGATAATATCAAATAATCCATTACGTATATTAAAAAAAATTGAATGATAAGACTAGCCATGTAAAAAACATCTTCGATGACTATGGAGAGAAATATAATGTCTAGGATCTCACCACTCAAATAAATCATTTGGAGAGTAAGGTAAACAAATTGAAAATGGATAAAACTAAAAACAATCAAGATATTCTTCATTTTTTTTCAAATGAACAAGGCATCTATCAAAAATTATATTGAGAATACCAAAGTCCTCAAGGAAGCTTTGGCTAGGAAAAAGGAAAGTACTAGTTTAAGATCTAGTAGAAGGATTAAAATCCATGATAAGGTAGGCAATTTAGATGTTGATTATTTTGGATTTTACGCATTATATAAAATCATTGAAAACATGGATGATAGCTGTAAAATAATTATGGATATTATGGAAGACTAATTCTATAGTTGTTCATTTTTAGTAGTTTTAGTGTTACTCCTTTGGGTTTTTAGTCTATTGTTTATTTTGATATCCTTTATATTTTTTCCCCTTATTTGGATATCCTTGAAAATATTTTGGTACTTTTTTAAATAGGGAAGTGCACCTTTCAAAAACCTCCTATTACCAATATAAAAAAATCTATGTAATAATCTCATATAATATATAAAATGCAACTCACAATCCTTCATATTATCTAACAAATGTCCCTATCTATGTAAAAATTGTCATATATGAGTAAAACCTATAATAATTTATGTAAAAATATAACATTTTGTAGTGATTTGTGTCCAATATGTCAATTATTTATGACTTTGAAGGATCAAACTCTAAGACTAGCCACCATGTATCCCTCTTTTTTGAGATGAGGATGAACCTTATGAATTATTTGTGTCAAAATAAAGGATTTTTACACATCATTTTATACATATAAATATATAATAGTGTAAATCACGTATTAACATGTAGATAATATACCATCATCGTAAGAATAAATAATCTGAGTATGTATGAAAAATGCATCCTAAGGCATATAATTTTCATGTCAAGATAAATATATGAATAAGGAACACAATGAATATATAATATAGTATTAATAATATATTAATCAATTAATAAATACATGGATAGTGTATTATATGTATCATTTAACCAAAAACATTAAAGAGTGCATGATATGGATCACATAAAAATAAGCCAAGTAGATAATCATAGATTTATCAACACATAGAAAATAGAGTCAGACATAGTGTCATGTCCATGATGCACATAATAAGTCACATATAATAGCACTCAATGTAATGTTAGGAAAGAAGCCACACTGAATGGACAAGACAAATGTCACACAAGGATAAAGGACACACAATGGACAATCAAATGTTACACATAAAATCAATAATCATATGTCACACAAATAAATAACTACACATAGTGGACAATCAAATATCAAACAAAATAATAATTATTCAAAAATAGAGAAATAATCACATATGCAATAAATAATCAAACACCACACCATGTGACATATTTACAAATCAATCATGCATAGAATAATCAAGGCTAAACTAAATAATTAATGTATGTAATCATCACATATAGAAAAATATGGCATCTATTGAAATAAAAATAAAAATAAAATGAGTCACATTAAGGCATGCATAATCAGTGTAAATTAGCTCAATATGATCAATAAAAATAGTCATATAATGATAAAACCTATTTAAAGTATAAATATGCCACTATTAAGAGCATTTCCCTAGTATGGGAAGGTAGCTCCTAGATATAAGAATTCCCTGCATCTATGTGCCCATGTCATAGATCACTTGTATGTCATACATATCACTCTTGTATATTATGAAATGCACATTCATAGGAAAATAGATATATAATCTAATTTTTAATGATAAAAAATAAAAAAAATCATGTGAAGAAGAAATACATGTCATGCATAGGTCCTTTTTTGTTTTTTATATTTTGAATTTTGTTATATATATGTTGTATTTTGTAAGTATTTTAAAATGTTATGTAATGATAATCAATGATACCGTAAATGGGATTCATGCATGTAGATCCCACATCAAATGTGGCTAATGTTACCTATCATGATCAGGGAGTAACATGTGTATTTATGTTATAATCTATAAAATAATTTATTTTCTATGGCATATCCATCATGATATTCATCAACCATATCATCCTATGTATGTTGTGTAAATATATGTATGATAGTACTATGTGGAGGGTAATTCATGAAATGATATTGTGCCTATGTTCATTGTGGAACATTTGGATGAGTCTATGATAAAATTCTAAGATGTGATGGAGTAGATATATTCTCTCACAAGTATTGAATGGACCTATGATGTAATGAAATATATAGTGCTAGTTTTCAAGTAAAATATATTATCTTTATATGAGTTGTTTAAGTCGGATGAATCTTAGTAGGTTTTTCCTTTGATTACAAAAGTGGTGGGAATAGAGGATTAGTAATCTCCTACTGAAGAGTGTATTCATATGGAATAATTAAAACAATTACCACCCTATTTGCAAGTATATACTTTAAATTTATCTATACCATAAATGGAACTAAACACATCTTACATATTGATGGATGTCCTAATATTATGCCAAATGTCCTTATACTTTGTATAACTAAGTATAAATTATTGACTATATTAGATCCAACTATGAGTGGTAATAAAATCTTCAATTTAAATTATGTTTCTATCTATTTAATCCTTTAACTATTTTCAATGTATCCATCAAATATTCTTACATATGTCTAGGACTAGTGAGGAGTGTCATGGTGAAAATATTTTCACTTGAACCATTTATCTAATATGACACTATGTAAAGGCTACAAATCTATAGATGTGCATCCAAATAATTACTCGTAAGAATATTCAAAATAAAGAATATAATTCTCATCAAATTTAATAGTAGGTATGTGTATATATATAGTCTAAAGTGTGGGAATAATACCCTCTATAAGATGTTCTTCCTCAAGTATATAAGTATAAGAAGTTGGTAGAGGATGTGTACGATAATTCAAATGTACCTAATGCTTAAGAGTAGTCTATTGTGTTTCATTATTAGGAAAGGGGTTGAAAATATATTAAAATTAGGATTCCCATTGGGATGTGTTCATGAATCATATTTAGGTGTGTTAATATCAATGACATTTTCATCTATATAATCATGCCTTGCATGTCACAAATTGATCCATATTTTAATTGAATCTCTTGTAGATCGATGATAGTTTCAATATGGATTATAATTTAATCCATTAGCTTGAGTATTAATCATATCAAAATATTTTTTTGGAGATAGATATATAAATATTGAACTCAATAAACTTGTGTAATACCATGTGAGGATGAATTAGTAAATGTGATAATTTCATTTGATGGAGTTGAGACAACAAACCAATTATTTAAACATGAGATAATGTTAATTTTTTATTTTAAATCATTATTATTATTATCAATTGAGTTTGATTTTAAATCTGATTTACTTTGAATATTTTCATGATAAGTGGTTAGTGGGTTGGACCCATAATTTAGATTATTCATTGTGATAAGTTTAACTTCCCATTCCTTAACTATGTGATATATGTCATAAAATGATTAGAATTTATTAAAAATAATATAACCATGTAGAGGAGAAAAAAATATTTGTTTGAATATATATTGTAATTTCTTATTAGTCATTTTATTTGTCAATTTACAATTAGTCTTATAACAAAGTACATAATTAGTGATCGACTCATTATATTCTTTTTTAAGTTTTATAATCTGAGCATAAGGCATATTCTCACTGATATAGACTTAAAATTATTTTATAATTGATTTAAAAAATGATTTTAGGCATGGAATGATTGGATATATATATCATAAAACCAAAACAAGGCATATTCCTTGAGAATGCATTGAAACAACGTAGTCAATAATTTATTATTTAATGTATAGTACAAGCATGCTAATGAGAGGCATGAAGAATTTTTCTATATCACATTTAATATCATAAAATATAATATTATGTGGATCAAATATGTGGTTAAAGGATAATATATGATCTCAAGAGCTAATGGGTTATGTAATAACCCATTATAATCAATGGTATAGCCAATTCTAGAGGAATTTTGTTGTAATTATAAGACATCATTCTATAGGTGAATAGATATGTACACAAGTGTTTAAGAAATTGACATATAAAATTGTGTATTAATATATAATGTGACATGAGGAGTCACCTTAAAAGGTATGAAAATATATTTTGTAGGGATAGTCATACTAATCTAAGGAAAACTGTGTGTTTCCTCTATGCCATGGGTGGACATCATGTGTAACCAAAGGTGTAGACATGGGAATATTAGTTATATTAGTATTATCATAAGTTATTATATAATTAATCCCTATAAAATGTTTATTATTATCACTAAATATCTCATGTTGTGTTTCCTTAGATGTGGCAATGTTAGCATTTTTTATTTCATCTATTGTTAGATGTAATAATGTGTCATGCAAATGTCTATTCATATGAAGATATTAAATTAATTTATCTCTATAATATTCATAAAATATATAATTAAAATTTATTTTATCTTCAATTATGATTAATGTTAATTAATAAAATCATAAATTGGGTTTAAAAATTAGAAATAAATACTAGAATTCGAAACCCAAAAAAAATAGAAGGAAATCTTAAGGAATCAAGGGTTTACTTTGATCAAGACATAGAATGGGTTCATAAATATGTATTTCCTATTTTTATATTAATTATAAAATATTATGATAATAATAATATAATATTAAAATTATTTAATATATATAATAACAAAAAAAATTGAGTGTAACTAGACAAATATAATAAATTTCTTTTTATGGAAAAAAATAGAGGAATGAAGTACTTAGCTTATTTTGGGTATTTTTAAGTCTCTAGTAAGATAAAATCATAAAAAATGACTAAAAAGGGTTTTCAAATTTGGAAACAAAGTATCTACATGAACTTGGAAAAGTTTGTGCTTCCCATATACATGCATAGTACAAATTATCTACTAGGTATGAAACTATCATGTCTATTGTTTTCATTTTTTATAATTTTGAATGTTGTGCCTTTTTTTGATAAGGGTTCATGTGCATGAAAATTTATTAAATTATGTGATAATGATTTTTTTTTATCCTTTTCCTTTCTTCAAACTCAAAATCACACTAAATAAGCACTATAAAACAAGGACATTAGGTGAAAGGGTAGGGTTGAGATAACCTTAGCCACCCTATGTAACTAAAATTTTCCTAAATATTCAATACTTTGAATATGGAATTTAAATAAAACATAGTTATCCAACCTAACTAAGTGTGTGAAATATTTTGTAATATTAGGATTTAGTGCCATCATGTGTATGGTTTTAAAAACTTGAGAACTTGTGACTTGAGCTTGAAAATGGTATTTAAACTTATCTTATAGATTAATCATCTAATGTATTTAATAGTTAGAGTCTTTAGGTAGTTCCTATAAATGTATAGAGTGATTTATAGTGATAGATAGATCAGTCTTAGATTGATATAGGATTAGGATTGACATGTTAATATAGATGAACCTTTGGGTAATTACCTTTGAAGAGACATGAAATTATGTGGGATGATCCGTATAAATAATTTAAATTTGGTAAACTAGATGTTAAAGAGCACACATACATGTCCAACCCAAGTGCACATGTTTATGGTGGTATAGTTTTCTGGGTAGGAATAAAATTATTCAATAAGTAGAAAAAATGATATTAATATATTTAATAATAGATTAGTAAGGTCTTGTGTAACAATAACACAAATTTGGGAGGGTTACACTTCTATATGAGTAAATGGTTAAGGAAGAATGTGAACAATAGTCATATATGTGTGCATAAGTTAAGTATGTTGGAGATTAGTCAAATTACACATTTTCAAGTGTGTAATGCCAAATATGAGTGTCTATAGATAAAAAGCATAAAGGTAAAACATTAGATATGTGAAATTAGAAAAATGAAGTTTTAAATCACATCTAATGTAATATATATGAAAATGTATATAAAAACATAAGATATGAGAAATAAATATAAGATATCCAATATAAGAACATTAAAATCTAATTCAAAGGATATGAAATATTGTAATAGAGTTGTAAGAACATCCAATGTAAGAAGATGAAAATATAAATTAAATAGAGAAGCAAGAAAGTCTTGTAAAAACATCCAATGTAAGGAAATGAAAATCTAAATCAAATAAAGGATATGAAACACATGGAATCAAAGACTTATATTGTGTGAAACCCAAAATCAATACTTTTTAATTTTTTTAAGGATATATTACCATGTAGAGTCATGATTAAAAATGAAGATGGTGCAGATATGAAATGTGATGGGAATTTATAAGGAGGGATTGATTGTTTTCATGCTAACATTATTATAAAAAAAATTAACTAGAAATATGAGAGGCATAATAATGGAAACCAAAAGTCAAATTTGAATTGAAAACATATAAAAAATGGATATAAATAAGGGGAAAGTGACAAAATAGTAGTAATATCCACTAAGGGGATATTTGGAATGATATGTTGGAGATATAAGGAGGTAAGGCATAACAAGGGTGATGTATAAATCCTTAACAAGAACAAGACAATTATTTTATTCAAAATGGATATATAAAATAAACATACTATTCAAATAAAATGTTTTGAATGTAATAATGTAATGTTTAGATTTAGGTAATGTTATCAGTCTAGATTTCACCCTTGAGGTAGAGGTGATTCAAACTTACCTTATCTATTTGATACAATGGGATCACCTCAAGGTGTGGGTAGCCTAGCTGATGAGGTGAACCTCTATATTTGGGGATAGATACCCTAATGCATAATATATGGCTCAATTCCTAAAACCTACTAAATTTATAATGAAAATGGATAAGAGATGCATGAAAAAAACCCTAAGTTAAGGGAGGTGATGCACCAACATGTTGTATCCACTCTTTTTGACCTTTAACAACACTTGTGAATAAGACAAGGAATATTGATTAGATTAATATCTCTTAGAGATTAATATTCATCAATAATTCACCTAAAGGTCATGATAGATGGATGAAACTTGAAGGAAATGAATGAAAGGTATGTTTTAGGACACTACCAATCAGATTGCACTTCAAGTAAAGTTACTAACATTCTCACACATCATATGACCTATTTACAATAATCTCTTAGAAACTAGGTGAGAATAAGGAACTATAAATGAAGATGAAACTCAATCACTTTTTCAAATAAAAAATTATGAAACATACTAAGCTTGTAAGAGAATATGAACTAGTCCTTATATTAATTCAAGGTTTACAAGGTATAAATTGGGAAGAGTTTCCTCATACCTAGCTAAGGGATGTATATAGTAGAATTTTATCATTAATTTATATAATAATAGAGGGTAAGGGAAGAATAATCTAGCATGAAAGTGTGGAGAAGAGGCCATAATGTCCATCATTCACTCAATTAGCACTTACAAGCAACCTCACAACTCCCATTCATTGCCTTGACTACAAAAGGGCCTTCAATGAAAGTATGGCCTAGGAAATGGTCTAATGGAGGATATTTCAATCTTAGTTGAATCTATTCAAATAATGATCACCCAAACTTGGTCAATAAATTCCCTTCTTGGTAGTTACAATGGTGGCATTATGGTTTAATTGGCCTCCATGAAGCATTAAGTAGCCTGTCTCTCTTTTGCATGCTAATAAGTGTTAAGAAATTTTACTATACTCCATAATGGACATGAAATGTTCTTTGTATCCTATATAAAGTGTTTAAAAGGATTTTTATGACACTATATTTAATCCCTTAATATCCATCTATGCCAACAGACATTTCCCTTAGTTAACCAAGTAGGTCTACTAGGCAACTAAGCTTAGTCATTTAGTGTTAGTTATTTGGATGGCCATGATACTTGCATAAAACCTTAAGAATGTGTAATTGAGAATGTTTTAGGTCTAAAACCATGACATATAACTTTCAAATAATTCACATTGATAACTCTTTCTCATTTAGGTGAATAGGTTACCTCTCACTAGCACTTCTAGACTACCTTATTAGTCGAGTATTGTAGAAGCATTTTCAAGAGGAATTGAGAGTATTTTGTTATCTAAGATGTTGGAATAAAATTCACAACTTCCTCTTGAATGATCTAAAAATTTTCATATAGATTTTTACCCTTGGTTCATCACTAAAAAATGCAAAAAATAGGGTTATAATGCATTCATATAGCTATCCATACAAACTAATGCTACAAATAGGACCTTATTATAGTTAAAAATTTGTTTTAAGTGTCTCTCAAGCCAAGTTAATTCATTTTAGTGAAAATTTATCAAGATATTTCCCATTAGGATTTTATTAGGGTTTTAGAGAGGTTTAGGGAGGTTAAGACTCTTAATGATTGTTCATATCCCTAAAGGCTTGAACTTCAAAACTAATTCTAATAAAATCAAGTATACAACCTACTTCAACTTCCCTTAGAATTTTATGACCCCATGCATCTTCTCCCTAGTGTTAAAATGTGAAGAAAGTGCCTATCAAGCTCAACACCCTATAAATGTGAGGTCAATGGAGAGGAAAAGGGTGTATAAGAGAAACATTTGGTTGGTTTTGACTTCAAACATCTCTTAGGGATAGATGCCAACCCACCTAATATATTCCCATGTTCCTCTTTTCCATCTCTCCTCCTTAGATCCTTTGTAACCCCATTAGCTCATGTTTGGGGTTATTGAGCCATTAGGCCAACTTGATCCTAAAGGTCTAAAAATTTATCTTTATTATACTACCCAAGTCCTAAAACTTAATGATCCTTTTTGGAATGTTTTTAATCATACTCCTAAAGCTTTTAGTCTCCAAAAAAATCTCCAAATGTGAAATTATCCTCATATTCCATGTATAGGACTATACATGCATATTTAGACCTAATTAGGCTATAAAGGCTTTATATTTCCTTAAGGGACCAAACCATAAAATTAATTCATTATGAAATTTGGATTCTAAATGACTTGGTCTACTTTCATACCTTCACTCCTTCATGCATAGAACAACACATATCCTTTACCTTGCCTGCATGTAAGTGGTAGTTCTATGTTTTTTGACTATGTGAGAGGTCTCTTCTAGTTTAGATTATTTTATAACCATGACACCCATGTATTTAATTTCCCAAGTTCCCTTTAATATATTCATGATCTTACTTTACTCTCTACAGTATAAAATTTCAATGTCATAGTACATATTGTCCTTGCACTTTTGGAGATATACTTGAAGACTCTACATTAGACCTATAAGTCCCAATTAGTCCTATGGATGTTGGTTGAGGTATATTTGAGTGATGTAAATCCATTTATTAGGGTACCATTTCTTGGTTTGACCTATTAGTATTTATTTAGTGTATCTCACACTCAATCACCTTTGTTTTCTCATGATTAGCCTATATGAGGCAATTTGTGATCCTGACTATGTGTAAGGAGGTAAGTCTCCTCTTAATGAAAAATATCTTATCACTTACAAGATATATCATACTTTATATGAGTTTTTAATCCCTATTGTACCTCATACACTTTCAAGTCAACCTAAAATAGATGCTTTTACCCATATTTCCCTTATTCTATTGTCAAGACTGTAGATGGCAACTCTAAGTTTCTTGACTGTGAGTACTTATTTAAGAGGTGAGTTTCTTATTTTTTTAGCATATGAGGCCTATTATCATCATGAAAACCTATATCATGGATTTTTATTTTCTTCTTGATTATTAAAATCCCTATTTCAATGCAAAGTGTATCCCTTTCATCATTACATGAGATCAAAGCTTCCTTTAACTGAGTTTGTCAAAATGAACATCCTTTATGATTAGTTTATTGATGAATCAAATAGAGATAAACATTTTAATATTCATCTAATTATCCCTTGGGGTCACTTGTATATCTATCCCTCCTCACAAAAAGTCTATTTTCTATCTAAACCTGCATGATTCAACTCAATCTATACAGTCCCTTAAAGTGAAAAATAAATCACACCTAAGTTTCACAAGTGATCACTATGATTAGATGAATTTTATATAATTAATATTGAACTAAATTTTTATTCTAAAATATCATTTTACTTTCTACAACTAATTGAGTTTATACTAATGGTGACCTAGAGGTGTTGCAGACTTGTAGATTCATCAGTCTTCTTGTATTGACCTAGAGAAGAAAGACTATAACCCCTTTAATATTTGGTGTTAATTTTTTTTTGAGATAATAGTAACACTTAATTAAAAGATCTTGAGAAATGGTGACACCTTTATTATACTTGAACAAGGTTACTTTTCCATGATTTCTTGAAACTACTTCACTGCATGTGAAAATTATAGGTTATCACCATTATATGGGTTTTTTGGTCCATGTAGTCACTGAGAATCCATTATTTTATATACTCAAGGAGGATTGTAAGAGTTTTGATACGTCACCAACACTTTAAAACCATTGGAGACTATAAATCATTAAAAACATTATTATCAACCTGTAGATGTCTCTTGATGGCTCACACATGCCAAGTGAGTCTTGAGGATGGTCTATAAGAGTTTTATAGACCTATGACAAGTAACCCAAATTTCCATTATTATTTCATCATGCTAAAAAATGGATAAAATGAAGCAAACCTAACCCTTTCTTGGATGGAAGAAACACATTGAGTCATTCACCTTCTTAGTGATTGGTCATAAAGGAGGGAAAGCCAATATAAGAAATAATCCCACAAAATGGTAGGCCACAAGACCCCCTTACTCTATACATGAGATGAAGTCATCACTTTCTCTCTCCTATCCTTATTGAGATTCTAAGGAGTATGATGGAAAAAAGGGGTTAGTTTTTGAAATTTTTGACTTAAAACTCCTCCAAATCATGGATATAGGCCTATGATGCAGAAAAGAATCCATTTACTTTACTAAATATGATATTGATCTAACAACCCTATATAGACTACCTGAAAACCCTCTCTTTATGTTATGAAAACTATGTATTATGCTTGAAAACTAATGAAGATGATATGTCAAGTGCCCCTAAAGTTTTTAAATGTCTGTATAGACATATATTGATGTGTACATATCTTCCTTATTCTGTACACTTGTCATTTTCTTTTAAAACATTCTTTAGAGACTAAAAAATGGATAATAAAGCATTTCAAAGAGGGGTGTAACATTATAGATGAATATTTTCCCCATTTTTGGTACTTGTATAGACTAGAGGAGGAGTAACATGACTTTGACACATTATAGGTGACTCAAATTGGCCCCTGATACCTCTTAATAGTCTTGAACCCACTTGACCATGTCATAAGGTGAATAGACAATATAAGGTCAAAAATAAAATTTACCTTTATTTTATAAAAAAAACCTTAAGAATTGCTAAAAAAGGTTTTAAAAGACTATTTTTAGGACAATTATAAGATCTAAGGTAACCATACAAAATCATAGAGGGTCTTAGTAGAAAGTTTTAAACTATAGGGGTTGATATTTGGCTTGGGAGGCTAAATTATCAACATGTAATAAAATAAAACATTTTATAATAATTTCATTCAAAAATATGAAATAAATACAATAGTTATTACACAACTAAGGGTTAAGAGAAACATATCTTGTGTATATTTTTTGTCTTTGATTGTCACTATTCTCTAGCTTTATCTGACTCTTTCAACTTATTATGTGTTTCATTCATTTAAAGTTTTGACTATTTTTATTCACAGGACACTACCATCAAACTTAGACACTATTTTCAACATTAATGTCATTATTATGTATTTTATTATCCTAACAAAAATATAAACTCTTTTTTAAATTTGTTAGATATGATTTTTTTGTTTATGATGATTTATTCAGATATTGCATATAAATGATCAATATTTGCCAATTTATAAAACCCTAAATATTCACCCTTCTTCACCTTTATAATGAGTTTGATAAACATGGGTTAGTGGGATCATAATTTTAATTTAACCCTAAAAACCTTGTTAATTGGTGATGCCTACATAAACAATACTCCAAGGATGGCTTTAGATTTATGTAGTTCTACCCTATGTGTGGGAATGTGTTCACAAAGGTGTAATATAATATATAAAGATTCATGAAGTAATCTATCTTAAAATTTGAAAAATATCACTCATGGGATTCTATTTAAATTCTTTATACCTTTATTATAATTACATATATGCTTGATATACAAATAGGGACTAACAGGGTAGAAACACTTGGTTGTGTAGTTGATTAATTGAGATTTAATATATGCTTACTTAGAATTTTCTAGATAAATAACGAGAAGGATTAGAACTGTATTTATACCATTAATTTTAAAAATATATAATGGTAGGGTTTAATCAGACAAATATGTTGACCCATATCTTTCAAAAAATTTCAATTTGAATGGCTTTTAGAAACTAGACACTAGATAAGGATCTAGGCACTACCATCATTAGTTTTGTCCCTATATGGCTGGTAGTGTCTAGAAGGCTAGAAAATAGGTATGGATATGAAATTAACATTGAAATATGTTTATCATGTTTTAATATTTATGTGTAGTGTATGAGACCTGGGTCATTAGAATGATATGGATCAGACTAACAGATAGGATTTAGGCACAATGAGATGATGAATTTTAATCTTTCAGTAATAGGGAAATAAATTAATTAATGGTATATTTATGATTAATATTTTTAAAATTTAAAAAATTGAGATGAAATAAATATCCAATTTTATTATCTACATCTCCCCTTTAATCTATTAATGCATAATGATGAAATTTCTAGTTTAAAAGAAATAAATACGTACCTAGGTGTGTACAACACAACTTGCCTTTGTTTGAGCCCACTTTGATTGGTTTGATAGTATATGACCTAAAAATAAGATCATGTTAGAGTATAAATAAGTTCATATAATATAATATTTTAAATAATTAAAATTATTGAAAATAAAGAGCAAGGAAGGAGTACACCTACATGTCGATGAAACCATGTTTCCTTTTGATGATTTAACTTGATAAATATTATTACTTACGAAGCATTAGATATGGAATAGGTTTAGACCTAAACTTTTGAGATTTTAAGAGGGATATTTGAAGGTATTATTCCCCCAATTTTGTGCAAGGATGAAATGTCACATGACCATGAAGATCATTATATCTCAATCACACAACTCAAGTGTGAATATGTAATTTGGTGAGGGTGGATGATTTGATCAAATCATATTATAAATATGGAGAGATTGGATTATTTAATAACTATAATATAAAAATATAATTATTTTTAATTATTTAATCACTTTAACCTATAAAGTGAACCAATTATTGTAGCAAAAAGGCTTGAGAACAGTACATCTTGGTGTAATTGATGCATCCTAGTGGGTATTATAATTGGTAAATTTTATAATTTTTAGTTTAATAGCATGGAATATTCAACTATAATATGTTTTATATAGATTATATGTGTCATAAATATAAAAAACCTTATTTCAAATATTTGAAAAATAAGTGCATTATATAGGATTTTGACCCAAGTGTATATTTAAGTCATGAAAATAAACTAGAGATTGTGCAAGTGTGGAGGTCATGTCCTTATGACATTTAAACACTAAAATATGGATATATTAAGTAATTATAGAAGTGTGTAGGTCATGTTTTTGTGACATTCCTTGACTAAAATATAGAAACTATGAAAAATGTGGAGGTCATGCTTCTATGGCATGCCCCCCCTCTGAGGTGAAGGAAATAGAATATAGTATGTACCTTAACTCAAAAGGATAAGATATTTATATAATATGTGTATGAATCATGTATCAGATAGGGATAAAATTGTGAATTATATATGTCAATGAATCTCATATTATGTGATCACATCAAGTCCTAAGATTCATGACATAGTTCATTGAAATGTCTAGAGAGTAATAGTACAATCTCAACAAATAGTGAAACACACACATATGATCACTCAATGTAATGAAAAATAATGGTCCAAGGAGACTTTATATAAGGCTCATTTTCAAATTCTAAATTATCTAAAGTAATTACATATTCAAATGTCCAATCCACATAGAATGACATTCAAATGTCCACTCAACATACAATGGCATGAAGGCCAACAAGTAAGGAAGACATTCAAATGTTCCATAATAATGACAATATAAAGCAATGTAATACACTCAATAAATTGAAAAATAAATGAATGATAAGAAACCAACATAATAATATCATACTATTTCATGTATATATGTGTTAAAAAATGTTATGTAATGTAAAATATCAAGTACAATGTGAAAAAATATGAGCATGGATATAGGCATGTGTAAGTGTTAGTATATAAGTTCAAACATGATAATGTATAAATTATCATAAAGGATGTTTAAATTTTATTAATCATGATCAAATAAGTATATCCTCCCAATGTGTTATATTATGTGGGTAATAAAGAGGTCCAACATCTATAATTATATATCATGTGTTTGGAAATGCTTGTATCACACTCAAAGACACGTGAAACATATGTGGATATATAAATGAAATGATATATTATAGATTCCAAGGAGATAATAAAACATGGGAATGCTAAATATTTTTGAATTATTTTAATGTTTTAATATTTTATTTGAATATTTTATTTTTTATATTTTTTTAATATTGTGGAAATAAAATTCTAGCATATGATCCCATCAAATGAATGCTCATAGGTAGCTCCAAACTTGGAATATGGTATAAAAAATTGGTGGTACTTATAATAAATGTGTATAGGTGTCATATCTAGATCTAGAGAATATATGGTATTTTATGTATGTATAATGGGATTATATGGTCATGAAGAAATAATATAAAGAGTAGGGGTTCGTGGAACCCATAATTGATTGATATATGGTTTATTTGGAGTATATTTAATTGAAAAAAATATATTTTATTTATGTAATTGAGTATGTTGTGTAGTATTATATGAGGATTCTATAGAATCCACTATATATCTCTGGTGCAAATTCCCCTCAAAGATGGACCAACTAGGAAAGGGGATTTCCTGTTGCTTACCCTTTCATGAATGATTAACATTAGTAGGTTTTATAATTATTTGTCTTGGAAGGAACTTATCTTTATAAATTGGATGTTCATATGTAATTCTAAAAAACTATGATTAACGTATTGTTATGAATGTATTTAATACACCCATGTACTATGTAAGGTACTACACAGAGTTTATGTGTATTATTTCCAATACTTTACTTTTTATCATGTAATATGTTTAAAATATGATATTTTATTATGAGGTAAATTATTTATAGTTTTTAATTTATTTTGATTTAGAGATGAATGAGGTAATCAATGTACATAATTTAATTTGGTTAGGAATAATAAAGATTGACTATAATGATCAAGTGGTAACTAATTTCTTGGTTTTGATTCTAACACTGTAACTAGTGTATCTATAAAATTATTAAGTGTAATTTTTTCATAAATGTATTTACATGGTGGTTTTTATACCCAATTATCTTATGTATATATGTGAGTAGGCTCTATCAAGTTTGGCTCAATGCCTTCTCTATGTGTTCATCTAGCAGGATATCAATAAACCTATGCATTCTTTTATGATTATCTTGGGAAATATCGGTCATAATAGAGGGTATAATAGGAGATAGAATTATTTTAGTGGTTGAACTATTTGAAGACTGATGTACCATACATTATTTAAAAGGAGTGGAATGGGATGTCTTGAACATCTTAGAATGAACTCTAGAACAAGCAAGGGAAGATATCTTGATGTGTCTTTATGAAATGCAAGGATCCCTTGATCTTAAATATGTGAAATATTTTTCCTTAATTAGAGACAATCATTATCATATTTTCCATTAATACCATGGTAAGTTTAAAGGGTTTTCCTTTTACCTTAGAAAATTTGTGTGGTGGATGGTAGTAATTTAAAGGAAGAGTAATCGACCATTCATATAATAGTGTATGTGATATGTCATGTGGTTTATCTTTTACTGATCAAATTGAAATTATTTCCTCTTACTATAGGTATATTTTTTAATTGTAAGAGGTATTTTGTATGCAGATTCCTTTCCTTTGCATAATTTTTTTACTATTTATTCTCTAATGTGTACTACTGATTTAGAAGAAGGTATTTGAGGTGGATTGTGACCCTTATTTTTGTTGTTTTTATTTTAAATATTTTTTAACATGTTTGAATATAGGTGAATAAAAAACTGCCTATGTATTGGTATTTGTTAAGGCACATGAATATTTATACACATCCTAATATAAATTGTTGAAATAAGTAAAGGGCTTGTGTAATTCTCTTTATCTAAGTAGAGAAATAATAACCATACTAAATATGAATTGTACTTATAAATACAAGGGGGTGTAGTTCAAGAAATATAAGACATCATTAAATATAATATCATAGTATTGAATATATTCATCCTCATTTTGAGTTAAGGCTAGAATATGGTCTAATGGTATATTTATTAAATTATGATTTTATAAATTTAATAAGAATACATCTTAAAGTTTTTTAGAGGTTGGTAAGGAACCATATATAAGGATATAAAACCAATATATAAATTCTTGAGTTGAGATTATATGTAATGCTTTAATTAAAAAGCCTCCATATTTAACCTAATTGTGAAAGGAGTGTATATATTATTTCAAATGAATATAAATATTTCCTTGACCATCAAATGAAGAAAACATAGACATGAAAAATTGGAAGGATAAGGATGATCAAATACCTTATATGTAATGGTTTGGTACTCTAATACATTATAATTAAGGGTGGCCTCATGGGATGATGCTTGAAACTTAATAATATTTACTTGAATTTGAATGTATCCTATAGTAGTCATCATAAATAAAATGTCATTGTAAATAATTTGTAGAGGTTAGAGAGGTGCATATAGCTTATAATTTAACATCCACATAAAACATATGAATAAAATGATCTTGACCATCATCCTTGAAATCTAAGGAAGGATCATCACATGGTTTGGAAATAATAAGTAAAGGAACATACATTTTACATGATGAGTCAAGAGAGGTCATGATTTAATTTTATAAGTCATGAAGAATTATAACATTATCTTGAAAAGGTATTAAACTATTTCAAATTTAATGACATACAATAAGAATAGGGTATTTGGCTTAATTTTATTTATTTAATATTAGAACATGATTTTGAGCAAAAAATATAAAAGAGTGAGAAATATAAGTATTTTGTATTTTTCTCGAATCATCACCATATGAAAGAAAAATGAAAGTTTCATTTTAATTTTTGAATTCAAAGGAGGAAAGGATAAAATATTCAATATAAATTTAAAATTTTATATGTGATTGTCATGTGAGAGAGGAAAATTAACATAAATAACACTTGTATCTTGAATTTCATGATTGTTACTTGAATTAGGAAATTATTTCATTATGAAAATTTGGTAAATATTATTTGATGTTTATATTGAATTGGAATAAGGTTAGAATATCATACATTTGAATTATTTTGAAAAATATTATTATTTTAATCTTTCCACTAAAAGGATAGGGAGATAATTATTTTCACTATTTGTGTTTTCATGGACTAAAGGAGCAGAATATTCTATAATATTTTCAAGATTTTTTAAATTAGGTAAAAATTTATTATTTGTATCAAGCTCATCATATAAAAATGAAGGTGTACATTAAAAAATTGATTCATTTTTAGTATGATCAAATTCTTTATCATTAGAATTGGAAACACACAATGTAGAAGAGATATTAAGAAATATGTGAAATCACAAGCACAATCATAGGGGGAATAAGGATTCTTGTTTTAATTATCACCATATTAGTCAATATTTACATTTTCATTGGTGGAATTTTCAATTTTATAATTGTAACAAGTCTCTACAAAGGAAGACTATGTATTACAATTTTTCTTAGCCATAAGATCATCATAAGCAATATATTGATCATCAAGAAGATTAAACAAAATATTGAAAAGATGGGGTCTATTAGGGTTACCAATAAGAGAATCCATGATGATGGATCTAAGTTTGGATACAACCACAAATAAAAATAATATAAGGCCTGGGTAAAAATATAAATAGGCATTCCTTAAGCTATGCCCATGAAAATAAATACAAAAATCTAAAACTAAACTTTTTGGAAGGATAAACCATAGTGGAATGTAGGGATTGGTTTAAATAGAGAGGTAAGGTTCACCATAATGTTTTATTCAAAATGGGTATATAAAATAAACACACTGTACAAATATTGTTTGTTGTATGCAATAAATTCATGTTTAGATTTAGGTAATATAATAAATTATTTGATAATTAGTTCATTAAAACTTGTGAAATAAATATGTAAAATATTGTAAAACTAAGGGCTAAGAGAAACATATGTTGTTTACTATTTTATTCTATATTTTCACTATTGTATGGATTCATCTCGGTCTTGTAACTCAGATATGTTATCTATTCATTCAATTTTCTTATTATTTTTCTTCCCTAGACACTATCATCAAACAAAGACACTACCATTAACATTAATGTCCTTATTATGGATGTTATATCCTAAAAACATATAGAATCTTTTTTGAATATATCAATTGCACTTTTCTAATAAATATCACCTTTCTTATGATGTCCTTGAATATTTCACATAGGTTATCTCTATTTTTTAATTGATCAAACCCTAAGTCTTCACCCTTATTCATCCTTAGAATGAGTTCTAAAAAAATGAGTTAGTGGGATGACAATTTTGAGCTGACCCCAAAGATCTCTCTATCAATGGGAGCTACCTATATAGCCAATACTCAAAGGGCCTCAAACTTACATAGTTATCCCTTATATCTGGGAATGTGAGTGCACGAAGGTGAAATATACTATATGAATATGCATGTAATGATGTAGCTTATAATTTGACAAATATCATTCATGGGCTACTCTTTGAATGATTCAAACCTATACCATAACTACGCCATACTTTATATGCAAATAGGGATGAATAGGGAAGAATATATTGGTTGTGTAGTTGATTGATTGAGATTTAGTAGGTGTTTGCCTAGTATTTTATGGATGAATAATAATATGGCTTGGAATTTTATCTGTACCAATCATTTAGAAAATATTTCACGTCAAGGTTAAATAAGATAAAAGTCCTAACCATATGTTTAAAGAGATTTCAAATTTGGATGAATTTCATAAACTAGACACTAGATAAGTATCTAGACATTACCATTAGTGGTAGTGTCCCTATGTGGTTGGTAGTGTCCAAAAGGCTATAAAATATGTATGGATATGAAACTACTAGTGAAGAATATTTATTAGGTTTTAATATTTCTATGTAGTGTATGAGACTTAGGTCATCATAATGATATGGATTAGACTAAGATATAAGCCTTTAGGCACAACTAGATGGTGAATATAAGACTTTCGATAACATGCAAGTATAAAACTAAAGGGTAGAACCCTAACTGATATTTTTCAAATGTACAATATTAAGATGCTATAAATATTTAGTTTTAGTATATATGTTTAACCCTAAATTAAGATGGTTAAATATAGTATAGGTTTAAAAAATATATAAATGAATAAGTATAAGGTTGATAATAGATATCTAACATGCCAATTAATTTGTAAACTCAGATAAACAATATTTTAAATTTAAACATTGAAATATGATAAAAATATAAAGTAAAATTATTGATTGATATTAAAATGAATTAGAAACAGGAGTACTAAGCTATTTTACTATGCATGTGTATATCTCATATAGAATAGACTAGAAGCAGAGTAGATCTAGATTTTATATCAATCATTAGATTATATAAAATTATATTATGTAGCCTCAGACACTTTCATTGGATTTAGATGGATGCATAGATGCTACTATCTAACTTGGATGTAGGTTTCTATTTAACCCTAAGTTATATTAGGATCCTAATATTAGTATATAGGGTTAAAAATATAGAAAAAAATAAACACAAGGGTGATAAATAGATATATATTAAGCTAATTAACTATAAAACTTAGATAAAACACATATTGAGTTTATTATTATAACATATGATAAAATGGAAATTAAAAGTATGATATATATTAAAATAATAATGAAAATAAGATACCTAGTTGGTTTTGATTCTAAGATAGATCTAGACTTGGAATAGGTAGTGAGATACTAGAAGAATATTGTATGATAGACACCAAATTATGGATTAAATTCCTTTGTATCCATGAATACTTTCATCACCATGGGATGGTTACATCAATGTTAGTGTCTAGATTGAATTCTCTTTGGTATATCTAGGTCTGTTCAAGGCTAGTTTATAATGATGAGTAATCATGCATATATTCCAATCTATGAGAGAATATCTTTCATAATATAAATTAAGATGACTTTAGGTTAGTAGACACTTGAGTCAGGTAAGGACACTTATAGTAATGTAGGCATCGAATTGGGATGTAATTGTCTAGGAAGTAAAAAAGTAGGTATAGCTATAGAACTTGTATAAGTATAAGATAAGTAGGTTTTAAGAATTTTGGGTAAGATATATTCCCTAGGTCATCAACATAATAATGTTAAAACTAAGAGATAGTTCAAATGGTCATAAGAGAGTAAATGTGATACTTGCATTAGCAAAAAAGGATTAGAACTACGAGGAACAACCAAGGTTTGAGTTTTCAAAGTGTACAAGACTGAGTTACAACATAGTTCATAAATATTATCTAAATCCCCCCATACCCCACCCCACTTTAATATATAATAAAATTTATATCTCAAAGGAAAGGAATGTGTACCTTGGTATGTGTAACACACCTTACCTTTACTTGAGTCCAACTTGGGTGTTTTTATTGTGATTGAACCATAAATAATAACATGCTATAGTATATAATTAGTGAATATAATATAATATTTAAATCATTGAAATTATTTAAATTGAAAGAGAGGAAAGTTTAGGATTACACCTATGTATCGATGTAATCTTCTCACCTTTTTTCAAATTCATTTGAAAGATGTATCATTATGAATCACTAAAATTTGAGATTAGGAGAAATTTAAATATGGAAAGTGAATATATCTAAGGATACAAATATAAATAGAGAGATAGAATGTTCCATTCACCCACCCTTGGATAAAAAGTGGATATTTATCTAATAGTTGAGACTAGCTCAACTGTGCAACCCAATCATACTTATTATCTGGTGAGTGTCAGTGAACCATGTCAACTCACATTATAAAATAGTGAGGTTATATGATATAGTAAAGTCCAACCTATAAATTTTTTAAGATTGAGTGATTTCATATGAAAAAGTGAACCAACTAATGTAATATATTGGCTCAATATAGTTCATTAAATTCCAACTTGCTAGGTGGTGATAGTCCTTAAACATTTTCTAAATATGAGACTAATTTGATTCTATAATATTAGGTGCACATTGTGTATCATATACACCTTAGACATGTCTCATGATAAATTTTTGTATAAAAATGGTACAAATCTATAGAATCATGCCATAAATGTGTATCTAAATCATATAACTATGTAATTTAGCCAATTTGAAACTATATAACTGTGGACAGTATGCTTAAAAATCATCCCCCCACTATAATCAAAAGATGAGAACTGATATAAGGGCCAATGTGGAGGAAATATTTCCAAAACATGCCACACTATAATCTCGAGATGCTGAATACTAAGTCCATGTGAAGAACATATTTCTAAAACATACCCCGACTAAATCTAAGACTATGAACATATGGAAGCAATGCCTATATGACATGCCCCTAGTGAATTCAAAACTATGAATATATGGAATCCATGCTTCTATGACATGTCCCCACTAATATTCCCCCATTTTGAGGTGAGGAAAGATATAAAATGGTAGTTACCTCACCTTAAAATGATAAGATAACCATATAAATGTCAATGAACCATGTCACATATAGGAGAACATGTCTAAGTAAATGTATCATTGAAGCACATAAAATATGATCACATCAAGGCCTAAGATGCATGATAAAGATCAAGTAAATATATAAATAGTAATAATATAATCTCAAGAATAAAAAAAGAACACACATAAGGGTACTCAAAATGAAATAAAAAATAAATGGTCCAAGGAGACCACAAACAAGGTGAATGTTCAAATGCCACATAATTGAATGGACATGACTTAGTCAAATGTTGACAAAAGAAACAATGACATATTCAAATGTCAAATAATAAAATAAATGAATGGGAGTTGTAAAAAATGGAACATATTCAAATTCTTATCAAATAAGATGATAACAAGGAAATGCACTGAAGGAAGTGCATAAGTGAAAACATAAACAACCAACATAAACATATCATAGCATCCCATGCATCAAATGTGTTAGAAAAAAATCAAGTACATAACATATCAATTACAGTATAGAAGATATACACATGAATTAATTCATGTGTATGTTCATATTAGATCAAAACATGATAATTTAAATTAACCATAAAAGGATATAACCTGGAAGTATCATGATCATAGAGGTGGATGCCCCTAATGTCCTGGTGATGTGAGTAGATGGAAAACTCAACATCCAAAAGTGCGTAGATTATATATCTATGTAAGCCTCTATCACATAGAAATAGAAGTGTAAAACACATGTATGTAGAAGTAATTGATATGATATCCATCAATATGGAACTAACACATAGATGTTAAGGAGCCAATAAAATATGTCGATGATGAAAATATTTTTCTGATTTCTGGTGTTTTCTTTTTTTGGTATTTTTGGAATATGTGGAGATTTAAAACCTTAATTTGGATATTTTAAATTTTTTGCATCATGGTTGGGTAATTTTAAGTGGTAAATTTCAATTTCCTCCTCATGTTTTTCATGTGTATGTAAAAACAAATGCCATCATTTGGAATATTAATCACCTTACCTTTATGAGAAAAATAAATACCTTGTTTATTTGATCTATTTTAGGTTCCATTTCATATAACCAAAATCTACCCATTGTAAAGGAGTGTAAAAGAGTATGGGGTAATTTCCATACTTGTGTAAGGACACCATAAGGCAAAAAATCAATGGTAATGACAAAAAAACCCAATAAATCTTTATGTTTCCCCTAATCACATATATCTTTAGCATTGTACACAAGCTATGAAAATGTCTTTCACTACAATAGTTTTATGATTTAAATGTGGTTATGCCAAAATTAATCACCACCCATGAATAAATTAATTGTTAAATATTAGTAACTTGGATGTTTTTTGGTTTGTTGAACTTGTGGATTTTTCATAGGATGTGGTCCTTAAATTGGTGACATATTTAATAAATTTTAAAAACTAGTCATATAAAGATTATGAACACCACAAATTTTTTCATAATTCTCCTTAGGTAATTTATATCCATCCCTTTTGTAAGGTATATAAAATTGGTATTTTTTGGTAGATATATTAAGCTCTTTTGGATGGTAAGTATGAATGAAGCATATCTAGCACATCGATATGTAAATGGGAAAATGAATCATATTGTTTATGAAATGCTCTTTCCTTTAATGGGGAAAGAATCCCTCTACTAAAAATAAATTACAATTCCATATTTTAATGTCTAATTTTATCTCATATGTACTTTTAATTGAATGGTATCATCTTGAAGGGATTAATCATCATGTTTGAAATTGTGCAAATGTTCTAATGTAATTTTTGGAACCTTATGGATATTGAAAGCCATAAAGAATGCATATTAAAAAATTTAAATTTTTGTTAAGAACCCTTATAGTAGGTTATATGACCAATTATTAGTCTCATCAGAGATGATCATATGCAGTACTTTTATCAATAGTTTGTCATGTTTTTACCATTGATGAAAATAATGTACATAGTTAATCATGTTGTTGAATCGGTCCTTATGACTCAAAAAGAGAGGTAAATTTGGTAGTTCAAAATATTATGGATAAGGATATTCAAGTATACATTATGAAAGAGGTAGATTTTAGAATGAGGTAACATTTTCATTTGTACTATGGAAATCCATTTGCATTTAAAGTATATAAACCTATTTTTGAAGGTCCCCAATAGTGTTCATCATAGAAATAATATATTTTATAGGAATGGTGGATTTTTTAATAGGTTTTTATCATTGTTTATAATTCACCACCTTTTTTGAATCTAGGTATATGACTATAATCATCCTCATGGATAACAAGTGCAAGTTCATGATCACTAACTTTAAGATACTTTTGTAGTGGTATTGGATATTTGAATTTTGGTAGTTTTTTTTATATCATTTGAATAGCTTGAAACATTTTAATAACAAGGTTCTTTCATTTTTGGTAAGGATATACCAAATGGATCTTGAGGAATCTTTGGTAAAGGCACCTCTTTAGGTGTAATAGGAAATTTTAGTGTAAATGCAATTTTTGGAACATAAAGTTCCTTTAATTTAGATATCTTGGTTGATTTTGGTTAGAGGGAAATATTTGGAATAGTATGAGCCTTTTTAACTTTAGGTTTGTGATTATATACTCTTATTTATGTGATATTGTTATTTGGTAAACATGTCATGATGTCTTGGTTAACCTATAATTTTTTTTATAATATCAAATAAAAATAAGAAAGAGTCACCACCACTGATAAGGGGTATGTTGTTAGAAAATGTTAGAATAAGAGGGTTTTTTATCAATGAACTTGAAGGAACATCCATTTTATGACTATTTTGAAAATCTTCCATAATATCCTTATAGAGTTGGAGAAAGTTGTCACTATCAAATGAAGGAACACTTTTTCCATGTGAATCTAATTTTTGTGTAGAAGGTAAAGAAAAAGGATGCTGATCTTCCTTGAGATGGATCAGCTCATGGACCTGATTAGAGGGATAAAACTAACAACATTCAAAGATTAAATATTATATGATCTAACACATGGAGGAATGTAGAAGTAATCAATTTTGATTTCTTCCTTGAGAGAGATTTGGAGAGTTTAATAATCATAATTGTTAAAAAAATCAATTTCATCCATGATGAGAGATAAATAATACAAATATTAGGACAAGAAAATCAATAAGCATCTAAAATAGAACTATTATATAATAATAATGATCAAAGATAAGGTTCACCAAATGTTTGACCCTAAATTTGATGAGGATCCTACTATGGGTAGATAGGGTTAAGAATATATAAATGAATAAGCACAAGAGTGATAAAAATATCTATAGTAGGCTAATTAATTAGAAAACTTAGATAAAATATATACTAAGTTTATTATGCTAAGATATGATAAAAATGGAGTAAAAATATGCTAGATATTGCAATGATAATGAACATAATATATCTAGTTGGTTTTGATGCTACTATAGATATAGATATGGAATAATTAGGAAGCAGACTAGAAGAATATTTTGTAATAATCGTAAAATTATGGATTAAGTGCCTTTGTAACTATGAACACTTATATCATCATAGGATAATTGCATCAATGTTAGTATCTAGATCAGATGTAGGTGTATAGTATGAAATAATTCATAAACAAGAAGTGAACACCTAGATTATTATAGGTTCATCTTCACCTTCACTCTATTTTATTCATGTTTGGGTCATAGACTATCACTCCTTGTCAAATTATCAAACCATAGTTCTTCATCTTTATAATGGCCATGGGAAAATGTGTTAGTGGGCACATGGTGTTGAGCTACCCAAAATACCCTTCTATTAATTAGAATTGTCTATGTATATAATACTCTAAAGATGGACTTATACTTATGTATTTCTCCCTACATGTTTACCTATGTGTGAATCATAGAATGTGTGATATGAAAGTAGAGTAATGACTTAGTTTTTAACTTAGAAAATATATCTCTTGGGATTCTGTTTTAGTAATTTAAACCTATATATGTGTTGTCCCTATGACTGATATAGAAATAATAGAAAACAAGGAATATTTACTTGATTGAATGATCTTTAGTTTGAATTTATGTATGTGCTAGGTCAGTTTAGAAAGAGGAGTGGTCATGCATATATACCACTCTTATCGAGATAATATATCACATAATAACAATTAGGTAAACCACTATGATATGTTTAATTTGAAAATCATATGACTTAGGGAAGTGAAAACTTGTGTTAGGTAAGTAAACTTGTGTTGACATAGGCATCTCACTGAAATGCAAGTGTTCAAGAAGCAGAAAAGTAGGTATAGGTCCAAAACTTGTAGAGATATAATATAAGTAGGTTTTAGGCATTTTGAGCAAGATAAAAGGCTTGGGTCATCAACATAAGAATTTATGGACTAAGTTATAGTCTAAATGTTCATAAGAGAGGGTATATGCAATAATTTTAAAATCAAGAAAGGTCTAGAATTGAGAAGAAAAGTTAAGATATGTATTTTCGAAGTGTACAAGATTGAGGTGATATATAGTTAGTAAAGTTTATCTACAATGTCAAATAAAAAGTCTTAGCTACATCTAGGTGTGACCACCTATAACCTTTTGTGTTTTTGATCACATTTTCTTTGGTGTGTTTAGATCTCGCACATAGGCTATTGCTCTTTGTCAAATGATCAAACACTAGATATCTCACCCTTGGAATGACTATGGGAAAATGGGTTAGTGGTAATATTTTGTAAAGCTACCCCAAGGACCCCTATATCAATGGGAATTATCCACATATTCAATACTCCAAATATGACCTGAAAATTATGTAATTATCCCCTAAATGTTTGCTTGTGTACATAAGGATGAAATATATGATACACAAGTGCATAGAGTGACCTATCTTGTAACTTGGAAAATATGGCTCATTTAGTGTTCCCTGGTACATCATACATGTATATGTGTTATCCCTATGACTGATAATAAAATATAAAATAATAAAAAATCTTTGATTACTTGATTACTTTATTGAATGCCTTTGTTAAGTTATCTTTTGAGTTGCTAGGTCTATGCTAGGTGAATAATGAATTTTGATTGATATTTTATAAAAATAAATCACTTTTAGAAATATATCACATTAAATAACTTAGGCCAAAATCTAGGATACATTTCATATTAAACTTTATGACTTTAATTCACTTTATACTTAGTTTAGGACATGAAACTAGCATCAACATAGGCATCTAACTTAGATGTAAGTGTTTGAGAAGTTGGAAAAAAGATACAAGTCCAAAAATTGTAGAGGATGATAATAAGAAAGTTTATAGCATTTTGAGAAGAATATAAGGCCTATTAATCATTATAACATATGGCTAGACATAATATAAGAAATAGGCATAAGAGATAGTAGATGTAAACTTTTTGATATCAAGAAGGTTTTAGAAATTAAGGGTAAAACCATGAGAATTACTTGCCAAATATATAAGATAGAGATGTTATATAATTTATATTTAGTTTATATATCCCCCCATTTAATATAATAATAAAATTTCTAGTTTAGAGGAAAACAAATGCATACCTGGGTGTGTATAACACACCTTGTCTTCACATGAGTTCTAATTGAGTGATTTTTTGGTGAGTAACATACAAATAAGAGAGTGTTATAATATATAATCAGTGCATATAATATATAATTTCAATAATTTGAAATACTTGGAAGTAAAGAGATAAATGTTATGAGCACACCTATGTATCAATCTAACCATATTTTGATTTGGTAATTTGAGTTGAAGAGATGATTTATTATCAAGATTTAGAGATTAGTTTAGGATAATAGTAAAAACTAAATGTATAAATATATATAAATATTGGAGGGAAAATTTCCTTGGACCTTTGAGAAAAGATGAGTTACCACCTCACAGTTGAGATTAATTCAACTTTACAACCCAATCATACTTATAACCTAATCCATGTGAGTGATCCAAGTTAACTCACAATATAAATATGGTGAGGGTGGATGATTTGATCATTCCATGCTATAAAAATGGTAAGATTGATTGATGTAATAACCTTAACCTTTCCAATGGAAAACCAACTACTACATTAGATTAGCTCAATAATAGTCTATAAAAATATGTCTAGTGTATGCTAAACTCCATAGAAGTATTTGAAATCTAAAAAATGATTTGATTTCATAATTTAAAGTGATATTTTTCATGGCACATGCACCTCATTTATGTATCAAACTAAAACTTGGGTATAATAATGGTAAAAATTTATAAAATGTTTCCACCAATGTGCATCTCAATTATATAATTATGAAATGTGGCCAATTTGAAAACTGTGTGGAAGAAATTTTCCCATGGCATACCCCCACTAAATCTAGAGAATTAATGAACTATTGTATGTGTGTAAGTCACACCATTTTGGAATGACCCTAATGAAATATTATATTATGAAGTTATTAAAGACATGCCTCTATGACATTCCCCCAATAATATGTCCCCTTTTGATATGAGGAGAATTAGAAACTAGTAGTTACCTCACAAGGATAAGATAAATATTTAATCTATGTAAGGATCATGTAACATATAAAAGTAACATGCCTAGGTAAATATATAAAGGAGGTACATAGTATGTGATCACATCAAGTCCTTTGATGCATGATTTTAATCATGGAAATGTCTAGATAATAATAATACAATATCAACAAGAAATCAAGTGCACACACATAAGAACAGTCAAAAGCAAATCAAAAGACAATGGTCCAAGGAGACCTCAAATAATGAGCATGTTGGAATGCTACACAATCAAAGGTACATAACTTAGTAAAATGTCTAAAAATAATATAAATACATGTTCAAATGTACACATATAAGAAAATATGACATATGAAAATGTAATAATAGGTAAGCATAGGTAGGGGCCATAATCAATGGAGCATATTCAAATGATAAAACAAGTAATATAGTGCACGATAATAGTAAATAATGAACATTACATACTGGGTGGGACCTATAGTCCAATAATTTGTCTAAGGTTGATGTTAGTCTTAAACAATTTGAATTTTCAATTTCTTCTTTGATGAATCATCTGGTGACTCCAACAATTATTGGCCATTGATTTTAGAGTAGTGCTCCATTTTCATGCCTAATGTAAACACAATATCCTCTAATAAAGGCATTCCTTTTGAGTTTTTAAAAGTTACTTTATTTTTTAGTCAAGACAATATGATTTTCTAATACACATCCACATCCAAAGAAGTCTTTTGTTGCTCATATACCTATAAAGAGACTCTTTTTGGGTCCAATTTATAAGATGACAACACAAAGAAATATACCCTTTATTTCTTTCAATGGTCGAATCCCTCTAGCATTTGAAAAATATGAGGCTATTCCTATAGAATCCCTTAATAATATTCTTTATTATATGGGATATTCCAATATTACTCCTATTCAGCACATAAGGAACATATAATTTTTTTGAAATATTCATAATATCACTCAACAAGATGTAGTTACTAGGATACTAGCAATCTCCTTCAAGGGTAAGGATCTTGATTGGTATGGGACTTTGACCCCTAAATATATTGACTCATGGGATCACTTAGGTGAGATTTGGATGAAAATATTTGAAGATAAAAGTGATTACTTATCATTAAATATGCAACTAAGCACCATCAAGAGGCTCCCTCAAGAGTTCATAAAAGATTTTATCATTAGATTTCAGAAAACATGGGATAAAATCCCAATCTTGGTGAGGCTACTACACATCATGCATTTATATATTAACATAGGGATTTTAAGAGTTATATATCCATTATGATACAATCCATGGGAGGGGATACACTACTTAATGATTATTAAATTTCTATCAAGGTTGAGAACTGTCTTATACAGGCTGGGAATATCTCCCCAAGACACTTGATGCCATTATTCCCATAATTACTCCCATCTCTCCACCCAAACTTAAATAAGCCTCCCCTAACCATCCAATCAATTCAAATGAGGTATATGTGATAAAGTCTCTTAGAGAAGAAATATAAAATCTCAAAAGGTAACACCAATAAAATCAATGGAGATCCCACCAAGGTTCCTATCAATTAAATAAACCCTTTCAGTCTTATCAAGCTAATATACCATCTTTTCAAGGCCATTCTCAAGGGAAGATAATTCAAGCAAGACCATAAAATAGTAAAAATCCAAATGGTCCCTCTACTTCAAAATATTTAGTACCTATCTAAAATAATCTTGTACTAGATAATTAATATAATCTTCCATGGGATCATCCTCATGATCAATATACCTATGAAAATGAGATATTCAATAAGGATTTTATGGAATAATGTGTAACAATGCTTGTTATTACACAAAATGATTTACCTAATGAAGGAGAGATGAATGGAGGAAATTATCAATTAGAATCCACTTTGGTTAGATATCTCAAATAAGATTCATGTGCAGTGAACTATTAAGGGCACTTAAATAAGGACTCAAATCTTACATATGGAAACACAAGGTTAAATATAAGAACAATTGAAGAGGTTAAAGAGACAAGTAATGGTATAACCATAAACTATCCAACATCCAATGGGGAGGTGTGTCCAATGAAATCCCTAATGCTCAAGAAAATTAGAGATTGTAGAATGCTAAGGTTTCCTTCATACATCAAAATTCACAAGATCTAAGCAACACTATGCCTGTTATTAGACAAGCTAATGTTAGTGGATATTTTAAAAACATTGTAGAGAAGATGAAAAGGGTCTATATAAGAATCCTAATGTGGGATAGATTATCAATCCTAGGATAAAGTGATTTACTCTAAAAATAATTGTCAAAATTTAATACATCCTCAAGACAAACTAGTGAAAAGGGGGTATTTTTAGCAAATGCATTGAAGTCTAATGATGGGCAGCCAACTAAAATTGAAAAAATAGATAAACATCCTAATTTTTACCTATCTTTAATAATTAGAGATTAATTTATTCATAAATTTCTGATTAATAGTGGATCAAGTATCTTAGTCATGCCAAAATAGGTCTCTGATAAGTTAAACTTGAAATATGAACCAAACTCTAAATGTGTATTGTAATTATATGGATCGATAACTAAAATAGTTGGCATCATCAAAGTTTTATAACTTACCCTTCATGTTTGTCCTACTTTCTCTATTTCAAAATATGTTGTGGTTATGGATGTACCTCCCCATTTTGATCTATGTTTATCAAGGGAATTTACTGCTAAGATTAGGGGGTACTTGAATTTAGGCTGGTCTTATATGGCATTTAGGACTAGATATGGAGCTAAGTTTTAAATAAAGTATGAGCCTCTAGATAATTATCATGTATAACCTTATCTACCAAATACATATAGCATGAATTTCACTATCATTATTGAGGGAGAACATCCTAATGACCAAGAACTAGTTGCACCTTTTGATGGAATACCTAATCTTTTTCTAGATGAATGGGGTTCTAAAAATCATGAGTTTGATCCTTTAAAACACATTTAAGATACTTTCATAGGAGTCTATTGTATACATCGAGAGGGAGTAGTCATACTATCCCTTTTAAATCCGAATGAGAATGAATAAGGAATGTGGAAATTATTATTTGATGGTTCAAGGAGAAAAAATAGAGTAGGGACAGGTATAATTCTTATTTCTCCTTCCAAAGATAAGTAATTTTATGATATTAGGCTATAATTTTGATTTTTTTACAATGCAACAAAATATGGATTTATTCATGGCCTCTAATGGGAAGGTAAGAGAGGTATAAGGAAATTTCAAGCATATGGTGATAGTGAACTAGTAGGACAATAGGTTACAAGATAGAATGCTACAAAGAATGCATTATTAAAGGCATATAAGTAGAGGATTTTGGGACCTTATTAAAGACTTTAAGGCCTTAAACTTACAATCAATACCAATAGAAAAGAATCAATGTGATTATTTTTTTGTAGTAGTAGGGGCTCATTATGACATTACAAATGATGTCAAGAGTGAGAAATATCAACCACATGTCAAAGTGTTATTTAGGCCATCTAACCCAAATAAAAATGTAAGCTAACATGTTTTTGATAGTGAAAAATAGATTGTATGTTTTATATGTGTGGAAGTTGAGTTTTTCTCAAAGAATTAGGCTATGTTTAAAAAATAATATGGTGACCAAATAGTGAAACTATAATCAAATAAACTCCCTAAAGGATTGGTGACCATTCAAATCATTTTCAATGAATAATATCAAATGAGGAAAGAGAAGGTAGGCATGTCCATAAATGAGGAGCATCTTTAAAGATTTTCCATTTTTAAGGACAAGATCCTCAAGCTAGGAAAGGTATGTACCAAGGTTGAGATGGATAATTTTGCTAAGCTATGTGGATAATTTTTAGATGTCTTTATATGGGAGTATGGTGAACTTAAATTTTTTGACCCTAGACTAGCTTAACACACCATTGAGATGGACCCAAGTGCAAAAAAATTGAGACAAAAATAAAGACCTATAAATCCTAAGGTTGAAATATTGATGAAAAAATATATGATCAAGTTTATTGAATTAGACATAATTTTCTCTATTAAGTGCTATTCAGGGGTTGATAATCTAGTCCCTCTGAGTTAGAAGAGTGGAGAAATCAGATTATGTGTAGATTTAAGATATTCAAATAGGGTGTCATTGAAGTATTATCACCCTATACCTTAAATGGATAAAATACTTCAAATGGTTGTAGGATCTAAACGTTTCCCCCTCTTGGATGGAGATTCTAGTTATAACCAAGTCTTAGTGAAGGAACAAGACCAATACAAAATTCCTTCACAACCAAACGGGGCACTTATTCATATAATAAGATGGCCTTTAGGCTATCTAATATAGGAGATAATTTATAAAAGGCTATGGACATGACCTTCTAAGGTTTTATTAATAATATGGTGTTGGTATACCTTAATGACATTACTATATTTTCAAAGAATGCTAGTGACCACTTAACTCACCTAAGAATAATTTTAGAAAGGTATAGGTAGGTTGGGATATATTTCAATCCCCAAAAATGTGTTTTTTTAGTCCATGAGGGTAAGTTAGTAGGACACATTATCTCTAAGGGCTATCCATAGACCTTGAAAGAGTGAAAGCCATTTTGGCCTTGTCTTTACCATTGAATACAAAGGGAATCTAGAGTTTTCTTTGAAAAATAAACTTCATTATAAGGTTTATACTTTGTTTTTCCAACCTTATAAAACATTTGAAAGATATGTTAAATAAAAATCAAGCATTCAGTTGGAATAAAGAAGTGAGGAGCAATTTTGAGGCTATAAATCAAGCCATAACACAAACACCTACTTTTATAAACCCTAAATTCTCAAAAGAATTATTTGTATATGATTTATCTAATATTTCCACCATATTTTCCATGTTGATGAAATAAAATATTTAAGGTGTTGAGTAGCCTATTTCATTATTTAGTCAAGGGATTGAAGGATATGAAGAGAGGTACACATTTATGGATAAACATGTATTGGAAATCATAATAAGTCTAAAAATTTTAGACATATTTTATAAATTAATAACATACACATTATGGTATCCCACCCAAGCATTAAATATTTTATCTTTAATAGATACTTGAATGAGAGGAGGGAAGGTTGGATTACTGAAGTAATGGAGTATGATGCAGAGATTAAGGCCACTAATTTAGTAAGGGGTAAATTCTTATGTGAACACTTAGAATTGGACCTTCAAAGAAACAAGGAGTTTTTTTTGGAATTATAATATGTTCCTCAAGAAGAAACACTTTCACCTCCTACAAGTTAAATAAAAACATGGAAAGATTCTTGAAAATAAGTGAGTGTCTAACCAGTTTAGAAAGGTCAAAGATAAGATAATTTAGGCTTCAATATATACCTTATGATCTTGTCAATGGGGTCATTTTTATAAAATACCTTAATGGTATGTTACTTAGATGTGTTGAGGTTGATTAAGTGAGTAGAATTTTAGAACAATTTCATGCTAGACTTACAAGAGGTCACTTCTCTCCCAAAACCACAATAGAAAAGATAATGAGGGTAGAATACTATTGTACTAGCCTCTTAAAATACTCCTATGCATGGGTAAGAAGGTGTTCAGAGTGATTTTTATTAATTAGAAAGCAAAGGTTAGCATCCTTACATTTCAATCCCATCTGATTTGCAGAACCATTCATGCAATAGGGGCTTACTTTAATGGGCATTAATAAATCCTACTACAGTACAAGTAAAAAGTGGATACTCGCAACCAATTATTAATTTACAATGTGGGTAGAGGTAGTATCTCTTAAAGAGTCTAATGAAGTATTAGTCCTTGATTTCTATGAGAGCATAGTGACTAAGTTTAAAACCCCATCAACCATCATGTATAATAATGCATTATAATTCCTTAATGAAAAGACAAGTGAGTGGGATAATTAACATGGAATATACCTAAGTACCTATTCAAACCACTACCACTAAGGGAATGGGCTTGCTAAGTCTACATTTTTTTTTATCAAGATCATTAAGAGGATAATTGATGAAAATCAAAGGAATTGGAATAAAAAGTTGAAAAAAACCTTATGGGATGATGGAGTTACTCCTAAGAGGGATATGTGTAAATAAACATACATGATTGTGTATAGAAAGGAGGCCAAATTTCGTGTTTCTCTTGAACTACCAACCTTGGAGTTAGCACATCAACTAGAACTAATGGAGAATGACCATATGGAGGTAAGGATGGTAGAATTTATGTAACTAGAGGAGTAAAGGAATGAATTCATGCATAACTTGTATTACCACCAATCAAAAATGAATAAATCCTTTTATAGGAGGTCTAGTGTAAGAAATTTCCAAGAGGGTTATCTTGTTTGGAAGTGGGATGAGGACAGGGCTAATCCTAGTAAACACATAGAGTTTGACACATTGTGGAGTCAGCACTATGTGATATTTAGATTCAAATAGCATAATTCCTTCTAGATATAAATACTAAATGGATAAAAACTAATTATCTCAATCAATGGGATACACTTGAAGCCTTGTTACTGAGTTTAGTTTTCTATTTTATACATAGTTGTGTGGTGTGTTTATTTTCCATAAGTGCATATCATAGTGTTTTGTGTGAGCTTGATATTGTGTGGTATTTCATAAATTTCTTTTGGATGTTGTCTTTTTTCCTTTTTTTTTGGTGTGGTGTGATTTTTAGTCTTTAATAGGTGTATTAGGTTTTATATTATAGTTTTAGTCATGACTCATAACCTAATGGATGCAGTAGGCCACTAATATATATGCTTAGTGTTATCACTTGGATTTTCACCCTTTGAGAATATGTAAAATATCTTCTCATCCAAGTGTAAAAATGGAAACACCTCTAAGCTTTTGGGTATCCTAAGGAAAAGGTGAATTTCTAGATAGGGCTAGTTCCCTTGATGTACCACTTTGGATTGCAACTACACTTAACTTGGGGAGGTGAAAAGGGAGAGGGGTAACTAGAATATAAATAATATAAGGGAAGTTATACACCAAATAATATGATGACATATAACTATATTCATGTAACACTTAGAATCAAAGGACAAAATGAACATACACTTTTCCAATCGTCATCTTCTCACATCAATGTTACATTGTGAGGTTTTGGATGAATGTGAAAATCTAGGAGGACTAGACAAGAGGCATATTAGGGCACTAATTAATAATATAAATCACTAAGTATTATACATTTCCTATAACACTTCACATTCCCTACAAGAATAAGCTTTCCAAATACAGATAGATTATACAATGAACTAACATGCTAAGGAATCCATAGTCTTCACTTATGAAAAATAAAACATTACAAATGAAAAAACTAATAAAATTCATGGATGAGATAAAAATTAGTATTATTAGCTATCAAAAGGTATAAATTTGAGCATGGATTCTCCATAATCACTTGGAGCATAGCATACAATGGCTAAAATGGCTAGTTCTTAGAGAGAGAGAGAGAGAGAGAGAGAGAGAGAGAGGAGAGAGAGAGAGAGAGAGAGAGAGAGAGAGAGAGAGAGAGAGAGAGAGAGAGAGAGAGAGAGAGAGAGAGAGAGAGAGAGAGAGAGAGAGAGAGAGAGAGAGAGAGAGAGAGAAGTACAAGGTCACAAAGACACTTTTAAATATGATAAAATAATTTATTTATGAATTATAAGATTATTTGGACTAAATATTCAAGGTAAAGAGCTAAAATTGTCAATCCAAGTCATAAACTTCATGAAAAGTGGTAAGAAAATCCTCATTCTGGCTCAAAAAAATTGCCTACATGATTAACTCTATTTTAACACCTTATAACTGGTTAGGATTAGGTAAAATTATTTTATTTAATTTTAAGTAAATTATAAATTTCTCTCCATTCATTTGTTTCAAGATTGGTCATTTTGAATGACCTAGAAAGGAGCAACCATCATCTGCTCTCAAGAAAACTCTCTTTTCATGCACTCTTCACACTTGGCTCCAAAAAAGGCATTAGTTTCTCATAAAAATATGTGGGATGGAGTGGATGAAATTTTTTAAGACACTCCATGGCCTAATAAGCATCATACATGATTTAAAATTAACTTACATGAAGCCTTCCACCTTTCTCACTAGTTTGTCTATTAGGCCAATTTTGACTAGCTATGTTGAAGCACCTAGTTTGGACAATTATAAAATTTTTAATGAAATTAAATTACCATAAGGATTTATAAAAAATTAAAAAATTTCCCCAATTTATTTTAACTTCAAACTCTTCATGTAGCCTACACAACATAAAAAATGGTCAAAATAATTTATTTCTCACCCCATCTATATAGGTTCATATAGCTAGTTGGCATGTGAGGGAGATTGAATGAGTCATATAAAATGTAAAATATTTTTCATGAGAAAAATATGTAATTATATCATATTTATATCTCCATATCCATCACTGGGTCTCTGCAAGGGTTTAACAAGGGTTTTAGGCCTATTTACCCTCTTAAGCTTTGTTCAAAAAGGTCTAACATCCATGTTGCCAACCAATTACATAAATTAATATTTTAATACCTTTTATAAAATACCTAAACTCTTATTTATCCCATTCAAATCCTCCAAAAATATGTGAGCTTCTAAAATTGCCTTATCGAGCTTCACCTTCATTTTCTTACAAGTCTGAGTGGGTTTGAGATCAAAAAATGGAATATGTTTAGTTTAATTTGAATATAAAGAGATGGGAAAACTATTAATTCACTTTAAATAAATTTAAATTCATTAAATATATCATCTAAGTCTATATCTAAAATTGACCCCTCTTTTGAACTGTAGGCTTAGAACCTACTAGTAGACTTGACAGCACCCTAGAGCTCAATATGACTCTTGATGATTTTATTTTACTCAAAATAGATTAATAATACCTAGATTAATCCAATTAACATGTTTAAATAATCTTGATAGATAATTAAAAATCTATAAATGAAGATGACTTCCTCATCTAACATTAGGTTTCACTATTCCTCATAGCCTTGACTACAACATCTATGGTTTAGACCATTCCATTGATCTTTACCATAGATATCTTGGTTATTAATGTTTATATATGTGTGATAAATCTTTAAAACATTATTTAAAGCTTTATATTTATCTTGGATTCACCCTATCACCTATTTTCTAAACCTTACAGTGTTTGTGTATGAGGAAGTACTCCCTATCTGAGATAAAATAGGGGGTACTTCCCATATTATATTAGTAAAATTGAGTATTAAATATTATTAATAAATTAAATATTACCCCCAAAACCAAAATTTATCCCTTTGTGACCTTATTTACCCTCTCAAATCCTAAAAGTCCTGAATAGATTATATGGTGGAACACTGTGTGCAGGGTCCTTTATGGAAACTATATGTTGTATTTGAAAGGGAATTTACATGTTTGGTTTCCAATGTATGAGAGTTTTGTGATCATGAATGAGGTGATATAATATTCACTCATCCTTCCAAATTTTTATATACACCCCATACTTTCCTTGTACCCTTGTCTAGCCCAGACTGACCATGACATAACCTTGACTGTGTTTTGCCTATAGGGTTTGATGTAGATATTCATATCCTTTATTAAGGTTATTATGATGAAAAACACCTTCTTGAGTTAGATTTTAAATAATAAACCATTATTTATAAATTTTTACTCACCCTACATGGACCAAAAAAACATCATGACTCATGTCTATACAACTATTTGCATCAACTCACGTATCTAACCTGTAGGTGTCAATTTTAGGATTAAAGGGTGCCATGAAGGTATTCATATAGGTATACAAGGCCTTTTTAAGCTATAATTATCTCGAAACTTCATTATTTTCAACTCTTATCATGTTCATCTCCTCTAATGCATTCTAACTTCAAAGACTGAGTCTTTTCTCCTTGACTGAGAAACTTCACTATTGACCCTCTTGTAGGTGTGTATTTAACCTTTTGGGATTGAAATATGATAATAAAAATGTTCTCTATGAACTAGTGAGATCCATTTTATAACCACCAAATGTTTTATTCACCTTGACATGCATTCAAGATTTAAACCTTTACCTCCAAACCTTCCTTCTTGATAACTGGGATACCCCTACTATAGGTCAACATCTACATAGTGTATAGATTAGGAGTGTCAATGCAAGGAAAATTCAAGTACATATATTCCTTTGAATATATTTTAAGGTCATGAGTTTACCCTAAAGTGTTTATAACTAATACCAAATTTGGTATGATCTAGGATGGTCAAACTAGAGCATAAGGTCACTTTTGGGTTTAGGATTCTAGATATCTATGCCTAAATTTAGTAGTTTTGTAGGCAACTTTAGGCCTTTGAATGACCAATATCCATTTGATTTATGCCCTTAAAATATGGCATGGGTCCTCTCTATACTAGGGGTTATAAATTAATGTCATTTTATGCATCACACAACTTTGTATCTTTTTAATATTCCATTCTCTAAAATCTCATGGGCCTTTATTTTGGCATTTTAGGGAAACCTTCCCTAAACTCAGTCTCTTGCCTCCTCAACATCGTTAAAATCACTATCCTACCCTTTTGACACCCTATATGATTATGTCAAGGTTTATTCATTATTCCAAGGTCCTAAATAAGTGTCAAGATGCTTCCAAACTCTCCATAAAAGCATTTTATTACCCTGCTTAGCCACATGTAGGTGGATGCTTTAGTGCACAAATAGTGACTTGTATATGAGCAATATGAAAATTTCCATGAATATAAATTTGTGTGATCCTATAAAAAATTCCAATACACCTCTATCCATATTAATATATTGAAATACACATCAACCTTCTCATACCTCAACATGACATCATCAAGGCCCTATAGGTGTGCATTGGGTATATTATACAGGTATGGTATGGAATTTGGGTAAAACATGTTTGTGAAAGTATTCAAAACACATCAAATTAATTTACAACTCTCAATTATATGATATAAATTAATTAAAAATTGAAACCATCTCCAATATATATTCCCCAACATGAAAATTATCTACATATATGTGGAATAAAGCAAACAGGGACATTTTATGACTGAGGTAACATGGTGAAGACATGGGTGTTTGATAAAATTATGGGGTTGTGAGACCAAAACATATAAGGAGGTAACCCCCATTGTATTTAAACATGTAATAAACCATTTCCCATTCATATGAATCCTTTTTATGTAATCTAAACCTCTATAAGTGGGAAATTGACTGAAACTACACATGGTGGTAACTTCTTGCAAAGTGAGATATTGGACTATAAAAACAAATTAAAATATGAAAATAATCATGAAAATAATTATAGGAGGAATCAAATATGATTTTTATCCAATATTAGTAGATGTATTTTACCTATTCCTCCAAACCAAGGCAAAACCTATATGGTACATAGATTAGCAGGAAGGTTTGAAAGGTCAACTTCATGAAGATGATTCATGAAGCATATGCCATAATTTTTAAAAATAATTATATATAAATTAAGATATTATATTTTAAAATAATGTTCTAAAATTATTTTACTTTAAATTTCTTGAGCTATCTGTACCAAATAAAAACCTGCAAGTCACTTTTGTTTGCCAAAAAAATGTGAAAAAGGAGTTAAATGGTTTTGAGAAAGAAATGAAAATTTCAGATTAAATCAAGAATTAAATTGAGAATTATTAATATTAAGAGGAACTTATTGACCATTTACCATGTGGCACACTTCCTAAAGAAGTCATATAAGTGCTAAACTCTTATTTTCCTTCAAGAAAACTTCCTTTTCTTTTACACAACCTACCATATTTCAGTTTTGTTAGTTACTAAGAGTTAAGTGGACACATGGGGTATGAAATAATATTTTTTAACCTTAAAATTTTCAAATATACCCGTACAACTCATTAAATGCACTTTTTTGACCCCTAAAATGACTCAAAATAACTAAAGGGACTAAGAAAACTAATGACCAAGGCTAGTAGAACACTTATTGACATTAATTAACATATAATATATCTCATTACACTCATATTACACCCCCTATAGACCTTTAAAGTAATGTTTTTAACTATAGGTGTGCCAATTTGACTTAAAAGTCAAATTTGGTCAACATTTAGAAAGCAAGCATCCCTAAGAGGTTTCCAAAGATTTTAGACAAATTTTGTATACCATCAGAGGGGTTTGCCAAAAAAATTCCAATCAAACCTAAACCTTAATTTATCAGTTTTAAAATCCCATTGTAAGTCATGTTTAGCATAGTTTAAGGTATGTTTGACAAGTTTAAAGTATATGCCCTTTTTAACATCATACTTGTATATTTATATGTGTCCTATTCAAAATGGTTTAAAGACTATCAAGGGTTGAAAGATCCTTTTTATATCACGTATTCATGGTAATATCATGTTATATTCCCCATTGTTTGTACAAGTGTCTTAAATGAAGTCAAATATCATTTCTAATGTTATAACTCATTTTGAAAAGGTTTCTTGACCATTTATAATGTCCAAAGAAGAATATTGTAAGATATTGATAGGTTTTCAGTAGAGGAAAGTGGATGACACATCACCTCAAGTCCATAAAAACATGGTAGAGCTCTAAGGATGCCTGTCTAATTAGATCAATCAAGTTCTAAAGCTGAACATGGTAGTTATAGTGCAAAAAGATAAGTTTTCAAGTGGTAATTGAAATTTTGTAGAGAAAATATTACTTTTGGGCATTTAAACATCATTCCATCCTCTATAGGTCCAAATCCCTTCATTTTAAGGAGTTATACACCCAAAAAAGCAAAACCTACTCACTCTACCTATCACTCTCCTTGGTAGCTCCATAAGGAACATCAATTTTCACTTGGTATTGGAATGAGAGAGAAATTTGGAAGCTCAAATCTTGGGCATAGTAGGGGACCCTAATAAACTTCAAGTTTGTGTCATTGGTAATTTGATTCATCTCCCTAGCTTTATGAATAGTTGCTAAAACTTTAGGAGGTCAAAATGCACTATCAAACCCTACAAGGTTGGTTTTGGAATTTTCAAGTGAAATGATGAAATTTTTGTTAAAGGAGTGAGATTGCATAGGTTCCTAAATATACCTATCAGTATTCTAAAACCATCTCTAGTTATATTCATGTTTGTAAAATTCATAAACAAGTAGCGTCTTTCAATGATAGTGAATTTGTAGGCTTGCATTGTAGAGTTTTGAATTCTCTAAGAGGTTTGATGTGTAAAAGTGTTTGTGATGGATTTCAACAATTCTTGTATACCTAATCCATATTATATATGTTCTTAAAGAAGTTTTATAACTCCTATTAGAGGCATAATATCTGAGAGGGGGGTAAATCACTGAGCCAAGATATTTCAACTTTAGTTTTGATCTTCACAAGTTCTTAATCAATTACCAAAAGCATTCATGAAGCATACACATCATTCATATAAATGTACAAGAAAGACAATCCAAGATCAAGCACATAACAAATGACATATGTGGGAAACCTTCTTTGGGAATAAAACCCATTAGAACCTTAAATTGGACTACTATCTTATAAAGTAAGAACTAATTTAGATCATCTACAAATGATCTAGAAACTACAATCCTTATTTAGTGAGACTCCAATCTCATAAGGTGATACCACACCTATCTAGCTGAGTTATAATAACAACTAGATATTTTATCAAGTGTCACCTTGGAATGAGGCTACAACCACCTTAGATGTTGTGTTCCCACAATAACACCTATGAACAAAGCCACCTCTAAACTGATGTCTACAACACCTGATGATGGAACTTTGATAATCAAACTCAATGTATCTAAAGCCACCTTTTGGATCACACAATACATCTTTGAAAAAAATATATCATATCTTTAATAACATGACCATAAGGTCATACACACTATCCACACTCTGATTAGTCTCTCAAACTAGCTACCAAGCTCTCACAGACACCGACAATCCTTTGCTCATTCTTAAGACATCCAAAACAACCTTTTTGATCACTCTAGGCCTCTTTTTTCATGCTCAACCTACAAGAACACTATTCTATCATGAGAAACATGACCTCTAGGTCATAATCATAGTCCTAATTCTACTCTACTTGTCAACCCAACCACTAAGCACACTCGGTCTCTTCTCTTCTTTGATTTAATGCTCACTCCTCTCCAAGTCATACAAGTCTAGAACCCATCATCCTTGATTCCACTATTTATAGAGTAATCTTGATTATCATCATCTTTGTTGGCCATTAGGCATGCATTAACCCTTAAGGAAACTCTCACATGAAGATATAGATCAATATAATCTTCATAGGTTGACCATAACATCTATGGGTCACCCTTAAGAAACTATAGATTTTAATAAGGCCCTTGTAGCTATTATATGTCTCATGTGAACCCATTCACTCCTTTATCATTCCCTCAATCAAAACATGAACGTAAGACTAATTTAAAATATAAGGGTCCACTTCTTATATCCCCTTCAATATCCTCAAATGAACACAATCAACTTAGCTCACCCTTGCGTATGCTCAAACAACTCAAACACTGACCTGATACACATAGTCACCATGAATGAACAAAAAGTTAAATTCTTAAGCATTTTTCATACTCAAGATAGATTGATCAAACCTCCAAAATATACATATAAAATCCTCATGGAGTCTAAAACATGCTTTAATACCTAATTCATCACGAGACACCAAAAAATCATCAATACAAGATTAAATCTCCTTCTTGATCACTTACATAATAACAACCAATAGACAGTTAACTTTTAGGCTCAATAAATTTGAATTTCTTTAATTTTAGATCTTGTAATCCATATTTATAGATGCTCTTAGTCCTCTACAATATTTCCTTTTACTGAATGAGCAAATTCATCTTCTATCAAAAGATATGGTTGAAATATAGAGCTCTAGTTTTTGTTGTCATAAATACAAATATTTGAATAACAATGATCATAGTTAACCTTAAAACACAATACTTGAATCTCATGAACTCTAAGCCTTAGATCAATCTCACACCATTGATCTTATTTGAGATTTAATACATATACCACCAAATCTAAACTTTAAACCTCTATAACATTGATCTCATCTCATGCAATCTTGAAATGTTGACTCAATACACTCCATCAATCTCTATGGATCAACTAGGTCTTTAATGATCAACACTCAGCATTGATAAATCTATATGAATGCTTGCTCACTATTGGATCATTATCATGTACTTTTTCTTAGATTTTAAACATCATGCACCTATCCTCATCTTTCTTCCTCTTGACTCCTTGGATCAATAATGCACCATCAATATTTCTCAATCTTTAACACATTCGAAAATGACTATGGGGACCCTTTCAATATGCACGTGTAGCCATTTTTGCACCTTAATAACTTCTGTTATTCTTACTTGTAGGATCTAAATTGTGACCAAATGATATCCTCACCAAGGAAAATCCAATCATGTGATAGAGTGATCCTACCCTCACACATGTGATATATAATTCCATTAAAGTGCCTTCCCATAAACTTCTATCACAGAGCTAACCATGTCTAAATTGGCCTAACAGGCCAACTTTGAGCATCCATAACTTTTGTTTCACTTTAGCACATGATCTCAAATTTAGAAAAAATGATCTATGATAAAAAATGAAAAACCCATATGATAATTTTCTCTTGACACTTTCACACATTCAATATAAAACACCATCAAGATGTTGAGTTGACTTTTTCCACCACAATGCAAAATTGGCTAAGTATGGAAAAGCATAGTCAATCTAGTCAGAGCCCAAATTTGCATACACATATCTTCTAATATGATATATTGTATGATATAAAAATTAGTGAAAATAAACTAGGTCTAAAACTAAACAAACCCATATGATAATTTTATCTTTAAACCTTCACATGTGTGAACCCTTACTTCATCAACATGCTTACTTAGCTCTTTCTAGCCAATCTACAAATTTGGCTAAATATGGGAAAATAATGAAATCTAATTGAGAAGACAAATTTGTACCCTTGTATGTTTAACCTCACTTAGATGCATGACTTGATATTTTTCAAAAAATAACTAAGGATGATTATGATCAAAACCATATGACCCACTTCCCTTGACTCCTTCCCATCTAGTAATGGTGATGTCATCAATCTGCTTACTCAAATTTTTTACCACTGGACCCAAAGTGTCTAGATGAAAATCTATGATCAACCAAATGAATTCCACTTATGAAAACAATCTCTTCAATCATAGATAGCATCTTAGGGACCTATTTCATATGCTTAATAAACCATACTCAACCTTGACTACCTCTGATCAGTCAATCTCTAAAGATCCACTAAGCCACCTTTAAGCATACAAGAACAAGCACATTACACACTTTGTCATTGTCACATAGACTATCAAGGAACTTCATCCACTCACTAGGGAAACTCCATGACACCACCATGACATCACTATGATAACTCTCTAAAAATATCCCCCTTTTCCATTAATTTCAACACCCATAAATATAGCAATATATAGCTCACCTTCTCTCTCTTCAAAGTACTCCTAGAATAAGAACTTTCTCCCCAATAGGAAATTTCCCCCCTTTTACATAATGACAAAGTGGTAACACACTAATCATAAGGACGTGAATATAATATCAAATAGGAAAGGACCATATTATAAAGATAATACAAACTCCCCCTTACATTGAGCCTACCTCACCTTGCTTTAACATCCTCTTCCTACATGCCAACACTCTCTTCAATCAATAACTATAACTAATGAAGAAAGAACACACAAAACCACATAAATACTAATGGATTATATTAATAAAAATCTAAGAGGGACTCCCTCTAATAACTATGGTCAATTTAACCTTTTAAGGATCTTTAGATCTCCACACACCATGGAGAACCACCATGCAGGCTTATTAACCTTATTTCTAAAGACACTTCCATGATCACCAAATCTATATTTTCACTATTTAAAATAGAAAATATACACTATATTAACTTTATAATATACATTAAAATACTCATAAATTTCTATTTTTTTTGTAAAATCTAAGCAAAAAGCACTCTTCTTTAAACTAGGCTTGTCTAACCTCCTCGTAGCCCTACTTGAACCTTGCATAGACCATAATTTTTAATAGACACATTTTCAATAATTTAAAATATATATCTAGAACACTTTCATATTCCCCCTAAATCACAACAATTTTCATCACCAAGCTCATCTTTTGCAACATACTTCCTTCAGAAACATACTAGCCAATTAGCCCTCCACATTGACAAAAAATTGAATAATATGAGAACCCAAAACCTTAAATTATTTTTGAATATTTATTTGATGACCCATTTGACCCATTATATATATTAATAATCATTATATCTTAACTCATAAGTCAAACTACTTTTCTAGTATAGCGCAAAACCCTAGAATCTCAAAACAAGTAGGGTCAACAAACCTCCTTTTGGTCAATGCACACCTCTAAAACTTATTTTACACCTAGAGACACCCATCACATAATTTTGGATCAAAAATTGAGCTTCCATAACTTTTGGAACCCATACATCCTATAACCCATTTTAGGCCTTCTTACCCTTAAACCAAAAATAGAGAAAACTGAGAGCACTCAAAAATCCTTAGTTGGCACATGCATACGTTTAGACCTGAAAAAACCTAGGTCATACCATAAACAAATGAATATAGCTTTATGAAAATCAAACACTTTTTTACATTTTCATGAATATCATTAAGCCACCTAAAACCACCTAATCTAACTTTGTACTAAGCTCCTTCACAAACCTTTGAAACATGCTCATGAACTTGTTGCTCCCTCTTAAAAAAGACCTTCTCTGATTGACATTAGCATATTTGAGGAAATAAACTTGCTTATCCATGCCTTCTTACTTAGATTCAATTATCCAATCCTCTTATCCTATGACCTAAACAATTACAAAGCTCCCCCTAACTTAATACTTCATTAGGAACATGATATTTTCAATAAAACTTCAAAAACTATCCAATCACAGTCAATACTCAAATAGAGATACCTCATCTATAGAACATTGTGAACTTCCATGTCATACACAACTAGCATCTACCATAAACTAATATACAGATAGATATTTGAAACTCATCTTTATACCAAAACATCCAAACCATGATCAACTAGCAAACTCCTTCTCAAGATAGGACCACTGAGATTCTTCACAAAATTATTTTCTCCAATAGATAGATCTATAAATAATTGACAACACATACCTTGTTTTCATATCTTCTCACCAAACAATATATGACAAAAAATAAGCTTCCTTTGACTGATAAGTGTCTCCTTGAAGCCTAGATAAAGATACCCCTCTATACCACAATGCTATATCATAGTGTGAAACTAGGAGTTGCCCATAACTCTTCATATTCCTTATCCTCCTTGGTCATTTGATACTTATAGTTCTTCTTCTTCTTTTTCTTTAGCTTAACTATAATAACTAGTTCCTTTTCTATATCACTCTCCTTCTCTTCTAAGATATAATTTATAACACATGGAGATAACATAGATTCATAACATACCTTTTCATATGAAGAATCCACCTTATAGTTTAAAATATCATTACTAGATACTGATAACTAATGTTCTTTGCATGAAACTTACTCAAAAATAATAAGATGTTCACATGGATCTATATACACTTTAGAACTAGCCTCAACTAGTGCCTTGGTCTTCTCCTTGAGCTTGGTCTCTTTATTTTCAACATGAGGAGACTTTTGATTTTACTTTTCTAATTATATAGTTGACACATTCTCTGCCTCAGAATTATAAACAAAATTTATCAACATAAACTCTTGAATTTACTTTATTTCTTTTTCTTTTTCTACCTTGGCAAATAATCCCTCAACACTCTTGGATACAACATGATTAGTCTTCTTAATCTTTACTACCTCAAGTCTCCCTACCAAAGTTTTAATCTTGTTTTCTTCTATATCCATCTTACCTACTTGATCTTTTATCTTATCCTAATTTACAACATAGCCTTCTAGAGAAACTTTCTTATCAACCTTTGGATTAGTGTGATTAGCATTGATAATCTTTGGTTTCCATACCTATGTTTATCCCTTTTGAAACCTTCTATGAGATATATATTCTTTGACATACCTTGAATACATATTAACACTATTTGAATATAATCTTATAATATGTCTACCCTTATGACAACTAAAACAAATAACACCATTCATACTTTTTGATAGATTTAAACTGTGATCAAGTTTTGGCCAAAAACTCCTTTTATCATAGCTCCATGAATATCCATTATTTATTGACTTATTTCTATAGTTCTTAGAAATATGACCATACTTATTAAATGCATAAAAATGACCATGAAATAAATTAGCTTACCTTACAACATTAGGTTATGTAATTGACCTTCTAACATTGCTCTTCAAGTTTGCATTCTTCTTAACTTGCTCAAGTTTCTCATGCTTCCTTTCCATTTTGTCCAACTTGACTATAAAAATATCATGCTCACTTTTGAATGACTTAATTTCAACCTTCATATGATTTCACTCATCTTCCTTTGATTTTAGATTTGCATTGGAAGTCCTTAGCTAAACCTCAAGAATATTGATCTTCTCTTCATCCCTTTTGACCTCATTGGCCATGAACTTCAATCTATATGCATGTACTTTAATAGACATGGTTTATTCTTGATACTTCTTTTCTTATTTACTATTATATTCTCTAATGTTATGGTAGACATATTTATCCAACATTATGTCCCTTCCTTTTGAACATAAGAGAGGCCTAATGATGAAAGCAGTTTTAAGAGAGGCCTAATGATGAAGGTAGTTTCAAGAAGTTAGCTGAGAGTATCCTACACCAATTTTGGGGAGTTTGATGATTCTAAGGGAAAATTTTCCAAAGAGACCTTTAATTTATGTTTAATACTCCATTATACTATAGATTTAATTCTCTCTCTCTCTCTCTCTCTCTCTCTCTCTCTCTCTCTCTCTCTCTCTCTCTCTCTCTCTCTCTCTCTCTCTCTCTCATCTTGACACTATTCTTGAAACTATTGACTTCATTCTTCTCTCTCCTCTCACACATTCTATAAATGCAAGCCGTTTTGGCTCTTGTGAATTCCACACCTAGTATGGTGAAGCCCTACTAGTTTTATGTTTTAATTTTCATTTCAATAATATATAAAATATGGTTTTGAGTTAAAAAAACATCTTTTCCAAGTGTGTGAAGTGATGTATGGTGAGGTCTAGTGATATTCTTATATCCTTGTTTCTCTTTATCCTTTCATGTTTGGTGCAATAAGTTCTCATTATAATAGGTCATATGGAATGTAACTAGTGTGTTTTGACTTACATAAAGTATAAAAGAAGACTTAGTGTCTATAATTGACTGATGGTCCACTTACCTTGATTAGTCTCATGCATATTACCTATATATTTGAAATACTAATTTTAAGAGTGTTCTAGGACTTTGAAGTTAGTGTTGTAGGTCTTATCTCTTATTGAAAGAGTATGATGATCTTGTGGAGATATCTATGGTGTATCACCCCCTTAGAATATTTTAATTTCATGAATATTTATACACATTTTCACACAATCAATAAATTAGTGTAGGTGATAAACACTTAAGGATCAATCTAGGGAGCTAGCCCTTAAACCTAGAGGTCTACCTATACAATAGGCAACCCACATGCCTAGAGGTATTCCAATATTTCCCAAATATTAGAGTAGGATTGAATATAATAGTCTAGTGTGAAATATTTAGTTACAATATGAACATTAAATAACCTCATTATAAAGTGAATCCATCAACATATTTGGTAAAAAGGCTTGAGAGGCTTATCTAGTGTAAACCTTGCACTAACGTGCACCTATAGGCAAAATTGAAGAAGGTTCCCTTTTTATGATGAAAGATAAAGATGGTGAAGGGTTGTGTAAATTTAAAGGAATCATGATTATTTCCATCATCCATTTATCATCCACAAAAACACTAAAAATTAATAAATAAACATTTGTAATCTCAATAGAATATTGCTCAAGTGGACTGCACATAGATGGTGAAGGCTAAGGTGAACTGATCACCTAGATATATTATGATATTAGAGAGATATTTTCAATTAATTTTTTGTATTATGATGAAACAATAATTAATAAACCATTTCAAATCATTGAAACCCATTAATATTCATGAAAACCCATTTTAGTCACCTCTTGGGCTTGGACATATACCTAGTCTAGGGTTTTAGCCATTTCTTGGTTCACCTATCTACACAAGGTTTAAGACCCTAAAATATGAACTAAAACATGATCATGAGGTGTTGAAATTTAATCAAACATTTTATTGAAGTTCCACATGTTTGAGGGATATATAGAGTCAAATCATAGTTTCTTAGGCCTAGAGACCTAATTGAGGGCCAATAGATAAAGAGTAGATAAATTAAGTACACATAAATTGAGTGTTTTATGATGATATTTTTAGAATAATAGGAGGAAACAAATGGTTACTCAAATATATTATTGGTTTTCTAGGATTATTTGTGGAACGTTCTAGACAAGAAGCTTTATATGTTTTGAGGGCTACAAGGAGATGAAGACATGTATTAGGCCTCCATGAAGACCTAAAGGTTCACCATTGAATATGAATTAAAATAGATTAAAATAGGACTATTAATTTTTTTATTAAATTATTATTTTTATCTCATTAAATTTTTATATCATTTAAGGACATAAATCCCAAAAGACTAATTAGACCTAGTAAGTCTAAATAAGCATATACATGCTTGTGTATGAGAGGTGATAAAACTTGTATCCTCTTAGCTAGTTGGGAAATTGAGAGTTCATATTGAATGAGTGACATGTCCTAGGATATTTATGTTAATATTGGAGTCATTTATAAAGAGGGAAAACATGAGAAAAGCTTGTTAGGGGTAGAAGACTAGGACTATGTGTAAACCCTCATATAGGGCTCAAAGCATATTTTATCAGTTTTAGGGGTAAATATTTTCAATAAACCATTTGAATATCTCATATAATGTATAAAATACCTCATTTAGTTTTTTTTAACTCAAAAAAATCACTCATTCTCCTTTTTCCATAAATCTTTCTCTCTCAAGGTCAAGAATGTAGACCTAATTGCCTGAGAAGCATTTTCTCCACATGTGAGCATCCATGAATAGATGCATAGGATATTTATCCATTTAGGAGAGGTGGGGATATTTTTATACTTAAAATTATTATCATTTATTTTTATCATTAGGTCCTTTAGTTCTATGAACAATCGTTAAGACTCCAAAACACCTTAAACCCTCCTAAAACCTTGATAAGAGCCTTACAAAGAATGAAGTGAAATAAATGCATCCAAATGCATTCAATTACTCCTAGAAATAATTGAACAACATTATAAACTCTGATAGGTTTTGAGCCATGTAATTTTATTGAACAAACACATGTACGAATGTAATAAATGCCCTATTTTTATAGATTTTGAGGTGTACTCAATCTACAGAGATAGGTGAACAAATGGAAACCATAATGGAAGGTGTATTGATATTTTTTACATCATTTAAAGCTTAGAAGTCCTATTATCTACCCATAAAATTGATCTTATAAGTTTGTATCAAGAAGGTAGTTTTTAATGTGCTAGTGGGAGAGTGACATGGTCACCTTGAAGGTCAGAAACAATAGGGTTTGAGTTATTTTAAAGTATACATCATAGACTAAGATGTAGTAAATAATTATAAACATGTACCTCATTATAGTATTAATTCCATTTGAAATATTCATGGCCATCCAAATGGTAGGTGTCAAGCAACTAAGCCTAGATGTTTAATAAACGTACATAACCACTGAAGAGGGTTCTTTATGATGAAGAAGTGAGCATGGTAAGGTGTCAAAAGGATCATTCAATGAGAAAATCAAGGTGTTAAGAAAATGGACAAATTCTAAAGATAGTTTCAAACATGATGAGCCTTGATGAAGGTGAATAGTCTCTTCACCAACTTGTGTAAAAATAGTTCCTACAAGATGGACACATAGTCAAGGGAGATCATTGGGTAGTTTATTACCTCATTTATTGAATATAACTGACTAAAAAACTAGATAAAAGTCATCATGGGATCTTCCTATGTCCATATTTTCCTTCTTTCCTCCTCATTCTATATATTGGGCCTATTTTGGCATTGTAATGATCCACAAAAAATTGATATGGCAAAGCCCTACTAAATTTCACATGTATTTTACCCTAAAATAAGAATTAAAACTAATTTTGGTCTGTTAAGCATGGAAATTGATGTCTGAGACTTTCATTGATGTCAAATAGAGCATATGGTTCTATTGTATTAATGATAAAGAAGTTGTGTTTGATAACTTGGAGAGATATAGCACATATGCAAGTATGTAAGGACAAAGAAGTTGTTATGAGTCATCCATAGATGTCTTGTTGAAGGTCTGGTCTATCACTTAATCATTTGGAAAAATAAACATGCCTTTTTAGATTAAGAGAAGCTAGACCATCACTACACATCATGTATATATGAATAAACCAAAAGGTTTATGCATTTAATGTAGGTACTCAAAACATCAACCAAGTTTAAAGGATTTAATGGATATGTTTTCTATAGTGCCAAGAAGGTACACTGAAGATTTGGACTCCTAAAGTGTTTTCTAACTCAAGTTATAAACATTCAAATTTTATCGTCAGAATGTGATGAGCTAGAAACCATCAAGTTGTGACATGTGTCTCAATCTCTTTGAGTTGATAGAAGATCAATAGTTCATTGGTGTTTCTATAGATAGATATAGATAGTGCAAGTTGAGTCAAAGAGTCAAATGTGTAGAAGGTATGCAAAGCTACCAAGTGTCATAATTGTGGGAGCTCTAATCGAAGATCAATGGTGAACATTGTAAAATAAATTCCAAGATACTCATAAGGAAATCAATGGTTCATATTTGTTAAAAATTTCTAAGGATTAAGAGATGAGGTCAAAGTGTCTAATGTTTAACAATAACATAGTGACCATTGGATTTTGAATATTCAAATTAATGAGGGAAAACTAATTTATAGGTTTTGAGCTATATATTTTGATCCATGTAGAATTTATTGATGGAGTAAAAAGAAAATTTGTAAAGGACTTCAAGTCACATATATAGAATCTATTTAGAAGTTATAAGTGTTTTTATAGTCAAATTTATTGAGATTTAAAGTTGACTATTTGTTCATTTATGGTGTTCTTATGTACATAATAATATTTAAGCAATTTGTGCTTTAGTGAAAGAGATTTTTGGTGGAAGTAATAATTTGAATATGTCTTAAAGGTCATATAGAGTGTATACATGTATTTAAAAGTGATCTTTCATTTTTAATTTACTTGATAAAGTACTAAATGAATGAATAGGTCTCCATCAGACCTATAAGGGTTACTAAGACCTAATTGAAAGGCGTAGCTACTTAAGTGTGATCCTGTTGACCTATGAAAATTTATTTGAGATATGATTAGTTTGATAAAAGTCTTAAGGGTTAAGGCAAGTATTATGGCTGAATTAGAAGTTTATCTTCATGAAGATTCTATAAATAGTGAAGACCAAGGCAATGGTTTCTAGACTTAATGTGAATGAATTGAGAGAGTAGAAGATAGAGGTGAAGGAAAGAGATCAAAGTGAGTATGATTAGTGTATGGAATAAATTACGTAGTAGAATGAGGATGATTGAAGAATCCTAGAGTGATAAAAAATGGGTGTTTGGATGCATTACTTATATGAGAAATTTTGAGTGTGTGTGAAGAGTTGAAAGAGGAGTATTATACATTGTTTCTCCAAAAAAATTGAATGAAATCAAAATTATGGAGTTGTTTATTTCATAAGGTGTTTTATGGGTTCTCAACATCTATAATAAATGGGTGTTTATTCATACTTAGCGGTGGGTGCTCCTTATGAAGTGGGTGCTTTAGTAAAATGTCTCATGTTTGTGATAATCTTATAAGATAAGTAGTCCATGTGTTTGTGGCTTGAGAGTGGTTTTTATTCCCCAAGAGTGTTTCCCATGTAGATTCATGTGTTGTGTGTTTGATATTGCATCATTTTTATTATTCATTGTTATGAAGATATTATATGTTTTATGAATACTTGTGGTCAGTTATTAAGAGTTTGAAAGGATTAAAATTGAATTTTTAAATATCTTGCATCACTAATTCATCCCCCATCTTAGTGATTGTACCTCCAATAATTGGTATTAGAGAAAGACCTTCATTTTAAGTTTAACTACTTGAAAGTGATCTAAGGTATAATATGTCAAGTCAACAAATGAAAGGTTTATCTACTAAGCAAACACCATTGTTTAATGGGTCAGGTTATACTTTTTGGAGTATAAGGATGAGGACATACATCATGTCTCTAGGGTTTGATATTTGGAAATCTATCATGGATGGTTATACTACACCAACTAATCCTCCAACTAGTGCTATTGACAAGAAGTTGAGTGAGAATAATTCAAAATCTATGAATGCTATCATTTATGATCTATTCGAGGTTGAGTTCACTAAGGTGATCCATTAAAAATCTACCAAGGAAATTTTGGTCAAATTATAGACTATCTATGAGGGAGAATCTAAGGTAAAACTATCCAAGTTTTAGACCTATGGAAGTTAATTTTAAGGTCTCAAAATTAAGGAAGAATATATTATGAAATCCTATTTTCTAATGGTTGATGAGGTAGCAAACATGATTAGAGGTCTTGGAGAGGTGACTGGTGAAGCTACTATTATACAAAAGGTATTGAGGACTCTTACATTCAAGTTTAATTCAAAAGTTTCTTCTATAGAAAAAAGTCATGATCTCACTCATTTGAAGATGGATGAATTGCATGGCATCTATACTACCTATAAAATGAGAATCAATGATGATAAACTACCAAAAGTGGAAGCAACATTCAAGATAGAAATGAAATTGAATAAGAAAATAACTCAAGGTAAGGAAGTTATGTATGATGAGATATTTGATGATGAACTAATAGCTTTTTTTACAAGTAAAGTGAAAATAGGCTTAGGGAATTATAAGGGTAAACTACCCTTGAAATGTTTCGATTATGGATAAGTAGGACACTTTGATAACAAGTGACCTCATAAGCATATTAATAATGATGATGAAGAGCATGGTGAAAGCCAAGATGAAGGAAATAAGACATTAATGTATGATAAGAGGAAGAAAGGATTCAAAAAGTATGATAACAAGAAGAAGTCTTTCAAGAACAAGAAGAGTCTCTATGCCAATAAAGATTTTAGCTAATCAAATGAAAGTGAAGACAATGATTTTGAGTTTTATATTGAATATTAAAATTCCTATACATGGCTGAGGAAGGAAGTTTCTTATATCAAAAGGAGTCTAATTGGAGTGATATAAATAATTAAGAAGACAAGGAGGATTGTGAGACTAAATTGAGGAATGTTCATGAAGAACTGAAGATTGGGAAGAAGATTAACAAAAGGATGAAGTCTCAAATCAAGGACCATGAAGATCAATTCAATGTGGTTGAGGAAAGAATGAATGATGACACCAAGGAGTATGAAGATATAGTCAAGCATCTTAGTTGTCAATTGAAAATCCTATCTACAAGCCTCAAAGCTAAATAATATGAGTGTTTTAAGTATGTGATTGAAAATGAGTAATTGAAGCTAAGTTAGAAAAGACATCTAGTAATATGAATTCATATGTGATGTTTGAAAAGATATCAAGTGATCTAGACAACATTATGAATATTTAAAAGCATGTTAATGATAGAACTAGACTTGGTTAACAAGAAGAACAAAAGAATGTAACTCAAAGAAAGATAAAGACTAATGTGAATAATTATAATCAGACCTTAAAGATCAATCATCAGTTAAGGAATGAAGGTGTTAGAAGAATAAGGAAAAATCAGATTAGACAAACAAATGCTATTAGGGATGAAAATTTTAATGGTTACTTATATACTTTTAATAAATTTGGTCATAAGGATAGAGAGTGTAGAAGACCTATTGAGAATGAATGGAATCATCAGTCAAATATCATGAACAAAGTTGAGTGCTTTGATTTTTATGACATATGACACATTATAATATTTTGTCCAAATTAGGTAAGGCAAATTGATTTCACTTCAAGAAGAATGGTTTGCTACAACTGTGAGAAGATTGGTCACATTTCTAGGTTCTACAAGCAAAGTCCCTCAAGTCAAAATAAGTTCAATCAGACTCTTAGTATGTAATAAAGAAGACAAGTTAACTTATGGAAACCAAAAATGAAAAGTGCGAGTCATGATGAGTCTATAGGTCTAAGTGGTCTATTTTTTGTGGTGGATAATGATACAAAGCTTGAAGAATACCAAGATCTCTCATTGTTTGCTCATGTTGTGAATGAAGAGACCAAGCTCAAGGAGAAGACCAAGATGCTAGTTGAGGCTAGTTCTTAAGTGTGTATATATCTAAGTGAATAGCATGCTATTATTGAATAAGTTTCATGTAAATAACATAAATTATCAATGACTAGTGATGAGGTTCTTTCTTTAGATGAAAATATATGTCATGAATCTATGTTGTATTCATATGTTGCCAATCCATTCTTAAAAGAAAAGGAGAATATTCTTGTGGATATGCATTTTACTTCTCTTAAACCAAAGAAGAATAAAAACTATTAGTATCATATGACCAAGGAGGAGAAAGAATATGAGGAGTTATGGGCAAATCCTAGTTTCACATTGTGTTAGGACATTATGGGTTAGGGTGTCTTTATCTAACTTTTAAGGAGATACTTGATAGAAAGAGGAAGCATGGTGGGTACTAGTTGAGTTTTGGTTGAAGTTATAGGACATGAAAGGTCATTTGAGTAGGATGAGAATGTGTTGTCATATTGTTGATATCATGAAAAAGGTCTCAAAGTTCTGTATATGACAAAATTGTGTATGTCATGGTTCTATGAGAGTGCTTTGAAAAGGTTCTAAAACCATGATAGATTGTGGAAGATAAAGGGAAATTGTTTTGTTGCTATGAGATCAATATTGTTTGAAGTGTTACTAGTATACCTAGTTCATTGTTTAGACTTAATGAAGATGATATTTTTTAGATAGATCATTGAGTTAGGAAGAGATAACCTAGTTAGCTTGAGTGGATTGAAGAAGATGCGATGATGTAAGGGGGAGTATATGTGAAGTTAATTTAGTCATGATAGAAGTGTGAAGATGTATAATATAGTTTTGAATTAAAGAATATTGATATGATGACTTGATCATAACAAGTCATGTATTTTGACAAGGTATTAAATCTTCATGAGCAAAGAGAGCTTGTGAGTTATGTAGGTAGATAGGTAAAATGATCAGAAAAGCCCAAGTTTAGATTGGTGTATATTAAATAATAGATGACATGAGATGGATATTGATGTTAGGGGGAGTTTTCTAAGCTTTGTGATCAGTTTATTAGGTCCAAAGACCAAAACAAGTCTAAGTTCAGATTGGTGCATGTTGAAGGGGTGAAATTGATTCATATGCTTGAAAGTATGAAAGTATCTTGAGCATCTTAATTAGTATTTAAACTAATATATGATGTTAAGTAATGAGCTTTGTCTTTTTGAGGAAGAGACCCTTTGTCATTAATTTCAAAGGGGGTGAAATATCAGAATAAAGAAGTTTAAATGAATAAGAAGTCATTTTAAGGGTGTTTTTCCATTAATGAGAAAGGGGGAGATTATTGAGCATGTTTATTAATGTCTTAGGTTATCATTTATGTTAAATAGAACATATGGTTCTATTGCATAAATGATAAATAAGTTGTGTTTGATAGCTTGGAGAGACATAGCACATATCTAGGTCTGTAAGGACAAAGAAGAAGTTGTGAGGCATCCATAGATGTATTGGTTAAGTTCTAGTGTGTCACTTGATCATTTAGAAAAATAATAATTCATTTTATAGCTTAAGAGAAGCAAAACCATAACTACACATCATGCATATATGAATGAACTAGAAAGTTTGTGAATTTAATGTAGCTACTCAAAAAGTCAACCAAGGTCAAAGGATTTAATGAATATGTTGTCTATAGTGCCAAGAAGGTACCCTAAAGATTTTGACTCTAAAAGTGTTTTATAGATCAATTTATAAACATTAAAATTTGATACTATAGACTATAATGGGCCATAGGCCATTAATTTTAACTATATTTAAGTTTGAGGTGATGAGTTAGTAGATATAATGGTGAGCATTCATCATCTAGATCTTGATCCAATAGTTTGTGTGAATTCAAAATAGCAAAGCTTCCTATGATTAAATATGTTTGTGACATGTGTCTCAATGTATTTGAGTTGAAACAAGATCAATGGTTTATGGGTGTTTTTACATATAGATATAAATAGTGTGGGTCGAGTCAAAGTGTCAAATGTGTAGAAGGCATGCAAAGATACCAAGTGGCATAATCATGGGAGCTCTGATCTAAAATCAATGGTGAGAATTGTAAGATAAAGTACAAGATACTCCTAAGGAGATCAAAAGTTTATATTTTCTCAAAGTTTCTAGGTAACATGAGATGAGGTCAAAGTGTCCAATATTTAACAACAACATAGTGACTGTTGGAAATTGAATATTCAAATTAATGATGGAAAACCAATATGTAGTTTTTGAGCTGTATCTTTTGATCTAGGTAGAATTTATTGATGGAGTAAAAACAAAAGTTGTAAAAGACTTAAAGGCACATCTATATAATCTAGTTATAATTTATCAATATTTTTACAATAAAATTTATTGATATTCAAAGTTAATTTTTTATTTGTTCATGGTGTTCTTGTGTATAGAACAATGTTTAAGCAATTTGTGCTTTAGTAAAAGAGTGTTTTGGAAGGATTAATCATTTGAATGTGTCTTATAGGTCATATATAGTGGAACCATGTATTTTAAATTTATATTTAATTATTAATTTACTTGATTAAATGCTAAATTAATGAATAGGTCTCCATGAGACGTATAAGGGCTACTAAGGCCTAATTGAAAGGCATAGCTACTTAAGTGTGATCCATAGATGCTATGGCTAACTTGTGATAATTTATTTGAGATATAATTATCATGATATAAGTATTAAGGGTTAAGGAAATTATTATGGATGAACTATAAGTTGATATTCATAAAGAATATATAAATAGTGAAGACCAAGGTAATGGTTTCTAGACTTGATGTGAATGAATTGAGAGAGTAGAAGATAGAAACAAAAGCAAGAGATCAGAGTGAGTGTGATCAATGGATGGAATAAAGTATAGAGTATATTAAGGATGAGTTAATAATCCTAGAGTGATCCAAAATGGGTGTTTGGATGATTTATTGTATGAGAAAGTTTGAGTGTGTGTGAAGAGTTAAAAGAGGATTGTTATACATTGTTTCTCTAATTAGATTGAATGCAATCAGAGTTTTGGAGTTATTGATTTCATGAGGTGTTGTGTGGGTGCTCAACATATATAATAATTGGGTGTTTATTCATACTTAAGGGTGGGTCCTCCTTGTAAAATGGGTGCTTCACTAAAAGTTATCATGTTTGTGATCATCTTATAGGACATGTAGTCCATGTGTTTGTAGGATTGAGAGTGGGTTTTATTCCCCAAGATGGTTTCCATCATAAATTCATGTGTTGTGTGTTTGATCTTGCGTCATATTTATTATTTATTGTTATGAATATCTTATATGCTTTATGAATTATTTTGGTCATTGATTAAGAATTTGAAATGATTACAATTTTAGTTTGGAGTATCTTGCATCACAAATTCACCCCCCTCTCAGTGATTGTACCTCCAACATGATCACCTTAAATATCACACTTAGTGTTTTTATGTGGTTTTGTTGTTTAATTATAAGTGATAGTCTTTTTCCTTGCATTCATCTATTTTTTCATGCCTTTGTGTGAGTAATTTACCTTCTAGCAGGTGACATGATGTGTATCTAGCAGTTTTGTATGGTTTTAAGTGTGAGAAAGATTATTAGTGTGTATTAACAAACCTACTAATCTTTCACCTTAAATATTACATTGAATCCTACCTTCATTTTTATTAATTATTGTTATAAGGATTGGGTTTGAGTGTTGAGATTAGTTTTGTAGTTGTTTTCATAGTGTAAGTGTAAGAAAGTAGTGGAGTTAAATTTGGTGCATCATCTCCATACTTTTCCTTTTATTTCATTCCCATTATACAAATTTTACTCTCAATAAAATAGATTAGAAATGAGATTTATGTGCTTTACATGTTAGCTAGCCCTTAATCTATATATTCACCTCTTAAAGCAAGTTACCCATACCTAGAGGTTATCCCATGTTATCTGACATTGAGAAGGCTTGAGCAAACTTCTCTAGGGTGAAAATTTGGTTGATACCAGCACACACTAAAGGAAGAGCAAGATGAAATGATGGAATCATAAGCAACCAAAATAAGCATATCATAATAGTCCCTGGATATATGTGTTATCAAAAAAATCAAGTACATAACATATCAAGTACACTATGAAAGAGATATGCATGGATAAAGGCATGTGTAAGTGTATAATCTCAAACATGATAATTTAAAATGATCATATAAAGATTTAACCTAGTTGTATCATAATCAAAGAATAAATTTCCCTAATGTCCACATTACATGAGTAGAGGGAAGGCCTAACATCTAAAAGTGCATAGTCATGTGTCTAGGTATGAATGTATCACACTCAAAATATTATTGAAACACATGTATATACATAAAGATGATATTCTATCTACCAACATGGATCTAAAAACATAGATAACAAGGAGATAATAAGGTTTTTAAATGTTGAAAATATTTTTGGATTCTTAATTTTTTTTAATCTTTTATTATTTTTGGAATATGAGAAATATATCAAGCAAGTGCATAATGGTCATTAGGATTTTGAGAATATTTACTTAAAGTGTAGCTAGGAGACACACACCATTTCCTAGTTTTTTTGGAATTAAAAATTGTCCCAACCAATTTGGTTTGTAATTTCATTTATTGTATTTATCTACATTGGTTTTCTTTTTATTTTATTTTAGTATTAGGTTACCTATAGTAAATTCACATGGCTAGGCCATTTTTTATATGCTCAGTTAACATGATCTTGATAAAAATGTAAGTGTTTATTAGCATGTGTGGGTTTTTAACTCAACCATTATAGCTAATACAATCTTTATTTATGGTATTTATTATCATTTATAATATCTTTGAGATAAACATGCAAGGAATGTATTTCAAGTTCAATTGGTAAAACTATATATATACCATAAACCAAATAATAAAGTGTAGCCTACATAGGTGTGATAACACTAGTGTAGTATACCTTTAAATCATATACCATCTATTGATGCCAATATGTATTATACCATTCAAATATTTTCCCAAGTATTTTTGACAATATTTTATTTGTTGCTTCTACCTATCCATTACACTGTGGGTAATAAGGTGTAGAAATGGTATGTTTAGTTTTGTATTTAGTGAAAAATCATTTCACCATTTCATTTTTAAATAAGGATCCATTATCAGTTACAATATCTAAAGGTATTCCAAAGAAGGAAATGACATTGGTCATCAAGAACCTTTATATATCACCCTACGGTAAACTCAAGTGGAATTGCCTCTACCCATTTTGTAAAGTATTCTTTAGCTATAATTATGAACTTGTGTCCTCTTATAGACACATGATTATCTTTATAATCAAATCAAACCCCAATAAGGAGAATGGCCATGGTGAGACAATCAGATGTACCTTAGTATATGGTGTCTTATTTAAATGGATATATTTCTAACCATTTTAAACATAATTTGGAATTTTAAATGCATTCTTGTTCCATAGTAGACCAATAATTACCTTGGTGTAATAGTTTTGGGGACTTAGCCCTACCACTAAAAATACCACCACAATCACTATCATGTATTTGTAAGAGTGTAGTTATATCTTCATCTTTGTTCAACATCAGAGTAATTTCTCACCAAAATTTCATTTCCATAAATAATTTCCAATAATAAAAAAACTAAGTATTTTGTGTTGTAATTTGCATTTATCATTCCATGTAAAGTGATCTAGTATGTAAGTCAAGTATAGGAAATTATAGATATCACTTTACCATTCTATATTTGTAGAGTTGTGATTAATAAAAATAATTGCTTACGCATCCATCTTACCTAAATAAATGGAATAATTTTGTAAATTTTATATGGTAAATATTATTTGATCATCACTAATATCAAAAGGCATTAAGGATGCTACATTATCCATTACATCTTCATGGTGATTATATTTACATGGAATACTGTTAGTGGAGAATGTATAAAATGTTTCTTTTAGTTTATCCACCCTTTATTTAAATAGAAGTAAATGTTCCTCTTTGGTTTGGTAATGATTGATAACTTTATTAACAACCAACTAAGAGTCACAAAATACTTGAATTTTATTTATATAAAGCCTTTTCACTATTGATAAAACAATTATCAAGGCCTCATATTATACTATATTATTGGTACAAGGCTAATCGATAAGAGAATGACATGTATTCACCTTCAGGAATGGAAAATGTAATACCTACATGTGTGCTTGTCCTAGATCTAAATCCATTGAAAAACATCATCTAGGGATTTGGAGATATATTATATTCCTTCAACTTGTCATGAAATGTTTTGTTAATTGGGAAAGGATAAGGTAATAGAGATTAAACTAATTGGTCAACCACAACTTGATATTTTATTTATATTTTAGATATAAATGTGAGATCAAATCATGTAAGTTATACCACCCATTTTTTGATGCAGCCTATTAAGTGGAGTGTCTTTATGAGGAACTTTAAAGAATCATATTTAATTATAACATATACCTCATTATTGAGTAAATAACGTAATAATTTTGCCATTATTTCATATTTTAATTGATAACCAAATAATTGATAAATTATGTAATAGACTGATTGTTCTTTGTGATCAACATCAAATAGGGCTAATAGGGTAGCAAGGACCTCATGAGTGGCAAGGTTATAAATGACTAATGATCTATCTAGTATATAAATCATGAGTACCAATGGGTTTGCTAAATATTATTTGATTTTATCAAATATTTGATAACAAATATAATTAGATACAAATTTGGTGTCCTTTTTAAATAAATGTATGAAATGAATTGTCTTATCAGCCAACTGAATAATGAAATGTTGAATAACCTAAATTATACCATGTGAACATCATAATTAATTAAGATTAATTGGTAGTGGAATTTCAATAATGGATTTTACCTTTTTTGGATCAAAATTGATGCCCCAATAAGAAATAATGTACCTAATAATCTTTCCATAAGATACTCTAAAAATACACTTTTTTGGATTTAACTACACATTGAACTATTGCAAGTGCTCAAATATTTTTCATAGATTACTAGCATGGTCTTGACAATGTTTTGGTTTTACAAAAAAATATCAACATAATCCTCTATAGTTTTATGGATAAAATCATGGAAAATATACATCATTTCCCTTTGATATGTTACTCTAGAATTTTTGAGTCCAAAAGGCATAATAATATTAAAAATATTTCCTCACAGAATAGTAAATGTCATCATTTCTTGATCTGTTGGGTTGATTTTTATTTGTTTATATCTGAGAGAATCATCCATAAATTAAAACGTCTCATATACCACTATAAAATCGATAATCATGTCAATGTTAGGTAATGAAAAATCATATTTTATACAACCCTTGCTTAAACAATAATAATCAGTGCAATATTAATTATACCATTAGGATTAGTAATGGGTACAATGTTAAACAACTGATTGGAATGTGTAATGGATATTATAAATCCTATATCTAAGATCTTTTGAATCTCAAATTTTACCAACAAATCCACATTGGGATGCATTTTATGAATCTTTTGTTTAATAGGTTTTACATCTGAAAATAATAATATATTATACATCACCACATATGAGTCAATCCAAAGCATATATGAATAATCCATATAAAATAGTTTGGAAAAATAAGGTAGGACATATTGAAAGGTTTTGCCTTCATAATCTTGCATCATTGAAAAAATCAAAATAGGTTGAGGATTTTATTTGTTCCATAGTTATATTGCATTTTTTATTCATTAAAAAATGTAGATCATTCAATAATGAATGGTGAAATAGGATTAATATTAAGTGCACCATGTTAAACCTTGGTATCATCGATGTCATCAAATTAAGCCTAATTAGAGTTGGCATTAGGAATCCTATACTTATGATAGAAGGAAGGGATATCCTTGTATGACCTCAACTACTCAAGAAAGGACTCATCATTTGAAAAATAATACAATTTTATAAATTTTGGTGAAGCATTTTCATCAATAAAATGATGGTTTACCAATTTTAGATATATGGTATAAGTAGGTATATGTATACATTTTGATTTGGTCTTTGAAAAATAAGTATCATGGGAAATGGTTTGTTTTCTCCTTACATATTTTTACAAAAAATGTAAGCCTTTTTAATTTTTTTAATTTTTATGAGAGATATATTGGGCCATACATTGTTCATGTTTTTCTAATCCTTGTCTTTTGTACCTATATTTGAACAAATATCAAGAACACAAATATGGGTTATAAGATTATAGTAGAATAACATTCATTTATTGTACCACTACATAAAGTTTTAATAGATTTAAATCCATAATAAGTGTAAATAAATCCCTAGTGGTTGAATGTTAAACATGCATGTAAAGTATACAGTACTTCATACATCACACGTATATAAGTCCATCCCAAAAGTATGCTATAGTTTAGATCATTTAGCATCACTTGGTATAAAATAGGTAATGTACGGTTTCCCATGGTAATGTTCAATGTTATTTGTTTTAATACTTATCATAAAATATTACTAGATCCTTTGATGCTTATATTGGATGGTTCTAAATATATAGGTCTAATGCCTAGTAATGAAATAAAGACTATATTTTAACTGTTATGTCCCAAACCATTATCCATAAGGAATCTTTTAACCATCTTATTTCCCACACATACCTATATGTGTAGTGGTAAGAAAAAATTTATGAGGTTTTGGGTTGTTAAATATTATTCTTCAAAAGATAGTATATATTCAATCCATTTATTGAAATTTATCATATAAGCCACATATAGAGGATTCACATTACTTGGTAGGATGTTAATGCATAATGCACCTAAAATAACATCCTTATAATTATTTGAATGATGTTGTAATTATACGAGTGAAGTTTTAATAATGACATTATTAGAGGAGTTTATATTATTCTCTGAAGAACTAGATTTTTTTATTAACTTCATTTGGTGTTTTGTGGTAACATGTAGGTTTTCATTCTAATCATTACAATAATAATATTCATTTTACATGAAGTGACCATGCTTATAATACCTTAGAGATTTGATGGATTTCATTATGCATGAAACACAATAAGTAAAAAATTCCATTATGTATGGTAAAATGAAATAACTAATATATATATATATATATATATCCATATTAAACATGATTTCAAAATGGAAGTTGAAAAATATTTATGCATATTTTTAAAATTATAAGAATTAGAATGCATAGGATGGAAAAACAAATTATGGTTTTCTAGCCAATGGTTAGGTTCACCAAATGTTTAGCCATAAATTGAGATGGTTCAATATAATATATGGTCAAGAATATATAAGTTAATAAGCACAAGGGTGATAAACAAATTTATAGTAAACCAATTAATTTTTAAAATTAGATAAATAATATTCTAAATTTAAATGTTGAGATATGAAAAATATAGAAAGTACAACTATTGATTAATATTGAAATGAATTAGATAAAAGAATACTTATATAGTTTTCATTACATTTGTATATTTGATATGGAATAAAATACAATTAGATTGGATTGATATTTTGGATCAATCATTAGATTCTAGAAAATTAAATTTTATGGCCTTGGACACTTTTGTTGGATCTAGATGGTTGTGTCATCACTACTTTATGACTTTGATACAGGTGTCTATTATGTAATATCAACTATATATGGGTGTGATCACATGAAAATTTCTAGGTTTTCTATTATATTTTTATGGTGTGTTTAGATCTCATGCATAGTTAATCATTCTTTATCAAATGATAAAACCCTAGATTCCTAACCTTTTGAGAATTTATGGAAAAAATGGGTTAGTGGGCACATAGTTTTCAATCACCCCAAGGACCCCTATATCAATGGTCACTAACTATATATCGAATAATCTCAATATGGCCTTATAATAATGTATTTATTTCCTACATGTTGGATTGTATTTGTATAAGGATATAACATGTGCTAAACAAGTACATATAGTGACTTGGCTCTTAACTTAGAAAATATGGCACATGAAATACTATTTTAGTACATCAGACATGTATATGGGTTTTCCATATGACTGATATTGAAATAGGAAATAATAGGGAATCTTTTCTCACTTGAATTCTTGATTGAATAATTTTGTTAAGTTACCTTGTGAGTTGTTAGTTTAATGTGAGGTGAGGAATGAATGGGGATTGATTTTTTATATATATATATATATATACACATGCCAAACCTTTTTAAAAATATCTCACATTAAATCACTTAGGACAATAATTAGGATATGTTTTATTTGAAATTTTGTGAATTTAGGGAACTCAACACTTAGTTTGGTACATGAAACTAGTGTCTAGATATGACATAAGTGTCTATTAAGTTAGAAAATAGGTACAGGTCCAAAAGTTACAAAGGATGATAATAAACATTTTTATATAATTTTGAGTAGCATAGAATTCCTAGTCATCATCATAACATATGTTTAGACTAAGTTACAATAAATAGGCATAAGATATAATGCACATCATTATTCAACATTAGGAAGGTCTTAAAGTTGAAAGGTACAACCATGAGAAGTACTTACCAAGTATACAAGACTTAGGTGCTATATAATTTAGATTTAGTGCGTACAATATATAATCAACTAACCCAGTGCACAAATATAATATTTTTTTACATATATAAATACCTATATAACTTCCTTAGTAAGGTTATATCTTTTTATAACAAGTGAAGTATAAATATCATCTCATGAAGGATAATGGATAAAATAGAAAAAAATCCTACCTTTCCAGAATGTGTTCCCCATTATGTTAGACCAATTAAAAATATTTCAATGCAATAGGAGGATTGGACACTTTCATAATAAATTATGTGGATTTAATGAGGTATATGAGACCTTCTACCCTAGTCTACTAGCCTATCACAACCCAATTTACCTCAACTCTATCATGAAGCTAACTATGGAGTTATATCTTCAAAAAAGATAGAACATACTATATGATGTGAAAAGATCATGTATTTTAATGTGATTTAAATTTTGAAAAATATCTTGACTTTCAAAAAATTATTTTTATTTTTATTTTCCTTTTGAATTTGAGTTAGATATCTTGGATTTTTATTTTTAGTGTGATTTAAATTTTGAAACATATCTTGCCTTTCAAAAAATTATTTTTCCTTTTCTTTTCCTTTCAAGTTTTAGTTATATATATTTGGAATTTTATATTGTCATTATCCACATAAATTTATAACTACAATTATGGGTGATAAATATAACTAAAATAAGAGAGATTATGCAATCACTAAATAAGAGAAGCTAAGGACTAAAAAGCTTTGATACTTCTAAACATACACTCTAGAAAATAGTGCAAGCTTGATTTTGAAACAAACATGCCTCAAGAGAAATAAGATAAGGTAAATATGATAATAAATAGAGACCCAAAAAGTGTAAAGTGATAAAATGAAAATATGATAGCAGCTAAGTAAAATAATGGAAACTTGTTTTTCAAAGAGACTAGGCATAAGTGGATCTAGACGCACATGAGATTATAACTCAAATCATATAAAAAGGTTAATATTTGATAGGATAATCACACGAGGGAAGTTTATATGAATTGGGATATTAATTTCATAATATTATCCATGTATTCCCATGATAGATCTATCACAAGAGTAAATAGTGGTAAAACCTAAGAGGGAAAAGATAGCAAAAAGTAAATATACTAATGAATCTAAAAAAGCAATGGCAGAATAAAACCAAGAAGTAAAATAAATGCATGGTAAATTTTAGTGGATATTATTCATTAATTCATGAATATTTTAGTTTTATAAATTGGAATTTGGCTATTTTATTAGGTGTTCAACAATGTGTATTTGCCTAAATTATCTAGGTGTATTTTAGTTTTATAGGTCACCTCACCTATTGTTGAAAATAAACTTCATACATATAAATATCATTCACCACTCTATAAAAAGTAAATATAAGTTTATTATACATTATATGTAAAATATAATCATTTTAGTATTAAATTTCTAAAGCATATTGGCATAGCTATGATCTGGAGGTGTTTGTGTCACTCACCAACATAGTTGTCTCTTACCCACAACATTGTCACCTATCAGATAAAAATATGTCATTTATTAGTGTAATTATTTTAGGATAGTTATTGTGTCATGTGATATTTTGTTGTCAAGTGATAGATACGTTGTTGATAAAAAATAATGTTTTTGAGTGACATCATTTATGTTGATCGATAATAATGATGTTGAGTGATAAAAATACTATAGAGTAATAACAACACTATGGAATGACAACATAGATATCAAATGATCTAATACCTATAATTAAAATTTTTGGTTTTCATGTGATGACATTCTTATCATTCAACACTAAATTCCTTTCATTTAATAAAACTAATACCATCTATCTATGAGTTTTATATATAGTCTCATGTCATCATACCTTCTATGGTAAGTTACATTTTGTTGTCAATTCTCCTACTTACCTAAATATCATCTATTAGTTTTATCTAGACTTTCAAAACACATACATAGAAATTTGCCAAAAAAATCCCAAGTTCATTTCTATATGGGCCTCTAAACTTTACCCTAAATACATGAAAAGTAAATATAACAATAAATATAAAAAGACACAATGGAATAATAAACCCAAGAGGGAAATGACCATAACAAGGATAAAAAGTGAAGATACAAAATAATTAAATAGATGTAATTTCCAAATAACCAAATTGTCTAATATAATATAAGTAAAGATACAAAAGAATATAAAAAGAATCAATGGTTGAGTAAAACTAAAGGTGTAATAACCTTTAATATAAAATAAAACAAAAAAGAGTAAAGATCATGATGCAATAAACTTAATATAAATAAACATGTAGTGATAAATATATTAATGTAATATCAAAAAATGTGACAAATTTGAAGTGAAAAAATATGATACAATTCATAATTTTTGACAAATAGTTCACAATGTATGCACCCACCATAAAATAATCACAAATATCTCACTGTAAAAAAAATCATTAACCATGGTATCTTCTACTCTCTTAGATATATATGTAGTTAATTCCTTATGAGTGACATCAAATGAAAAAGTAGGCATTATAGAATGGGGAGGATACTAATTCTCTAATTGCAAGTGCCATAAATGAGGAAGAAAATAATTTAGCTATAAAGGTGGTTATAGTGGATAGGGAAGATAATCCTTCATCCTAAGCATGCCATGTGGATGGTTCTATGAATCTTGAGGTTAGAAACATAGAAAATGGTAAAAATGTTGCCAAATATATCTACATCTATTTATATAACACTCATTCCAAAGAAGATAAAACTCCCTATTTTTTGGATGTATGCTAAATTTGTCTTTGGAGGAGGAATAAACATCTAAAGACAAAATTTAATGGATTCAATATAAATTTCATAAATATACCATCAAAGAGCTTGATAATAGGTTGAATATGTGTATTAGTCTTGTGGAAACTACAAAAATGACTATGAGTAGACAAACACAATGGTAGACTATTTATGGTGGAATCTTAGTATAAAACTATGTGGTTATCTCTTTTGATAAGAGATTCAAATATGGTGGGTAGATTACATTTGCCCACATCTCACGAGGAATAAAAAGTGATGGGTTATAAATTTTATAAAATGATATTTATCAGTGTAGGAATGATTGTATAACATGATAGGAATACCGTCAAAAAGAAAAAGAACATCAATCACTTTCAGACTAGAAACTACTTCCATAATAGACCTATCATGATAAGTTAGAATAAGAATAATAACATTGGATACACATGTAATTATGTTAAAATGATATAGATACATGTCCTTATATGTCTCACTAAGACTATAAATATATCATAAATATCAAAACAAGGAAGGGATATCATGTTGATACTAGAGTTGAAAGATGTTTGGTTGTAGGATTTATTAAGAGACGATTAGGAATGTAAATATTTTGTATTTTTCTTTGGTGTAGAATATATATATATATATATATATATATATATATATATATATATATATATATATATATATATATATATATATATATAAAATATAACCATATTCATAATGGAAAGATGTGAGATCCACATGAATGAATTCAATGATAATATCTCTAAGAGGTATTTTTTTAATTATTTGGGATAAATATAGTTGCAAGTATATTTTTAGTTGGTCTCTTATGAGAATATGATTTTAAGGTTAGACGAAAATAAGAAATGATGTTAGGATGTAGATCATATGTTTCTTTTTTAGGTTAATCGCATCAGGTTCATCATCATCTAAATCAAAAAGGTTTGGTAGGATATTTCCCACAAGCTCAGGGTGACCAATAAAACCTCTCAATGAGTTGATGAGATGGTTGAAATGTTGATATTATTAGAATGGGCTACTAGGTAAAAATTCAAGGGTAGGTATTTACACCAAAATATTAGAATTGGTAGAAATTCAGGGTGTTGGTATCACCTTGAATTTTATAGATAGATCCCATGTATGGAAATTTATTATTTTGAGATGAAAATAAAGCTACAACCCTCATGTAATGAGTCCAACGGATACTGAGAATGATATTAAAGGATTGGGAAAGTTGAATATCATAACCTTCACCTTAAATATATAATTAGGTACCATGATATGAATCAAAATGCATTATAAGGATTGGGGATAATTAAATCTCATAAATACTATGATTGGACTTAAGGTTGTTATTATAATACCAAAGGGTTTAATGAATTAAAAAAAGGTGAAAAATTTATTATCTACAAGGGTTGTTTTAACTTGGAAATCACCAATTATAATGTTAATAAAGAGATGAGGGCCATCCATAGTAAGAATGATCTCATTCATGATCAAATAAGTGATGAATAATTGAGAGATAAATCTATATCCATTATGAAATAAATGTACATAGACATCTCTTTAAATTTATGGATTATACTTCATTGAGTTTAATAAAGGTATATTCTTTCCCCATATGTCGTAGTCAAGGGGTGTTCATGTCAAATAAATTTTTTCTTTTAGTGATTAGGTTGTCTAGGATAAGTTTGCATAAGTTCAAGATAAAGAATTTCATAAGGGAATATTGAAAGCTCTTTTATTAGATCCCATTCATGAAAGATAATATGAGCTATGAAATATAGTGACATAGTAAAAAACATATAAATGATATCAGTTTTATCTATATAATAGTTTAGGATAATTGTTTCTTGATTTTGAGTATTTTTGAACTAGTTGGATATGGTCGATTTAGTTGAATAAGTTTTAAGAACATAATGGGCCATAAGAGATATGACGTTTCGATAATCCACGAAGTAAATATTAATTTTATTGGATAAACCATATATTTTTTTTTCTTCTAAATATTCATATTTACAATTAGCCATGTGGATTTAGTTTGGTTTTTAATATATTATATCAACACTGTTGATTTATTTGGCAAAATAAAGCACTGAATTGTCATGATTGATCTAGTTTTTTTCCTATAAAAATTTTCAACTAAACCAAAATGTATGATTTAATTATACTTGTCTAAGATTTTTTATTTTTAATGTTTGGGAAGGATTGAGGATAATATTCGACATGTAGGATAGGCTTGAACATGTCTATAAATCCTAGGATATTTTTCAGATGATTTTGAATATATTTTTTAGCATCAATGTGTGATATAATGTGTTTTATGTTATTTTTGTTAGCCAACTTCTCCACTTGAGTGGAAAAGGTAAATTTAGCTAATTATTCTCAATTAGTTATCAATATTTTATTTGATTAATGCATTCAATAAGTATTCTCAATTGGTTATCAAGATATACATTGGTTTACCATACCATTCTAAAGCATCACATATTAGGGATTTTGTAAGTAGTTTGGGAGATACAAAGGTGTTGAATTGAATCCAATCCTTATAAATATTTATATTTTTTTATCAATATAGTTTGGTTAAAGGGTCCCTCACCATTTTAATTAATCCTTTAAAAATATTATAGAAAATCCCAAAAAACAATAACATACCAAAAAAATGGGCTACCACAATGACAACACCAAAAATTGTCAACTTTCTAAAAAACCTTAAATGATATTCCACTAAGACTGATTATTGTCTAAGAAAAATTAGTATCAACAAAATAAAAAAATTCAATAAAAAAAGAGAGTAATTCAAACTCTTCCCCAAAAATCCCCAAAATAAAAATAATCATAAAATTGAAAAAAAAAAAAAACACAAAAACAATAAAAAAATATTTAGAGACACACAAACATCAAAAAATTAATCCAGATAGCCACTATAAATTATTAATTTTGCATCCAAAGGTAAAAATGTATGTAGACACATCTCCCAAAAAAAATTGCATCACTACCCACAAGAATTTATGGCCACCGAAACATTAGACTCTAGAAATATCACTATGTTACCTTAATATCATATCAAAATAAGCCTTTTATTTAAAATAAAATAGTTGAGGTTATCAAATTCCTTTATATGTAAATTGAGTTCAGTGTATTTTGTATAGGATATAGTATGATAACTTCCACCAATTTTAATTTTGGTGTTTTTAGTCACTAAGGGCTTATTTTGGAGGTGTTGAATGACTTTATTATGAATAGCAAGTTACAAAATTATATTCAAAATATTATATCTAAGGAGGGTGGAGGATAATTTAATTAGGATTTCCTTGATGAACACATTGAGGTTTAGATTGCATTTATAGGAGTTGGTTTTTATTTTTTATGAATTTTTGAAAAGTGGTTACTTACATTCTATCCATTTGGTTGATGACCTATAACATTAATTATGTATTATCAGGGGCATTTTAGGGTGAATAATAATCTTGGGTAACATTTTGAGAGGCTTAAGTGATCTATAATTATGTGGAGATTCCACTAAAATTTTATCAAATTTGGATGTTAATGCCTTAAAATAGACTTAAATTATGCATATGTAGATATTTCAAGTATGTTGAACTATAAAATAAGGAAAAATAAATATATTCAATTAAATTACTGAATATAACACATCAATAGAGAGAAACAAGTTAACTTGGAGAAACTCACGATGAGAAAACTCTAGAATAGTGAGGTGATTCCTTCTCTTACCACCATTTCCTTTTAGTTAGAGGTGACTACCATTAATGGAATTCATTGAAAATATTTAAAATTTAATTTTTCCAAAACCTATATTGAATGATACTCATAAGAAACACTTAATTACTACCAAAATCCACTCCAACACAAAGAACAATCAACAAAATAATAGGATAAACTTAACTAAGTACATGGAGAAGTCAATTATGATTGCCTCTCTATTCAAAAAATGCCAACACATATGAAAATACACAAGATAAATTATGATAATCTGAAATGAATGGGTGCTTGGTACAAGAAAAAAATTCAACCCTTCCTTTACCCATGCTTTGTCTGTGGGCAAAATTGTCATTTTGTGATGTAGGAGCATCAACCCATTTTTGTAATTTTGTACATAAGTATTCTTGAAGTGAGAATAAGACTTATTGAGAAGTACTAGAAGAATTTTTGAGCTCTAAAATTCATTTTAAAGACATAATAAGTACCTATATATCTTAGGGATTCATAATCATATTTTAGGTAAGTAATTAAGTTATTAGGAAGTCTTAAGCTGAAAGTATAGGCTAAATACATTGTTTCACTCCAAAACCTCCTATTCAAATATTTGAATTGTAAACCATGTGGTGAAGGTGGAAAGGAGATTTTTAATGGTTTAATATCATGTGGAGAGAATTTTTATCCTCTCATTTAATGTAAATCCACCTCAATGTACTCAATCAAGCCAAATATGTAATGTACGAGGACAACTAGGCAACTTTGTTGTTGGTTGAGAGTCTTAAGGGAGGTTGAAAACAAGTTTACAAAATAATTATAGTTAATGAAACTCTATAAAATAATTCTAGCATGTAGAATTATCCTAAATATTATTTTAATATGACGCTAAAATAAGTGTAAGGAAGATACAAGGTTTGAAGACCAAGTTTGTGTAAGACAATTATTTGTAGTAAGTTTCTTAAAACTGTGTAAGATTAGTATGAGGAATTTTGAATACAAAAATAGGTGATTTTTTTATTTCATTATTATTTATCACCTATTTTAAAAAAATTATATTCATTTTAAGTGATATCTTATGATATATTATTGCTATAATTTTGAAATTGCCTTCAAGGATAAAAAATAGACTTTGTTTTCATATTTGCATAGTCTGAGAAACATGGTTTTATTTATCATTTATAAGTTGGTGGAATATTTTAAATATTTTAGGAGTATTAAATAGTATTTAAAAACACTATCCAAAGGGTATCCTATCTAGGGAGTCATTTTAAATCTCACAAATCAAAATATAATGAGCTTAACCTGTGTAAAACAACAACTAGGGCACAAATAGTAATTTGAGTATAACTAGACTTTAAACCAATAAAAAGATATTAAAATTTTATATTAGGTGTGAATTATAGATAGGAATATAATGGATCTATTCTTGAGTTAATTTTATAAATATTGAAAACTATCTCATCAAAATACAGTATGCATTAAAGCTTTAATGTCTAGTTTTAGCCTTATTTTGGCTTCTTGAAAAAGTTGGAGACTTATAAGGTCATAAGGTTTTGGATTTATATTTTATGAGGTGTAAGTATAATTAATAAATATTCATATAATATTTAAAATAAATTTGGGATCAATTTTGATTGAAATCCTCTTTCTAGGTTTTCAACACTTTCCAGTCTCTTAAGGCAATTTTTAGACAATTGGGTTTTGTAAATCATTTTAAGATCAAAATTACAATGTTATAAGTTAGAAAAGGTGGAATTGATTTAAATAACTAAACTATTTTCAATTTATTTTGAAATTCATTCCTTCAAGGTTCATTAATCCTAATTAGGCCTAAAATTATAAAGGGATAGTTTTGAAGCATTTTGGCCTCCATAACCCTAACTAAAGGGTAAATTTGCATTGATGGACTTGTTCATGTTATAATAAATATCTCTAATGATATAAAATATTATTTTATTTCCATTTCATGAAAAAATTAGTTTGGACTTGAATCTTTGTTGCTTTACAAGCCATTTGAAGCTAGCTTCAAGTAAATTATTTGTAAATTGTTTTGAAACCTCATTTCAATAATAAAAGAGGATTGAAGGTGTCAGGTGTAACATAGACCACTAATCACTATATTTCCATCTATTATCCATTGCTCAAATTAAAGGCCTAGTAAAATATTTCATGTTACTAACATTAGACCTTATGAAGATTAAGGATTCAAGGGGAGATTAAAAGTAGATTGAGGGGGATCTTATTGGTTTTGGAAAGACCAATATCATAAGGATATGATAGATATAATAGAGATATGAGTAGACCTTGATAAACCTAGTAAAGGTTTTTGATAAAGATTAAACATGGTTTAATAAACTAAGATAATGAAAGAGACCTACAAATTGGTCCAAGTTAGGTAAAGATAAATTATTTCAAGTATTGTATGGGTATGGAATTATTTTAATCTTGGGACTTCCATCAATTTTGGTATCAAATCTGTTAGGGTGTGGAGCTAAAAGCTTCACCAAGGAGCATACTAAACAGGTTCGGGTCTACACAGATGCCGGCGTCGGTCAGGAGCGACCGACATCGGTCAGTTGCAGTTACAAAGGCACCGACGTCGGCAATAGGGTTGGCTGGCGACGGTCACAGGTGAACAGGTAGGAACCAACGTCGATTACCTGCGTGTCCAGAAAGCTATTTCCGTGGACAGAAGCGAGTGTTTGCATGATAAGTTTGAGTCGTGGACTCAAGCTTGCATCTCTATTATTAGCATTACTATTTTTAGAGCCCTTGTTGAAGAGGCTTAACTGTCTGTTGTAAGAGCATGCTCAAGTTTCCTATTTTTTATATGTAGGAAAGATCTTCTTAGCTTAGTTATGTTGAAGTGTAGAACTGTAAGAGTAGAACATTGTGAATGTTTGAAGGACAGTACTGAGTTGCATCAATCCAAGTTGTTGGATCTGATTGTACTTGAGAGAGAGCTCTTGAGGAATAGAGATCTAGTGAGAGATCTTGTGTGCATCTGAGAGAGGTGTGGAAGAACGAAGTTTATTCATTTGTATTCCTATTGTAAAGAGTTTCAATACAAGTTTTCAGGGTGTTTTCTTGTATATCTTGTTCTGTGCTATTTATCATTTCAGTTACTTATCTATCTGATTTATTTTCGCATTTATTGCTGTCACAATTGTAATCTATTATTGGTTTGATCCCCCAACAAGTGGTATCAGAGCCTTGGTTACAGGTTCAGAGCTTGATATTTGGTATCAAAGCTCAGGTTCACTAACAGGTGGTTCAGATCTGTGTAGTGTGTTTTGATTACAGGTTGCTCACAGGGGTTTTTGCAGGGATTTCTATTTGAGTGGGAGAAGCAATGGCAGAAGAAAGTAAGTTGAGAATGGAAAAGTTTAATGGGAAGAACTACCAACATTAGAGAATGCAGATAGAGGACTATCTATATCAGAAGGATCTTTACTTACCGTTAGGTGGGATAGCAAAGAAGCCCAAGGACATGGAGGATGAAGAATGGGAAGTTGTTGACAGAAAGGCTCTTGGGTCTATAAGACTGAGTCTAGCCTCCACTGTGATATCTAATTTGTCACAGGCAAAAACAACGGTAGAGTTGATGACTACGTTAGCAAATATGTATGAAAAACCCTCAGCTTCAAATAAGGTATATCTTATGAAGCAGTTATTTAATTTGCATATGAATGAAGGTGGATCTGTTTCTACTCATCTGAATGATTTCAATGGTATTGTGAATCAATTAAGCTCAATAAATATAGTGTTTGATGATGAGATAAAAGCTCTTTTAATATTATGTTCTTTGCCTGAAAGCTGGCATGGCTTAGTAATGGCAGTTTCTAATACTGCATCTGCATAAAATATTTTGAAAGTAGAGGATGTTGTTAGTGTTATCTTGAATTAAGAAATACGCAGGAAAAGCACAGAAGAGGCATCTGGGAACGCTTCAAGTTTTGAGAGCAGGGGAAGGCAAAAAGAGAAGAGCAAGAAAGGAAGAGCAAGATCCAAGTCTAAGGGGAAAGGCAGATCTAAATCCAGAAATGGCAGGAAGCCACAATGCTAGAATTGTGGAAAGATGGGGCACATAAGCAGAGATTGTTAGTCAAAGCCCAAGGAGGACAACCAGCACGAAGGAAAGGAAGAAGCCAAGATTGCAGGTATTGCACAGGATGCTTTAATTTTCTCTCTGCATAATAATATAGATTCTTGGGTATTAGATTCTAGTGCTTCTTTCCATGCTACCCCTAACAGAGAATATTTCATTGACTATATCCATGGAGATTTTGGAATAGTGTACTTAGGGGATGATGAGCCTTGTAAGATTACTGGCAAAGGTAAAGTGCAGCTGAAGATGCAGAATGGCAACACATGGGTGTTGAGAGATGTGATGCATGTTCCTAGTTTGAAGAGAAATTTGATTTCTGCAGGTAAGCTAGGTGATGAGGGTTGTACAGTAACTCTCACAGCAGATTCTTGGAAGGTGACCAAGGGTGCACTCGTTATGGCCAGAGGTAAGAGAGAAGGTACTCTCTATATGTGTAATTGTGTTATTAACAAATCTCCTTCAGTTTTATCTACTTCAGATGTGGATGCTAAATTGTGGCACTCAAGGCTTGGCCACATGAGTGAGAAGGGGATGTCAATTCTTAAGTCTAAAGGTATGCTTTCAGATTTGAAAAGTATGGATCTAGAATTTTGTGAGCATTGTGTATTTGGAAAATAGAAAAGGGTTAGTTTTCTCAAGACTGGGTTTACTAAGAAAAGGCAGAAGTTGCAGCTTGTTCACACAGACGTGTGGGGACCAGCTCAGGTAGCCTCTATTGGTAGATCATGGTACTATGTTACATTCATAGATGACACCACAATAAAGGTATGGATCTACTGTATTAAAAAGAAATCTGATGTTTTTGAGACTTTTAAGATTTGGAAAGCCATGGTTGAGAATGAAATAGGCAGAAGATTAAAGTGCTTGAGATCTGATAATGGCGGTGAGTTCTGCAGTCTTAAGTTTAACTGGTATTGTTACACTCACGAAATTTGAAGGCAAAGGATGGTTCCAAGGACACCACAGTTCCAAGGACACCTCAGCAAAATGGTATTGTTGAAAGGATGAACAGAAATATCATGGAGCGTGCAAGATGTATGAGATTGCATGCAGGGTTACCCTTAGAGTTTTGGGCAAAAGCAATTGACACCGCAGTGTACCTGATTAATAGAGGACCCTCTACAGCTCTGAATGGTGGTATTCCAAAAGAGGCATGGACAGGTAAAAAGGTAGATCTCTCATATCTCAAAGTTTTTGGTTGTGAAGCCTTTGTGCACATAGATAAGGAAAATAGAAAGAAGCTTGATGCTAAGTCTATGAGGTGCACATTTAATGGCTATGGCTCAGATGATTTTGGTTTCAGATTTTAGAATCTAGGAACTAATAAGGTAATCAGGAGTCGTGATATTGTTTTCAATAAAAGAGTGATGTACAGTGATTAGATAAGGAAGCTAGATCAATCTGGGCAGAGCAATAGTGAATTGGATGAAGTTATGGTCCAAAATGAGCTCGCAGGAAAAAGAAATAATCACTTGCAGGAAAACACAGAGATCGATGTCGACAGGTTAGGAACCGGCGTCGGCAGTACAGAAACCGATGTCGGTCATACAGAGACTGACGTTGGCAGACCAGGAACCGACGTCGGCTAGGAAGAATCGGCGTCGGCCAGTAATAGGTCTACAGGTGGCCGAGGTCGGTCACTGTCAGAAAATTTGGGTGGACAGATTGTTGAGAATGAGTCCAAGACACCCACCAGGAGGTCTGAAAGGGTAAGTAAGCCTCCAATTAGATATTCTCCTTCCTTATATTATTTATTGCTAACTGATGGTGAAGAACCAGAGAGTTTTGAAGAAGCATTACAGGTGGAGTCCAGGAGTAAGTGGGAGCGTGGCATGGTTGAGGAGATGGAGTCCTTAAGAGAAAACCAAACATGGGATTTGGTTGAATTGCCAGCTAGTAAGAGAACACTAAAGAACAGATGGACCTATAGGTTGAAGGAAGGTGATGATGGACAGATGAGATATAAGGCTAGATTAGTAGTGAAAGGATTTGCACAAAAGCCAGGTATTGACTTTGGTGAGATTTTTTCTCCTGTTGTTAAGATGACTTCTATAAGGGTTGTATTGTCTTTGGTTGCTTTTGAGGATTTGCATCTCGAGCAGCTAGGTGTTAAGACAATGTTTCTTCATGGAGATTTGGATGAAGAAATATACATGGAACAGCCAGAAGGTTTTGAGGTCAAGGGTAAGGAGAAGTTTGTGTGCAGGTTGAAGAAAAGCTTGTATGGCCTCAAGCAAGCTCCAAGACAGTGGTACTTAAAATTTGACAGGTTTATGACTGAGCACGGCTACAGTAGGTGTCAATCAGACCATTGTGTGTATTTCAAGAGATTTGATAATGGTAGATATATTATTCTATTGTTGTATGTAGATGACATGCTGGTTGCAGGGTCTCACATGCAGGATATCTCAGAGCTTAAGGTAAAATTAGCTCAAACGTTTGCTATGAAGGATTTGGGAGCAGCTAAGAAAATCCTTGGCATGAGCATTAAGAGAGACAGGAAAAATCACAGGTTGATATTGTCTCAAGAAGATTATGTGAATAAGGTGTTGGAGAGGTTTAATATGCAGGATGCAAAATCGGTAAGTACACCTATGGCTGGGCATTTTAAGTTGAGTAAAGAACAATGTCCCAATTCACATGATGAGGTAGAGTACATGAGTAAGGTTCCATATTCTTCCACAGTAGGGAGTTTGATGTATGCAATGGTGTGTACTAGACCAGACATTGCCCAAGCAGTGGGAGTAGTAAGCAAGTATATGGCTAATCCAGGTAAGGAACATTGGAAAGCAGCTCAATGGATCCTTAGATATCTGAGAGGAACCAGTAGTAGGCACTTGTGCTATGGAGGTTCAGATACTTGTCTACATGGTTATGTAGATTCAGATATGGCAGGTGATTTGGATGGTAGAAGAAGCACTACAGGTTATGTTTTTACTGTAGGTGGAACGGCGGTTAGTTGGATATCTAAGTTGCAGAAGGTTTTTGCCTTGTCAACTACAGAAGCAGAGTATATTGCAGCCACAGAAGCTAGCAAGGAGATGATATGGATGACACGGTTCATGGAAGAGCTTGGAAGGGAGCATGGGAGTTACAGATTGTATAGTGACAGTCAGAGTGCAATCCATTTAGCTAAAAACTCAGCTTTTCACTCAAGAACCAAGCACATATAGCTAAGGTACCACTTCATACGGCAGGTATTGGAAGATGGTGAGTTGAAGCTGGAGAAGATCCATACAGACAAGAATCCTGCTGATATGCTAACAAAGTCAGTTACGAAGGAGAATTTGAATCTTCATTCAACTTCTATTGGTCTTCATGATTGAGTTAAAGATGGAGGAGCTAGAAGATGTTGTTGTATAGGTACTGGTGCAGCTGGTTTATCTCCAAGTGGGAGATTGTTAGGGTGTGGAGCTAAAAGCTTCACCAAGGAGCATACTAAACAGGTTCGGGTCTACACAGACACCAGCATCGATCAGGAGCGACCGACGTCAGTCAATTGCAGTTACAGAGGCACCGACGTCGGCAGTAGGGTTGACCGGCGACGATCACAGGCGAACAGGCAGGAATTGACGTTGGTTACCTGCGTGTCCAGAAAGCTATTTTCGTGGACAGAAGCGAGTGTTTGCATGATAAGTTTGAGTCGTGGACTCAAGCTTGTGTCTCTATTATTAGCATTACTATTTTTAGAGCCCTTGTTGAAGAGGCTTAACTGTCTGTTGTAAGAGCTTGCTCAAGTTTCCTATTTTCTATATGTAGGAAAGATCTTCTTAGCTTAGTTATGTTGAAGTGTAGAACATTGTGAATGTTTGAAGGACAGTACTGAGTTGCATCAATCTAGGTTGTTGGATCTGATTGTACTTGAGAGAGAGCTCTTGAGGAATAGAGATCTAGTGAGAGATCTTGTGTGCATCTGAGAGAGGTGTGGAAGAACGAAGTTTCTTCATTTGTATTCCTATTGTAAAGAGTTTCAATACAAGTTTTCAGGGTGTTTTCTTGTATATCTTGTTCCTGTGTTATTTATCATTTCAGTTACTTATCTATCTGATTTATTTCTGCGTTTATTGCTGTCACAATTGTAATCTATTGTTGGTTTGATCCCCCAACAAAATCTTAGATTAAGTTCTTGGTAAATGTATAAAAGAGTTTTATAATCAATTCTTGAGGAGTGTATGATAAAATCCATTGGAAAACTAATAAGTTTGCATAAATTTTAGGTTATAGAGATCAAGATTACAAAGATTTGAGGGAGAAAAAAATGGTAACAAGAATATTGTTGAATTTTTTGTATAAAATCTTAGAGGATTGATTATGTTTCAGCGATATAGTTTTAGGGATTTCAAAAAGAAGTTGGTTAGGTAGTCTATAAGCCAAGTAAAGCTTAAGAAGGAGATAAAGAGCTAGTGAAGCTCAAAGGGAAGAGCAAGGTGTTTTATCAAAGAGATTAATCCAAGGAGAGAAATATTGGATAAAAAGATGGAGCAATGTGTATAGACTTTATTAAGACAGTGAAAATGGTGAAATGAGTGGTTAAGGAGCTACCAAAAGTAAAGGACCAGCTAAGTAAGAAAAGAGAGAATGAAATGAGGAAAAAGTAAGAAGAGGAAAAAAATTTAGAGAGAAATTAATGAGATAAAGGAAAGGATCAATTTTATTAGGCTCATGGTTGAGAGTAATAAGGACCCGTGGAATGGGTTGTTGATGAAAAAAATGTAACATGGCTAATTAAGTAGATAAGAGAGAGAAAAAGAAGATAAAGGCTAAGAGTTTCCTTGAAAAGAGAATTAAGATTATAGTACAAGAAAGAGGATAAGCTTGAGAATAAAGATCTTAATAAATAAGAGAAACACCAAGTATCCACTCAAGAGATGAAGTGTCCTATTTTTTTTGAATTTAACATTGCTTTATATGTTTTGATTTTAGGAAAACAAGTTACTGATGGAGATAGAGACTTTGAGCCAATGAGTAGCCTCATGAACAAGTATGATGAAGAGGAGGCTTTCTATAATATCTCAATAGATAAAGATAACCAAGGAGATCATTTTATCATTCATTATAAGGAGTTAATCAAATAAGAATAAATCCTCACTCAAGAGGATAAGAGAGATGAAGAAAATGAGCTCAAAGTAAAAGATCAAAAGCAAAATAAAAGGTATGAGGATAAGAAATCATCATTTAAATTTCATAAAGTAATCAAAGATGTAGAAGATAATAATTTTTAATTGAATGGTAATAACATAGTTGATTTTGATAAGAATATTTTATTTTTTGATCTCTTGAAGGAGATAGAATACCTTAAACAATAGGTTGTAAGTACTGGAGAGTTTCTAGGTGAGAAACAAAGCAAAATATTTGTTTATGAAGGTATTTAATAGTTTTAAAAATTGATGGCAGATTTGCATCATGCCATATACAAGAATGAAGCATACAAGGTTTGTCCTAAAATAAAAATCAAGGAAGTAGACAATTGGAATGGGATAAATGAGTCTGAAAGAAAATAATTTGAGGTTGATAAGGCATAATACAAACTTGAAAAACAAGTATGGGAGCAAGAATAGTATAAGGAGACCTCAAGGTCTCAAATTTTTATCTCTAATGATTCATTAGATTATGTATGTGTAGGTATATTAGATAAAGAGGTACGATGTATAGAGAATAACGTTCTAGAAATAACTCAATATAATAATATAGGAGTTGATATCCTCATTCAAGAGGATAAACATACAAAAAGGAATCAGAAAGAAGAACAAAGAAAATCTTGGAAAAAGAAAATAACAAGCAAGAAAAGACACAAGTGTGAAAGCAAGGAGAATGCACACTTGTATGAGAAATTAAATACAAAAGATAATCTATAAAATATTTTTAATTTTAATTGGGTAAATCAAACAAGGTCATGATTAGGATCTCATGAAATATTTTAAGCCCAAGAGTTTGATGCAGGAGCTTTAACCCATTTTTGTAATTTTGTATATAAGTAGTCTAGAAGAGAGAATAAGCCTTTTCGAGAAGGCCTAGATGCATATTTGAACTCTAAAATGCATTTTAAAGGCATAATAAGGCCATATATATCTTAGGTATTCATTATTATAAGTTAGATAAGTAATCAAGTTGCAAGGAAGTCTTAAGTTGCAAGTATAAGCAAATACAAGTTTTCCCTCCAAAACCTCCTATTTAGATATTTGAATTATAAATCATGTGATAAAGGTGGAAAGGATATTTTAAATTGTAAAATATAATGTGGAGATAATTTTTATCCTTTAATTTAATGTAAAACCACCTCAATGTACTCAATCAATCCAAATATATAATGTAGGAGGACAACTAGGCAAGTTTATTGTTGGTTGAGAGTCTTAAGGAAGGTTGAAAACAAGTTTAGAAAATAGTTGTAGTTTATAAAAATCTATACAATAAGGTAGGAGTGTATAATTATCATAAATACCAATGTAAGATCAATCTAAAATAAGTGTAAGGAATATACAAGTCTTGAAGACCAAGTTTGTGTAAGATAGTGATTTATAGTAAGTTTCTTAAGATTGTGTACGATCAGTATGAGGCATTTTGAATAAAAATAGGGGATTTTTTTGTTTCATGATTTTTTATCACCTAATTTTAAAAAATTATATTAATTTCAATTGATATATTATGATATATTATTTCTATAAGTTTTAAATTGCCTTCAAGGACAAAAAAAAGATATTGTTTTCATCCTTGCATAGTCTAATAAACATGGTTTTATTTATCATTTATAAGTTGGTGGAATATTTTAAGAGTTTTATTAGGAATAAGGAGTATTTAAATACTCTATCCAAGTGGTAGTAGATATTGGGAATGATTTAAAATCTTAGAAATCAAAATTTAATGATTTCGGCCTGTGTAAAACAACATCTATGGAACAAATAGTAATTTGAGTATAAATAGACTTTTTTACAATAAAAAAACTGAAATTTTGATATTAGGTGAGCCTTATAGATATTAATCCAATGTATCTAGTCTTTATTTTATTGGATAAATATTGAAAAGGATATCGTGAAAATATAGTCTACATAAAAGCTTGAATGTCTAGTTTTATCCATGTTTGGGATACCTGAAAAAGTTGGAGACCTTATAAGGTCATAAGGTTTTGTATTTATCTTTTATTATGTGTAAATTTAATGAATAAATATTCATATAATATTTAAAATAAATTTGGGATCAATTTAGATTGAAATCCTCTTTCTAGGCCTTCAACACTTTCTAGTCTCTTAAGGCAGTTCTTGGACAATTAGGGTTTGTATGTCATTTTAAGATCAAAATTACAATGTTATAAGTTGGATAAAGTAGAATTTATCTAAATAACTATTTTTTTTTTCATTTTAATGTGTAATTAATTCCTTCAAGTTTTGATAAGCTTAACTAGGCCTAGTAGTATAAAGGGAGAGTTTTGAAGCATTTTGGCCTCCATAACCCTAAATAAAGGGTAAAATTGCATTGATGGACTTTTTAATGTTATACTAAATCTATCTAATGATCTAAAAGATATATTTTAAGTACATTTAATTAAAAATTCAATTTGGACTTGAATATTTGTAGCTTTACAAGCCATTTGAAGCTAGTTTGAAGTAAAGTATCTATAAATTGTTTTGAAACCTCATTTTAAGAATAAAGGAGGATTGAAGGTGGAAAGTATAATAGATACCACTGATCACTATATTTTTGTCTATTATCCATTACTTAAATTAAATGCCTAGTAAAAGAGTTCATGTTATTAACATCAGACCTTGTGAATATTAAAGATTCAAGGGGAGATTGAAAGTAGATTGAGGAGGATATTATTGGTTTTGAAAAGACCAATATGATAAGGATATAATAAGGAGAAAATACCTATGAGAAAACCTAGAGTATAGTAAATAAGATAAAATTAGACCTTGATAAACCTAGTAAATTTTTTTGATAAAGATTAGCCATGGTTTAAGAAACTAAGATAATGAAAGAGACATATAAATTGGTCCAATTCACACAAAGAATAAATTGTTTCAAGTATTGTATGGGTATGGAATTAAGCAATAATAGATTGTGTTTTTAATCATGGGATTGGGATCACTTTGTATAAGGAGAAAATAATACTAGATGGAAAAAAATCAATGGCAATTTTTAAGCCATCAGGGTGGTTATATGATTGTCACTTGTGAGAACTAGAAGTTGTGATGGCTATGTAATTACAACTACATAAATTGGTAGTTTTAAAATATCAATGAAACTCTTAACTTTGTAAATAGGGACCTACTAAATTATTCCTTCCTAGTTGTTTGAATTATAATAAACATTGGTTTTGTCACTAAAATTACTCTATACTTTATGATCATCCTTATTGACCATGACCAAGGTGAAAAAGACTATCTAGGAAGTTTCATAAGAATTTTTATAGCATATTCACATACTTAAGGATGGTAGTCTTAGTTAGATAATGTTTCCAACACTTACTAGATCTAAAATTTAGGTCATGCCTCCTCAATTATATTTTTTTGGACACCAAAAGTTTTTGGAACAATATAGTTAAGGAAATGTTTTACCCACTTCCTCTTTGGAATACCATTTGGATATTTTGAGTAGCTAAACCCTTAACCCAACTTTCAACTTCTCTTGCATTCATGATATTTTTGTCATTTCAATATGATATAGCATAACATCCTTATCCAATTCTATATGACCATTAGGAGAAATATTTTCAATAGAAGGTAGTAATAAATCTCATTATTCATTTTATAGAATTGAAGGCTCAAAGAGATGTAATTTATCAACACTAAAAAAATATTTATTTTTCATATAGGGGGTAAAATCTAGTTTAAATATTTTATTACACACTTAATCCAAAATGACAAATGAACCATATCTAAGAGGCTTAAATTTCCTAGTTTTAACTTGCATCCTTTCTATATTCAAGTACAAACATAATCTATTTCTAATAAGGAAGCTATTTTTAATCATGTGCTAATTATGATGTACTTTGTAATTGGAGGTGTATTTTTTGAATCTTCAAAGTGAACCTTTGAGCCTTATGGATCTCAGGATCCACTTTCCCATTTCCTATGTATGGCTATCATAAAATAACATCAAATGCATGTTGGGGTATGTAGCCATTTTTTTAATGGATATTTATCGATAGTTGAATGTAATGCCTTATTACATGAATGTTAAATATACACTAAATTAGAATCTTAAGTCTTAATATGTTTCTTATTATATACTCTTAAGAGTTTCACCAGTGTTCCATTCACTATCTCATTTTTAGCATTAGTTTTTGGAGTGAAATTAGTAGGATACTTCAATTTTATATTCATTTTATCTAAAAGTATAGATAAAATTTAATAACAAATATTGCATCCATATCTGAGATGACAAAATTAGGTAACCAAAAGTGAGCCCACATATGATAAAAACATAAATTTGATGCAACACTCCCTTAAGTTTATTTTTATAAGGAATACGAATACACATATTTCTAAATTAGTCCACAAAACAAAAAAATAGTCATATCCCTTATTTGACATAGGCAACCTGCCCAAAAATTGTATAGAAATGTTTTCCCATGGTTGAGAAGGAACCACTAATGGCATAGACAAACCTGAATTATTTTTACTAGGTTTTCTTGTACTACACAATACACATCCTCTTATGAACTTAGCAACATTTGTCCCCTTATTTGGCCAATAAACATACTTATGTAAATGTGCTACTATCCTTGTAACTCTAAAATGTCTTCTAACTCTTCAAGTATGAGTAACTTATCTTGAAGATAATAATCTTATCTTGGCTCAAACCACACACTTTGGGACATCTTTTCTTAAATAAATGTTTCTAATTTTTTTCTATTCATTATCATATCATTCTACATAATATTCATGAAAAATTATATTAAGAATGGTTATGATGCCCATAGATAAAATCAAATGAGTCTAGACAATAAGTTTGCTACCCTATTAGAGACACATTTATGATATTTGATATCCAAATGGAGTTGTTAAAGGAAACAAATCAATTTATAATGTATATATTTTTGAATTTTAGTTTGTGCTTGAAAATATTAGAGAGAGTTATGATCTATGCGAACAATGATTTCCTTGCCCATAAGATAGTTATACCATTTTTGGTTGCTTGAAAAATATCATACAATTAATTTATCACATGTAAAACAATTAAGAATTATATCATGAAATAAATATAAATGGTAATATATGGGCTTACATTCTTATAGTAGGAAAAATCCCTAGAATATTTAATCACATATATTTTTACCTCAAAAGGCTACTACAAGTTAGGTGACTATATAAATATATTATTACTAATCTAATGTTTAAACTTAAAAAATGTATCTTATTGTTTATTTCCCTAAGTAAAATATTTACCCCTTATGATGGTATGCAAAGGTGTGGATATAGAAGATAAAGAATTGATCAACTTCCTCAATTACTAAAATACACAAAAAAATTGGAAGGCCTAGACCAATTAGTGATGGATTCTACCTTTTGCAAAACATTTATCAACTTTCCATCTAAAATCAGATGCCCCAAATAGATAAGTGATTTTTTTTGTAAACTCACATTTATTTCCATTCAAAGACTTTTGTTCTCATTAAAAATTTATAAAATTTGTATTAAATAAATTATATATTAATCATAAAATCTACTAAAAATAATAATATCATCCAAATATATAATTAAAAAACATGTATAAATAGCCTCAATACCTCTTTCATTAACTGCATGAAATTAGTTAGGGTATTGCATAACATGAAAGGTATTAACAATTATTCATAAAAACCTTGCCTTGTCTTGAAAATTTTTTTCCATACATACTCTTCTTTAATCCTCACATGGTGATACCTAAATCTCAAATTTAACTTATTAATGTAATGTTTGTGTTGGAGTTAGTCTTAAAAAACATTAATTGTTAGTAGAGGTTCTTAGAAAACCCATCAAAACACGTTAATATAGGGATAGTTGTGTGAAGTGTGATGAAAGTATATAATAGACAATAACTTATACTAAACCTATCCACTCAATATTTAGGGAAAATATATTTTGTAAGAAACATAGATTTAAAAGGTACATAACATGTAAAATAATCTACATAATTAATAAATTTAGGAAAATAAAACATTCACTGCGTACTAAATAATGATAAAAGATACTTTGAGAGAAACCATTTTTACAATACAACTAAGTTTTATATATATATATATATATATATATATATATATATATATACATATATATATATATGTATGTATGTATGTATACACACAAGTCATTATTGCTTCATATTCCTACCTTTTGCTATGTCCAACGGAAAGAATCTTCACACTCTATAGACTATTCTTATGCTTTCAAGTGCCAAATACATAAAAAAAAAAGAGATAAAAAATATAAAATAATGTGATTCACACATCTATCCACTAATTACACTCTAATTTTTTAACCTTATTCTACTCCAAACACTTTCCTAGACTTAAGCAATTGTATCATCATGATATAAAATAAAAAAAGTGTGCCCTATGCTAAACCTAAAAAAAATGACTACATTGAATAAATGAAAAAAAAATAGAAGTTGAGGTAATATATCAAGGTTTTATTTACCAATTTTCACCCCTTATGCATTACTTATCTTCATTACTAGTTGATATTTTAATTTGCATGAAATAAACATTGGTTATGTGACCATTGTTTATTTGGTTTGGTTGGTTAGTTTTGTGAATTCGATGAGGGAATAATGTTAAGTTAAGTTAATGACATGCATATTTTATAAAGATTATAAAATCATTATTTTTTAAGTCTCAATATGATTAGGGTTTCTAATCACCCATCAAATCTGATTTAACCATTATTGGCAAAAAACATGGAGTTTTGTTGTGGACTGCATTGTGGTAGAGTGTAGATTTTTGTTGATCTATTTTTGCATGCATAATGTTCAGTTAGTTTAATCAAATGATGATGGAGGAGAAGGTGGTGGCGAGTAAGTTAATGAAGAAGGATAAAAATAAAAGAGTGGGGGGGGGGGGGGGGCGGGGCTATGAGTAGGATATGACAAATGACATACAAAGAATAGGAGATAAAAATAGAATAACATGTGAACGAGTGAAGGAAGATATTTGGCTTCCTTTGAATTCATAAATTCACAGGTACATTTTGTAAGTAAATTAATATGTGTGAAATTTTGATGGGTTATTTAATTTATATGGTTATTAGGTTTTCATTGTTTGAAACATTGTATAAATAGGATGTATGTAGGGACTTATAGAAGGCTCAACCTCCACATAACCCTACATCCAACCCAAGGTAACTTGAATGTATTAGTCAAAGATGTATAATTTTCCATGATTATTTTAGGATTTTAATAATCTCTATATTAATCTCCTATTTCAATTCAAATATCACTATTCAATCATTGAAGATTATTCTTGATAGGTACATATATGTTTTGAGTCAAGCTATTTATTTCAAACCAATTTGTTATATATTCATTAAGGTACTTAAAAATATGGATTAAAACTTTTGAATATATGAGGGCCCAACTATGTAAGACTATTTGTATTTTTCGGTATAAAAAAATGGGTTCTTTATACAAAGTAGACTATGTAGTATATGTGAGTGTGTATGTGTACATAATCAGATAGGACCAATAGGTTATATGTGCTTATAGATATATTTATATGTGTGTGTACACCCACACACACATACACACACACACACACACACACACACACACACACACACACACACACACACACACACACACACACACACACACACACACACACACACACACACACTCGTAATTTGGAAACATAGAGTTTCCAAGGGAAAAAATATATGGGTTAAATTAGATAGGCTATAGGATTCCTATATGGATGAGATAGATGTGTTAGGTTTGAATAGAAATCCATTGATTAAGATTCAAAGGATTTCAAATATTTTAAATTATGATCATTGTATATATGTATGACTATGTATAAAAGTCATAACATACATACTTATTCTTATTTGGCTTTTGGTAATAATATTGTTTCAACCATAACATATATACCTTGGTGCAAGTAGAGGCATGTATGAATTATTGTTTATGAATTTGGATATATGTAAAAGATATATACACAAAGGTTAAATATGGAAATGGAAAAATTATGATTTTATATGAATTTGTAATATTTTAAATACAAAATTATTTAAATTAATTTGTGTATTATGATTATATGCTTAGATTATAATTTGATTTGATTACAAGTTTGCACAGCTAGTAAATATGACTAGGTATGCATTTTTATGTTTATAGTGCATGAAAATATTTACATGGTCTATTCTATGTAGTTATATTAGCCAACATGAGTTAGGCATAGTCGGGTGTGTATTTATAAATATTTATATGCATTTATTTTTTCAATCTTAAATCAATTGAATTGGGATATTTCCTTAAAAGGAATTGGTATAAATGTTTGGTTTGTATGCAATGTGCAAACAATATGAAATTATATATGTTTTATTTAAACAAATATAGTGGGATTTGTCTAGTTTATAAAAGGGTTATGTGGCCTTTATTTGTTAGGTGGATGTATACTTAGTGTATATAGTATACTCTAAGACTAATGATGCGGATGTCATATTAAGAGTATACTAAATAAAATGAAGTATATATATTGTATTAAATTTGTACTTGTGAATTCAAAAAATATACATATAAATGGTATAAGTTATATGATTTTTGTACACACACACACACACAGATGCATATAGTTGTGTTATGTATAAAAGTATTATTATCATAATAGTGTGTAAATGATGCTTATGTATATTTTATTTTTTGTAAAAAAGTATTAAATTAAAGTATTTAAGAGTTTTAAATATAAATATTTTTGGACTAACTTTTTTTATATGTGGAATATGAATAATTAAATAATCTTGTGATATACTATTGTTTTGGGGAGAAATAGCATTGTAAGCTACTTTGTGGTTTAAGTATCTAGTAGTCTAGATAACTCATTACCCAGATGGTATGTTATGTTGAGGACTTTTTTTTATTATGTTTCTTATTTGTAATAAACTAGATGTTATGGATTCATTCCATTTCATTTGATAGACTAAATAAATGTATGTGCTATTTATGTACTTAGCATACTTTTTATTAGCTAAAGGGAAATATTTTGAATGAATCTATTGGTTTTTATATTATTATATGTTTTTATCAAATTTCACATTCATGACCCTAAATAAGCAGTGGATGGATTCCACTAATTTAATTAGCATCATCAATGTAAGATGAGTTGTAATCTGATTGAGTGGTGTGCATAAAATTGATTGATCCTAGAGATCATTAATTATTGAAAACTTTGTTCAAAGTAATGTTTTAATTAAACATTGTAATTTCATATGTTGATATAGTTTTCATATTTGTGCGATATCATATTAAAATGTATTTATTTATAGTACACATTATACATTAAATATATTCAACACATGGGTTTTTTTTTATTACTCTAGATTCCTACATCATTATTATCTACCCATCTATGAAGGGAGGGCCATCCCCTTATTTGGGAGATAATGCAGGGGATCTATGGTCTATGGTTGGTGTGGAAAAGTGTTTGGATGATGTTCTCCCTCCCAGCTAGAGTACTTGAGTCATGGAGACTCTGCTCTATGGAGATTTGTATCATATTTTAATATTTGAGATATTATTATGTATTACTAAAAATAATAAAATTTATATATTATACTTCTAAATTAATGGCTATAATATTATATCAGCCATGGCTAAAATTGTACTATTTTATTTATAATTAGATGTAGTATTTATTATTAATCAAGTTTGTTCATGATTTTTATATCTGTTCATAGTGATTATTAGATAAGTGGATTAGCTATAAACCTTTTGGTAAACTAAATTAATGTAGTTAGCTAAAGATCAGTAATTAGATTTCTCATGGTGATATATATATATATATATATATATATATATATATATATATATATATATATATGATGAATATGTGTAATTAATTAAAAAGTACTATATTCTAGAAAAAACCTAGTGAGGTTATTACATTGTGGTATTAGAGATCAGGCTCAAAATATAAGACTTAATGTGTCTGCTAATGCAAAATTATTCTCCTAATAATCAAGAAGAAAATTGGTGCATAGTAGACCAAGATGTGAAGATACTTTGAATACTAAACCCTTTACTTATCTAAATCAATTTACCATTAAGTAAGATACAAAGTTCGCCCAAATCCTCACAACCATGAAATATACTAGGGATTGAATCATAGACCTAGAAAAAAAAGTACATGGCCATGAAGAGGAGAATCCTTAGGAGGAACCTAAAGATCATCCTAATGACCAAGAACATCTTTGAGAGTAAGGGTATGAGGAAGTGGCATATGATGTGAGAGCTTGAGTATCTATAGAGTTGGTATACAATATTAAATAGGTAAATCCACCCAAGCTTGATGGAGATATTTTAGGGGATCAAGTGGAATCATGGATAACAAAAATATAAAAGTATTTTAAGATTCAATCTTTTTTTGAATTCATTAAAGCAGTCTGGGGAGGTTATCAAGTTGATGGTGAAGTAACAACTTGGTGGGAAAAAAAGAAGCTTGATATGAACCTTGACTCAACCACCACCATTTGGGAATAGTTTGTGACATTTTTTAGGTCATGATGGTTTCCACATATGTGTTTTGATCAAAATATTATGGATTTTTAGAATCTTAAGAAAGGGGATTTATTAGTGAATGAATATTGGGATCAATACACCAAGCTACTTAATTATGTATCTCAGTATTAAGAGGATGAGAGGTTCATAATTAAGAAATTTATAATGGTATTGAAACCCCAAATTATTTTTGAAATAGTTGTGCATGTTCTATCTACCATGGATCAAGTGTTCAATAAGGTGGTCAAGTAGGAAAAAAAATTAATATCTTTCCTAAGTCATAGATAAGTTTTAAAACAAATTTGGAAGTTATAAATGAAATTTCAAGAAGAATAAATCGAACTAGAAGAGTGAATACTCCAAGGGTCAGTTCAAGAATCAGAACACCAAGTTCAATAGTGGTTCAGGGAACAGGAAATTAGTTAATGGTTTCAAGAGAAACTAATAGTCTAAGAAGAAAAGACTAGTTGGAGGTTACTTCATTTATGGAGGTGACCATTTTTCTCAAGAATGTCATTAGAATAAGTCAAATAAAAAGGATTTTTATTCTTATTAATTTACATTTCATCAATAGATTCATGTAAATGTTAACAATTGAAAGGTTGACTATTAATCTTCACCCATACAATTATCAGGGATTTTTTTTAATCATCTAGTTTCTATTTTAATTGAAATGGGAACTACAAAATATTTCATTACTCCTAGAATTATTCATAATTTTTTTAAAAAACCTAGAGGCATGGAAAATGCGCGGTCAGTATAATATGGGAATGAGTCAAAGGTTAAAGTTGACAAGTGTGTAATCAAATCAAAGATTAGGTTGCATGATTTCACTACAATAGTAGATATTTATGTAACACCATTTAGATCATATGATGTGATCCTAGAATTCAATTGTATTATGAATCATAAATCCAAGGTTGACTATTATCTAAAGAAGGTTGAGTTTCAAGATGATTTTAAAAATCAGACATAACTCTAGGGTGAGAAAAGGGAGTTAAAGCTAAGGCAAATTTATGAAACTCAACTCAAGAAAGCTCAAAGGAAGGTATGTCAAGAATTTATAATTAAGATAAATGAGATGGAATAATCTATGAAACCATTTATTGAAGATTATCCTTTTCTGATAACTTTCCATGATGTGTTTCTAGAATAATTACCAAGATTTTCACCTAAGTACGAATTTGATTTTTTGATTGATATCATACCTAGATCAAAACCATAGTATAAGGAAACATATAAAATGACAAACACTAAATTAGTTGAGTTATTTAAAAAACCTTAGGAGTTGTTATTGAAAGGTCTAATTTGACCAAGTGTGTCGCCATGGGGTGATTTAGTTGTCTTCATTAAAAAGAAGGAAGGCACTTTTTACCTATGTATAGATTATAGGATGTTTAATAAAGCAATGATTAAAAACATATATCTATTGCCATGCATTGATGATCTCTTTGATCAAATGAAAGGGTAAAAAGTCTTTTATAAGATTTATCTTAGAGTAGGGTATCATCAATTAAGGATCTATGAAGATGATATTTTAAAAACAATGTTTAGGACTTGATATGAGCACTATGAGTTCACATTTTTATAATTTGGATTGACAAATGCTCCATCAACATTTATGAATCTTATGAATAGTGTGTTTAGAGATTACCTAGATTATTTTGCTTTAGTCTTTTTAGATGATATACTCATTTATTACAAAGATGAGGAAGAGAACTTATAGCATCTATAACTACTTTTACATCATTTGTGGAGGCACAAGTTGTATGGTAAGCTATCTAAATGTGCATTTTTCCAAAATAAAGTGTAGTATTTAGAACATATTATCTCTATGAATAGTATTATAGTATATCTAACAAAGATAAGAGCCATAATAGAGTGGCAAGAATAAAATAATGTGAATGAGGTAAGGAGTTTCATGGGATTAGTAGGCTATTATTAGAAGTTCATTCTAAATTCTCTAAGATATCTAATCTAATTACCTCTTTTCAATGGAAGAATCATAGTTTCATTTGGTTAGATAAGTGTGAGGTAGCCTTTTAGGAATTGAGAAGAAGGCTTACCTCAGCGTTAATGCTAATATTTCTTGATCCTAATGGTCAATTATTAGTGATTATCAATGCATCTAGGGATGGACTAGGAGGAGTTATTATGTAAGATGGTTTAATGGTAGCCTATGAGTCTAGGAAACTCAAGACATATGATGTGAATTATTCCCCTGATGACCTAGAACTTATGGCAATTGTGTATGCTTTGTAAGTTTGGAGGCATTATTTATTGGGAAAATAGTTTGAGCTTACGAATGATTACTTGGGACTCAAGAACATCTTCATCCAATCAAGCCTGAATGCTCATCAAAGATGATGGTTAGAGTTATTATATAATTATGATTTTGATATCAATTATATCAAAGGTAATGAGAATAGATTAGATGATGCTCTAATCTATAAGAGGTACATAGTATCCATGGCTACTATGAGGAGTACTTTTTGATATCATGTAATTAAATTATTTTTAGGAGATGAATTATACAATTAGGTTAGGAAAGCATTGTCTAAGAATGCTCAAAATCCTAGTTATAAAGGATTCAAGATAAATAATGATGGTATTTTATGGTATAGTTGTAGGATGTATGTGCCTAATAAAGTGAATTTGAGGAACACAGTCATAAAGGAACTACATAATCCCCCATATTTATAATATCCATGAGTAACCAACCTCATGGCTAAGATTAGACCACTCTATTTCTAGAAAATAATCAAGAAAGATACAACAAATTTTGTGTCTCATTGTCTAGAATGTCAGCATGTGAAAGATGAACATGTGCATCTAGTTATGTTTTTTATATCCACATGAAATAATAGAATGTGATTAGTATGGACTTAATCCAATGTTTACCATTATCATAAAATTGGCATGGCATGATCTTGGTTCTATTTTAAAAACTAACCAAGGTATCCCACTTCATACTAGGTAACTTGATAGATGATGCACCTATGCTTGTCAAGAGACTCATAAAATAAGTGTATCGATTACATGGTTTTATAGAGAAGATCATTCAAGATTGAGATCTGAGGATGACTTCTACATTTTGGTTGATTCTAAATTTAGCTATGGGTACATAGTTGAAATTAAATACTATGTACCACCCACAAACTAATGGAAAAATAAAGCAAGTTAAATAGGATTTAAAAGATATTCTTAACATACATTACATCTATCAACAATATATGTGGTATGAGTACCTTCCACTGGTTGTGTTTGCTTATAATAACTCATACCTATCAGCACTAAATATGCTTTGTTCGAGGCATTATATGGAAGGAGGTGTAGACCACCAATCAGTTTGGACAAATTAGAAGACAACATAGTCTTTAGACCTAAGAGGCTTTTAGAAATGAAAGAACAAGTTAAAAAAATTTGGTATATATTGGCCAAGGCCAATAATGGACATACAAGTTATGCTAATTTGAAGAGAACAGCTAGATAATTTTCTATAGGTGATAAAGTTTTTTTGTGGGTTAAGCCTAAAAAATCTCAATTAAAATTGGGAAGTCAGAAAAGCTTTCATCGAGATATGTGGGTCCCTTTGATATGTTGGAAGTGGTCAATACTATAACATATAGAATTGCATTACCATTAGCTCTAACTCTTTTGCATAATTTCTTCCATGTATCTTATCCTAAAAAGTATGTTATTGATCCTTCACATGTGTTGGATTGGAATGCTTTATAGTTTCTAGACCTTGAAGTGGTCATGGTAGAACCAATTAAAGTAATTGACACCTAAAAAATCCATTTCCATAATAAATAAGTGTTATAGTGAAAGGTTTAGTGGGACCAATATTCTAAAGATAGTGCCATTGGGAGTATTATGATGTATTTTATAAGTTATTTCTATATTTGTTTACTTGATATGTTGCTACATAATATATTAGTTTCTACTAAATAACAATTTAAATTTAAAACTTGTGTTTGAATAAATGTCATCAGGATGATAACTAACTTTAGGGGGGAAGGATGTTATATCTTGATTTATCTCTAAGTTAAATAATCTATTTGATCCATGGATTATTTTGCTTGATTAATTAATTAAATAATGTTTGATTAATATTTACGTCATATGATGATTATGAGAAGTTATGTGATGCTTAATTTACATGATTAAAATGCTATGAATTAGTAGTACTTTAATATTTTGTATATTGTGATCACGTTTGTTAATTATACCACATTATTTTATGGATATGATGATGTTTCAGGATAACTACCTTCATTGTTGTGAGCCAAATGTAGTATATATTATTCTTTAAGAGTGTGATGGAGGGAGAACATCATTAGAGATGGTGGTTTAGATGGAGACATTAGTGGATGATAGAGAACAAACCCAAAAACCCTTGCACACACCACATTAGTATTTCATGTTGTGTGATTAATTATTTGAGATAGATAGCATAGCATGTTTTATGTAATTTTCCATTAGGATATTGTTAATATGATTTATAATGTGATCTAGATTGATATTGATGATCTATTGATTTTTTTGAGGGATTTAACTAATTTTTTGATCATACGTAGATTATCTTATATGATGTAATTATTTGGTTGAATGAGTGAATTCATTTTAGTTTTACTCACCCTACTACCTTATTAGATATGGTTGTATAGTATAATGTTATGATGGATTCCACTATTGTTATTAGATCTCTAATATTGAAGTAATAAAAATTAAGGATTATTATTATAATATATGATTATCCAAATGTCAAAAAATATAAATATAATTATTTTAAAATAGATTTATATTCGATTAAATCTTGACCAAAGGTTTAATATCCATAATACATTAGACATTGATATATTGACTGAATGATTAATGGAAATCATTTTGTTTGAAAATTGTTTTTATAGATGGCATTATAACATTGAACAATAATCTTGTAATACATATTACCATGTTATATAGTCATTATTATATTTAGTCGATAGTCGTTATATGGAAGGATAATAAAAATTAACTAGTCGATATTTGACTTTACATGAAATAAATGTTGGTTATGTAACTATTGTTTATCTAGTTTGGTTGGTCAGTTTTATGAAGTTGATGAGGGAATAATGTTAATTCAATGACATGCATATTTTATAAATATTATACAATGATTATTTTGGAAGTCTTGAAATGATTAGGGTTTATAATCACCCATTGACTCTCAGTTAACCATCATTTGGTAAAAATATGGAGTTTTGCTAAGAAATACATGGTGGTCAATTGTAGAGTTTTGTTGAGATATTTTTGCATGCATAATGTTTAATCAGTTTAATAAGCTGATGATGAAGGAAAAGGTGGTGGTGAGTAATTTAATGGAAAAGGGTAAAAATAAAAGAGTGCAAGGATATGAGAAGGACATGACACATGACATACATAGAATAGGAGACAAAAGGTGGTGTGAATGAGTGAATTAAGAAGGAAGATATTTAGTTTCCTTGACATTCATAAATTCATAAATAGGTTTTGTAATTAAAGTATTATGTGTGAAATGTTTAATGGGTTATTTAATTTATATGGTTTTAATTATTTGAAACATTATATAAATAGGATATATGTACAACCTTATGAAAGGCTCAACCTCCATAGAAACCTATATTCAACCTAGTGTAACCTGATGGGATTGGGTAGAGCTCTAGAATTTGCCATGGTTTTTTTAGGCTTTTAATAACCTTTGTCCTAAACTCCTATTTAAATTAAAATTTAATTATTCAATCATGGAATATTATTCTTGATGGGTATATATATGATTTGGATCAAGCTATTTATCTTGAGCCAACTTGGTATATATTCATTAAGGTGCTTAGAAATATGGACTAAAACTTTAGACTATATGAGGTCTGACCAGCATAAATTTTAGTTACCCATAAACAAATAAACTTGGGGTTTTTTGGTGAATTTATAAGTATGTTTTTTGAAAGTCTAGTTAAAGTTAACATATGATATTTGTTGGCATGTTATTATTAGAGATGTAAAAAGGGTACATAATGTAAAGGCATATTGGTCATTGATGTCAAAGGTCTATTTGGTCAAGTGTTTGAGAATTATAGTGGCATAAAGAGAGTTTTGATTATTAACTAATTATTATGGATATGATTATCCTATTGAGAGTATGTTCTCAATTGGCATCAAAGGTGACTAAGCCTAGTTAACACTGTGTGATGAGACAAGATGCATTGAAAAGGGTGTGGTCATGATAATTTTTAGGCAAGAGAGAATTTTAAGGAATGATATAATTTGAAGGAAAATAATGTATTATTGATACATTAAAGTCAATGTTGATGGTATGGATGATCTCAAAGGTGTTCAGGTGCATGGGAGAGAGATGCCAAGTCATATGAAGCTTGGTCATGTGGTTTTAGGTCTGTATGAGGTTGTGGAATATTTTTGTCATTAGAAAGTGAATTTTATAGTGATATGAGTGTGTTGTGATGTCTTATAACTAATTTTTTGTTATTTTTTTGAGGTCATGACATAAAATGAATAAGTCAAGATTTCAAGTGCATTGAAAGCTTGAGCCTAGTCATAGTATGGTGAAGGTATGATCTGGTGGCATAATGAAGTGAGTGATCTCTATCATGTGATTGGTTGTTAATGTTTTTTTATCATTATAATAATGTTTATAATCATCCATGAGAGTCTTAGGGTAAGTCTACAAGGGTAGGACCTTCAGATCAGGTCTATACCTAGACCACTCGTAGACCCTGCTTGGTTGAATGAGGCATGAAGATTGATTTTTAAGATAATTTATCATATGTGATCATGGACATAGGTATGTTTTTTTTTTTTTTTTTTTTAAAAAAAATATTTTCACAAATTTTTAGGCCATGGTGTGAAGGGAATAACAATAAACACTATTTTAGGCATTCTCAAGTTCACAAAATGATGTCTCAAGACCTGAGAGGCACTTTCAGACATTCACTGCCATGTGTAACCTCTACATGGGAAATTTATATATTAAGGAGAGATGGGAAATGGTATTATATAATATATCAATACATTGGTTTTGGATTTAATGGGTAGTCCTTTATGAACAATTATTAAGATCAAAACTTGTGTTAAACCTCCTTAAAATACAAATAAGGACTTGATGTGAAAGACCTTGTTAAAAACATCCTATAATGGTCTCAAATGACTAAAAAAATATTTTATAATGTATTAAACTCTCCCAAGAACCTCCAAGTGGTGGTGGTTAGTCAAATGAGAGAGAAAATGTGTACATATAGGCTTATTTGTGAAGAATTTATTGTAGTAGTAAAAAGTTGCATTGGTTAAGAAAAGAAAATGGGTGTAATAAGGAGATATATAATCATATTATATTAAAATTAATGTTTATATATATGTCCCACCATTAAAGTGAGTTAAAATAGTCATCCAAGTTATCCAGTGACTAATAGGTCTAATGGTGTAAATAGTGTAAAACTCAAACACTAGTGAGAAGATGAATTAGAATGTGTTTTCATTATAGAATGATGAAACCAAGTGTATGAATATGTTTTTATTTACTTTTAATTCATGTCCATTCTTGAAAAAAAATTTGAGCATAGTGAATATGGTGAAAATTTGTTCACAAAATGACATGTCTAATTCAAATAAGACAATGAGATATAAGGTCACAAGATTGGTCTAAAAGACTAATATTTTGTTATTAGACCATGTGTATTTTGTGATTTGGTATTTTTTGATGATGTAATATAATATTTTTAATTAATTAGGAGTCTTCTAAAGTGTATACATAGGTTTAAAATTTTAAATTCACCATGATTGGTCTTTGAGGAAAATTGATAGTTCTGAGTGAATGAGTTATAGAGGTGTTCTTGAAGCCTTAAGCTCTGAGTGAACGTGTATAATTAATATGGTAATGAACCTAAGGTAATTTATATTATGTATATTTATATTTTTTATAATTTTTTAATATATTAATTTTTTTTAAGATTCACTTTTTCAAGAAAGTCTTTTAAGGCACACAAGCTTAATAGGATAGTTTCTCCTAAAAGAGGTTTCATGGTATGAATGATAGACATAGGTCCAATAAATCATGAAGGAGGTTAGTATAGGTATAATTATAATTGATTTAAGGGTTTTAAATTATTGAATAAATACATATAGGCCCAAGAGGATCAAAATTTGATGTTAAGAAGATAGACCAAATGCAATTAGGTCTCCATGAGACCTAAAAGTGAAATGTGGCCTAATAGAGTTATGACAAACCAAAAGGCACTCAAAGATAATTTGAATAATGTTTATGAGAATTAATAATACCTATTATATGTAAAACCTAAGATTTTAAGGGTATGTTTCCAACTAAGTGGTATATGAACACAAAATGGTATATATAAGGTAGTTTTAAGACTATTAGAGTAAGCTTAGAGGAAGTAAATGAATTGATAAATTAATGAGCCTAAGGAGGTTAGGAAACATGTTTTAAAACCTCATGATAGAGCATATAATCACTTAATGATTATCATATAGGTATTATATAGATGAATATCAAGGACACATGACTTATTCACTCTTGAAGAAGGCTAGTTGAGAGAAGAATCCTAGAGGTAGTTTGGAGGGAGATCAAGTGGAGTAGAGATAAGGGAGTGATCATTTTATATTGAGAGGATATCATATTTACATCATATATGTGTTACTAATTTATTATATTGGATAGAGTATATGGATATATAAGTGGAATAATATAAGAAACAAGTGTGATTGGCTAAGTTAGTGCTTGGTCAAAGAGGGAGTTGAAGCTTCCTTTAAGGTTGGTGCTTGCAAAATTAGTCTTGGTTGATTTGGTTATTACTCGAGAGGGAGTTGGATCTTACTTATAGGTTTTTTCTTAAATAAGTTTCCTTAATTTATTTGGTGATTAATCATATCTGGTTTTAGCCTCTTATCAAGTAGGTGTTTTCTAAATTCAAGTGGGTGATTGATAAATTTATGGTTGGTAATCGATGTGGGGTTAGTGATCAATGAAATTTGATACATTTTATTATAAGATAATTTTTCCAAGCTTTTTTTAATGGGTTTTATTACCCATGAGGTTTTATGTTTAAATTTTAAAATTGATGTTAGGTTTAGTATCATTTATGTCAAGAAGGATCAGTAAAATGAGAGTTGTATGGTATCCAATACACCTCCTTGATGGACTAGTTATTAAGCATAGATATGGTTTGTAGAGGCATGTAAATTATTATATGAAGGTAAAAAATTATAAGAATATATATTCAATTACTTAAGCATGCATATGAGGTATTTATGCACTCAAGAGAGTGTTAAAGTAAGCCTAAGAGGGAAAGTATTTATTGAAGGTCTAAAACCAGACATTGCTCTAGACTATGCCTTACCTAATGAAGTGCTATGAGATGTTGTCAAGTTTTATGTAGGGTGAAAATTAGTGTGTGATCACATGAGAGGTTTTATAATAATGTATATGAGGCATTTAGAGAATTTAAATTAGTGAGAGGTTCATACTTTAAACCTAAAGTGACTTGCAGTTGAAGGCTTAGTGTGCCAAGACACCTAGTTAGGCCAAATGGAGGATGAGGACCAGATTCCAAGGTAAGAGTGTTTGTGTGATAATGGTATCAAGGTATATGACATTTGTATTAATTTTCTAATAAAAATATTAAAGGTTCTCAAGTGTGTTCAAGGGTCAACATGCAACTGGTAGTTTAAGGCCTAACATGCATAAAAACTAAGTGTGGTCTAATGATGGGTCAAGGTGAATTTTCAAGGTGTTTAAGCACATGTAATAATGTATCAAGGTGTATTAGTTTTTTTCAAGTATGTGGATCAAGTTTTAGTCATGAATTTTAGGATAAATCTCACAAAAGGCATTTTAAGGTCTCATATGCATGCAAAATGAAGAGATGAGAACGCAAGAATAAATTTTATATAATCAATGGCACATGTAATAATTTTTATAAATATGGGGAATGAAATTAATTACATATCCAATAATTATTTTTGAATTTTAGGGGAAATTCTATATTAACAATAATTAAGGAGGTTAACTTGTATAAAACCCTCTCAAAACCCTTATAGTGACTTGATTGGATAAAACTTGTTGAAAAGAGCCTAGAATGTTTTGGTTGATAAATTTTGATGTTTGGATTTTGTATAATACTCCTTCAATAATATCCAAGTGGTAGTGGTGTGTTAGCACAATGAGTTAAACCTATATAAAATTGGATGGAGTTTTAAAGTCAATGAATGAAAGTGGATGGATTTTTAAAGTCAATACTTTTTATTTATGGCCATGGTTATAGTTTGAAAAATTATATTCTCTTTTTCAACTAATTTTCTCACCCAAGTTGACCTATCATTAATTTGGCAAAGAGTGAAAACAATGAGAAAAATTGGGCAAGTGTGAGAAAGTATTTAGGGTTTGGTTTCAAAGGATTAGGGATGAGTCCAAATTATTTAGTTAATTTTTAAATACCTATACCTATTTTAAATATTGATTATATGAATTTTATTTCACTAAAAAGGGTGCAAATAGTGCTCTCAAGATGGCTTGTCTGATAGGAGATAGATAATGAAAGAGTAAGTTTCAAAGATTAATTAATTTAGTCTATATATGTCATTTGACCTATGTAAATATGCGATTTGAGGTGTTATAAGGATATTTAATGATCATATAAATTCATTATATGTTCAAGGAAGTGTCCTCACAAGTTTCAAGAATCATGATCACCATGACTGTGTCTTAATGCAGTTTGACTATTCTAGGTCTACCAAGTGAAGTGAAGTGTGTAAGACATTATGAAAAATATAAAATGTATCAAATTCACTTATTTTTATTATATATAATGTATTTTATCTATTCATTATTTATGGAATATTTTTAATCACCATAATAGGTTGAGATATGAAACCCAAAATGGCTTGTCTGGATATGTTAAGATAATGAAAAAGTAGCTTGACAAATTAGTCTATAAGACCAATGGTTATCACTATATATATATATATATATATATATGATAAATAAGAATAATTTAAACTATTAATGTGAATTATAAGTCATTAAAGTGTCCTTTCTAGTGATAAAGATGAACTTCTACATGACTGTGTTTTTGAAGCTATAGGCAGTTTTAAGTGGTCATATTACATAGATGAGTTTGGGGTGTTTTGATTAGATTTTAAGAATATATTTAATATTAGGATTTTATACAAGTATAAAATGTTAATTTTATTTTATTTTTATTAATTATAAGTTCCTATATAATTTTTAAGTGTCAAAAGTTATTGATTATACTTTGGCTATTCTGAGTGGTCATGTTGCAAGAATTAGTTTGAGGCCTGTTGGCATGTTTTGTTATGTAAAATGGACATGGAGATTTTTTTTAGGTAATTAAATATATATTAATATTGTTTTTTCATATAGTTACTTTTAAAATTTGAACATATGCTTCAGTTGTGTGAGGCAGACTTTTCCTATGTATAAAGGCCTAATGGGGAAAAGGCCTAATGACATGGTTCAAATGATGATTTTGATTTACAAGTGGTATGTACCTATGTATATTATATAATTGATATATTTTAGGTTTATTATAATTATTTAATTAATTTTTTAATATTCAAATTGTTTCAATGAGTCATAATGAAACGTGTGCCTTAGAGAAGGCCTAATTTCTTTAGGTCTCTATTAGGCATAATAGGGTTTTGGTCCTTAAAGGTAATGATAAAATTATGGGATGATTTTTTATTGTTTGAAAATTGTATGAGGACATTTTTCAATTATTATTAAATTTGGTTAAGGTTCTTGGCTGACCAATATGGGTAAGAGTGAGTGTTGAGTATATAAGCAAGGCCTAATTGACCTATTTTAGTGACTTGAGTAGAACATAAGATAAGTGAATAAAATATATCATTTTAGGAGAATATAAAGGTAATTTAGACCTTAAATAATATTCATATTATAATTCATAAACATACATTATATAATTTTTAAGTATATGATAAGGTCAATGGACCTAATGAGCCTAGAAGATGCATATTGAACGAGTGAGCCTAGAAGGTTGTTTGAGAGAGAAAGAAGTGTGAGAATAAAAAATATATTAGATCATATTAATTTGAGTGATAAATATGTATTAAAAGGTGATAAAATATTCAAGTTATATAATTTTTTGCTTGGTTTCCTAGGGGGTTTTATCCTATTTGCAAGTTAGAGCTTGTTAAATGACTAATTGGGTTGGCGCCTAACTAGTGAGGGGTTGGTTCTCATTTTGGGGTTGTTGAATCAATAATTTTTTTTTAATTAATTATAATATAGTATTAAAAGTATTTTTATAGTGTAATTTATCTTCCATTAGGGTTACCCACATATTTATGGTGTTCATGTGTTGATAACTTGCTTCATGCTTATGTGATTGTTTTCCTATACATTTTTATATCTCTAGGCTAGTTTGAATGGTTAAATAATGATGAATGTAATTGAATGAAATATTTTCACACTAATTCACCTCCCCTATAATTTTTAATTATTCCAATAATTGGTATAATATCTTGTCCTTTGGAGGTGTCTTGATAGCTTGAAGGTGATCCTAAAAGCACAAGATGGCTCAGCGTGTGAAGGTCATGATTGAGGTTCTCATAAAAGTCTACATGATGGTAATAAAATTATTTAATAATAAGGATTATGTTGAATACAACTCCAATATAAAACCTAATTTGATAGACAAAAGGATATTTAATATTTATTCAAAGAAAAATATGTGTAGGTGTCTTGGTAAAACAATTAGGTAGAGGTTTGTAAGTTAGAAGAGCTGAGTTGAGTCTATAAAGTTGTCATAGATGAGAAATATTATGTTGATAAGACCTATTGGTTATATGAGGTATATTTAATACTTCATATGGGATAAAGGTATATCCTTATTTATATTTATATTATGGTTGAGCATATATGCATTGATATCTTTAAATGGTTTACAGATCTGTAAGAGTGCCTAGCGAGCAAGTCAAGATGATTTAAGAGTTTTAAGAAGTTTATTTGTTATGGATATATTAAAAATAATGTTTTTCAAGACTATGATGGGATAGAGGATGATGTGATGGTTTTATAGATGATTTGGTGAGGTTATAATGTCTCATATGATCTCTTAGAGTGAATACATTATATTGTTCTAGATAAAAGGAACCAGACCATTATTGGACATCAAGGAGGTATGGCTAGGTCAGTACGTTGATGCATTTATTATAGGTACATAGAAATTCAAATTTTGGGCAAAGGTTTCATGAAGATGTTTTCTAATGTCTCAAGAATATCCTCTATAATTTTTGTGCCTTGAAGTGTTTCCTGTATCATTCTCTAAGCTTTAAAAGATGATCATGTATGCTATGAAGCGATAGAGGTAGTCAACTTTATGCTTCAAGAAGTAGTCATTGAGCATTCAAAAATATAACTATTGGAATTTGAATTCAAATGAATGTGCATAAACCCAAGAGAATTCCTTTGCATATAGAAGCTAAGAAAGATGTCAAATATTATTGGTGTAAAAAGGAAAGATGAAGTAGACTTCACAAAGAATATCTTTAAAGTTATATGTATTTTTGAAATTTCATATAGGTACATTTATTGTGGATAAAATTCAAATTTTTTTGACTTTGTTGTTACTCAAGAAACTAGGGAGGATTAAGGTGGATTTAGAACCTCTATATTGACCTTGAATTGGTGTTATAAGAATTGAATGATGTTATAACCTCATTAAAGGCTTGTTCCATGTATTTCATAAGTTATGAAATTGTGATTATTTGTATGATAATATCATTGAAAGAGAACTATGCTTAAGGTCCATGCTTTTGGAAGACATAATATCTTGTGAAATGGAATGGAGTTGTTGGTCACTTTGGATGAAATATCGAAGTGATTGAACATATTCTTAAGGTATTTAAGATCTTTATAATGCTTGTAAAAGATTAGATTGATTCTAGTTATGAAGGACTAGCTCAAGGACATGTTTAATAGGGATATGAGGATTGTAAGGCTCCTTAGGTATACAATCCCTAATGTGAAAATTCATGAAGTAAATAACTCTTACATGATCTATAGAGATAAGTAGAGTGTTAGATATACTTATTGAAATGTTTATTATTTCATCTATCTTATTTACAATACCTATTTGAGTATAAGATGATGCCTAGATAGCAAAGATAGACCAAGTTGTGTAAGGATTGAAGATTGGTCTAAAAGATCAATGTTAGTTAATATTGAAAATTATTTTCTCATATAATCCAAGGTCTTGTGATGTTATAAAAGTGAAATTATGGGTTGTTTATAACCTAAGAATAGTCATAAAGTTCTAAAAGTGATCTAAAGATGGAGTGTTCTTAATAAGTGAAGATGATAGGGCATTGACAAAGTTCTTTAAAAAGTTAGAATTCTTCCTATTGTGCTTGTAAGTATCAAGGTGAGGAGTCTAGGAGGTTACCTATGATCTAAGATATCATGTTTTCATATTTCTTACATTGTGAAAAAGGCTAACAAAAGTTCTAAAAATGTTATTTAAATAAATTATATTTTATGCATGATACAGTGAACAAGGGAAACTAGTGAAGTGATCACATAGTTGTTTGATGAATCTAGTTGGGAAAAGGATGAAGAAAAGAAGGAATGTTATTTGATGATATGACAAGTATATGGAATTGCATGCAGACCTAGTTTATTAAAGTGACCTATTGAAGGTGCCATGAGCTAAGTCAATCCCTAATGACTTTAGGAGTCTATTTGAATATCTTTGAAGCTTTTATAAGGTGAAGCATAGAGTTAGGGGGAGATAACTCAAGTGGTTTAAAAATATTAAAGAGAAGTATACATGAACAAAGGGGGAGCTTGATTGTTAAATTTAAATGATCAGGTGTTAAAATCAGAAGACTATGTGTGGATGACCCTATGAGAATGTGTATGACCCTTTATTATTAATGTCAAAGGGGGAGAGAGTCCTAATTGGGAGAGAAAGCCTTGATTGGAAGAGAGATATGTGTTTTGCCATCAATCAAGACAAAGGTGTTAAGAGGCTTGTTTAGCATAGATGACAAAGGGTAATATTGTTGAAATGTTTTCATTGATGTTAGGTTCAGTATCATTGATGTCAATAAGGATCAATAAGATGAGATTTGTATGGTGCTTAGTAGATTTTCTTGATGGACTAGTTCTTAAACATGGATATGGTTTGAAGAGGCATGGAAATGATAATATGAAGGTATATAGATATAATAAGATATATCAAATTAATTGAGAATGCATATGAGGTATTTATACACTTAGGAGAGTTCTAAAGTGAGCCTAAGAGGGAAATTCTTTATTGAAGGTCTATATCTAGACCTTGATCTAAACTATGCCTAACATAATGAAGTGTTATGAGATGTTTCAAGGTTTATGAAGGGTTAAAAGTATTTTTTGAGAAAATGAGAGGTTTAATAACTAGGTATATGAGGTGTTGAGAGCATCTATAGTAGTGAGAGTTTCATACTCCAGACCTAAATTGACTTGCAATTGAATACCTAGTGTTAAAAGACACCTAGTGAGGCCAAATGGAGGATGAAGACCAGATTCAAAGGTAAAAGTGATTGTTTGAGCATGGTATTAATGTATATGACATGTTTATTACTTTTTTATAACAATACAATAGGTTCCCAAGTGTGTTCAAAGGTCAACATGTAACTAGTATTTTAAGGCTTAACATGCATAAATACCTAGTGTGGTTTAATGAGGGGTCAAGGTGAGTTTTCAATGATTTTAAGCACATTTGAGCATGCATAGCTGTCTAAAAAGTTTTTAAAATCATGTGGAACAAGTTTCAGGTCATGTATTTCAAGATAAATCTCAAAAAAGGCATTTGAATTTCTCATGTGCATGTAAAATAAAGAGATGAGAACCTCAAGAGAAAGTGTATATGATCATTGGCATGTGTAAAATTTAAATGGTATCCTAAGCCTTTTGGGAGAGATGGGAAAGTTTCCTAACTTACATCTCCAAGCATTAGTTTTTTATTTAAGGGGAAAAGTTGTATGAACAATTGTTAAGGAGGTTAACTTATCTAAAACCCTCTCAAAACCCTTATAGTGACTTGATTAGAGAAAACTAATTGTAAAGTGACTATAATGGTTTTTTTGATCAATTTTGATGTTTTTATTTTTTATATTATATCTTAAGGAATATCTAAGTGGTAGTGGTGTGTCAGGGTAGTAAGTAGAACCTACAAAAAAAATATTATTTTAAAGAATTTGATGCTACAAGCAGGGTTGACTAGGTCAATGCATGCAAGCGGATGGAGGTTAAGAATACTTATTATTCATTAACATGGTGATATTTTAAAAATTTATCATTAGTTTCAAATAATTTTATAATCCATGTTGACCTATCACTAATATGGTAAAGAGTGAAAATAGTGAGAAAAACCAGACAAGTGTGAGAAAGCATTTAGGGTTTGATTATAGAGGATTAGGGATGAATCCAAACTATTTAGGTCATTTATAAATACATAAATATTTTAAATATTTATTATATGATTTTTATTTCACTAAAAATTGTGAAAATATTGCTCTCAAGATGGCTTGTCTGGGAGGAGATGGACCGTGAAAAAGTAAGTTTCAAAGATTAATTAGTTTGGTCCATATTTGTCATTTAACCTCTATACCTATGTGATTGGAGATGTTACAATGATAGTGAAAGATCATATAAATTAATTATATTTTAAAGGAAGTCTCCTCACAAGTATTAAGAGTTATGATCACCATGGTTGTGTCTTAAGGTAGTTTGACTATTCCAGGTCTACTAAGTGAAGTGAAGTGTATGAGACACAATGAAAAATAGCCAATATATACAATGAAATTATTGTTTTTATTTTTAATGTATTGTATGTATTAATTATTTATTTAATGTTATGAATCACCTTAAGTGGTTGATATATGAAATCCAAAATGACTTGTCTGGTTGTGCTAAGATAGTGAGAAAGTAGCTTGACAAATTGGTCTATAAGACCAATGGTTGTCATTATAGATTGATATATATCCATTTGGGAATTATATATAATACTAAAAAAAACTATTCATGTGAATTATAAGTCATTTAAGTTTCCTTTCTAGTGCTAAATATGAACTTCTACATGACTATGTTTTTGAAGCTTTAGGCAGTTCTAAGTTATCATGTTGCATAGATGAGTTTGGGGTGTTTTACTCAAAGTTGAAGAATATATTGAATATAATTATTTTATATAAGTCTTAAAGGTTGATGTTAATTTTTTTTCTTAATTATAAGTTCCTATACAATTTTTAAGATTCAAAATTTGTTGACTATACTTTGACTAAGTTTGAGCATTTTGAGTGGTCATGTTACAAGAGTTAGTTTGAGGCCTATTGGCATGTTTTGTTATGTAAAATGGACAAAATGATATATTTTAGGTATTTAAAGATATATTAATTTTATTTTTTCATATTTTTAATTTTAAAATTTGAATGTATGCTTCAATTATGTGAGGCAGACTTTCCTATTTATGAAGGCCTAAAGGGGAGAAGGCCCAATGGCATGGTTCAAATGGTTATTTCAATTTACAAGTGGTATGGACCTATGTATATTATATAAGGGGTATATTTTAGGTGTATTATAATATTTATTTAATTTTTTAACAATAAAATTATTTTAAGGAGTCATAATGTAACATGTGCCTTAGAGAAGGCCTAATTTCTTTAGGTCTCTATTAGGCATAATAAGGTTTTGGTCCTTAAAGGTAATGACTAAATTATGGAATTATTGTGTCTTATGTGAAATGTGTATAATGAATTATTTAAATTATTATTAAAGTGTTTTAAGGTTATTTTCCAACCAAGATGGGTAAGAGCACATGTTGAGTATATAAGCAAGGCCTAAATGGCTTATTTCAGTGAGTTGAGTAGAAGATAAGATAGGTGAATAAAAGATATCATTTTAGGATCATAGGTAGGTAATTTATTAATATAGGAAGATGAATAGTATAATTCATGAACATACATAATATATTATACAATTATATGATAATTTTAATGGACTCGATGAGCCTAGAAGATGCATATTGAGCAAGTGAGCATAAAAGGCTCTTTGAGAGAAAAAGAAGTGTGAGAAGAGAAAATAGAGGAGGTCATTTCATTTTAGTGAGAAATAAGTTTTAAATGGTGATAAAATATTAAGGTATATGATTTTGTGCTTGGTTACATTTGGGGTTAGATCCTCCTTGCAAGTTAGATCTTGTTAAAGGACTAGTTGGGTTGGTGCCTAAGTAGTGAGGGTTTGGTGCTCCTTGTGGGGTTGTTTTATCACTATATGTTGTTTCATTACTTATAATATATTATTCCAAGTGATTTAAAATAGGGTTTTATCCCCCATTATGGTTTACCACATAGATATGGTTTCCATGTGTTGATAACTTGCTTCATGGTTATGTAATTACTTTCTTATGCATTACTATATCTCTAGGCTAATTTGAATGGTTAAATAATGATGAATGAAATTGAATGAAATGTTTGAAAAATGATTCAACCCCCATGATTTTTTACAATTCCAATAGTTTCTCACATATTTAATGTGTTATCTTGATTCATGCTCATATGGTTGGTTCTTAATGCATTGATACATCACCATGTTGCTTTCATAATTCATAGATGAGTGGATGCAATTGATTGAAAGTTTTTGAAGATTAGTTCAACCCCAAAATAAATTTGATTCCAAAAATTGGTATAAGATATTAGACCTTTGAAGCAGGGATAAAAATTTGAAGGAGATACTTGGAGCACAAGCATATCTAGTCAACAATTACAAGGAGGTTTCTCAACCAATAAGGGTCATATATTTAATGGGACTAACTATGAATTTTGGAGCATTAGATGAAGACCTATCTAATTTCCTTGGGTTATGACATATGTTAATCTATTGTTGATGGATTTAGTTCACCTTATACACCACCAGATGATGCATTAGGTAATAAGGCCGAGGATGAAATTGACATAAACATTGATGACGACAAGATCGAAGCCATGTTTGATAGAAAACTAAGGAAAGGATAAGGTAAGTATAAGGGCAAGTTGATATTCAAATGATTTAAATATGGTAATATTTATCACTTTTCCTCCAAATGTCTTAACAAGGATAATAATGAGCATGATTAATAACATGATGAAAATCATGGTGATGATAAGAAGGCCTATAATACTGAAAAAATCAAGAAAGGTTTTAGGAAGTATGAAGGCAAGAAATGGTCATTCAAGAAAAAGAGAATTTTATATACTATAGAAGATATTAGCTCATTTGATGTAAGTGACATAAGTACATCTAATAGTGATGATGATAGTAATGAGCATGATAACACTAAAAACTTATTCATGGCTATAAAAATAGATGATGATGGTTTCTCAAAAGGGAAAATTATTATGGATGATGAAAATTAAGATGAAGAAGAGGTTGAAATGAACCTTGAGGTAGAATTGGTGAGTGAGATAAATAAATTGATATTCTAAATAAAAATGAATCAGAAGCTAAAATCATTGGTTAAGAGTTATGAAGATCAAATCAATCTATTTGAAGAAAGACTATGTAACAACACCAATGAACATGAAGAGATCATCAAATATTTGTAAACTTAAATTGAAATTATTAATATAATTATTAAGAAAAAGGAGTGAGAATGCATCACGTTTAGAATATAAATGGAGTCCTTGAAGGTAGAATTAGATTAGACAACAATCAAGTTGAAGACACATCAGATATTTGAAAAGAGTATTGAAGTTCTTATGGATATTTTGAGTATTCAAAAGCCTCTACATGATGAAATAGGTATTGGGTTCAAGGAAGACCAAAAAGATAACAAGGAGGGTTAGACCTCAAAGAACTATAGAAAAACTCTCAAAACTAAGAATCAAAGTGACCATCAATAAGTCAAGAGTACCAACATGAAAGTTAATATAAAGAGACCAATAAGACATCATAATGCAATGAGGTATTCAAATTATTTCAATGGTTATTATTTTTATTATCATAACTTTGGTCATAGAGTAAGTGATTGTAGAACAATCTTAAGGGATGAGTTATCATGGGACCATGGGAGAAGGAGTAACCAGTCAAGAGATAAGTAAAATAATGTTGTTTACTATAGTTCTCACAATATGTAACATATTACAATATTACATATTAATAGAGTTAGAAGGCCCTCAAGATTAAAAAGGTATATGTAACTCCTAGAGTACATGATAAAGGTCAAGCATTGGTATGGAAGCCAAAAAAAGTCAATACTGATCATATTGAGCTTAAGAGTCAAGATGGTTTATTTGCTAAGATAGAACAAGGAGAAAAAGTGAAGGAATGTTAGGAACACTTTTTATTTGCATTTATTGACAAGGAATCCAAAGAAAAGTAGGATGACAAGGTGGATGAGTTAAATTCTTCAATAAAACCTAAGTGGATTCTAAGGAGTAAGTATCACTCTCTTAATTTCAAGGTAGCTGAGTAGAGTAGTTTGGAGATCTAAGAATCTCCTAAGTTCATGGAATTTTTAGATCACCATGAAAATGGTTGACTCCATTAGGATTCATGGAGACACTATTTTGTCAGTATAATCATGAGGTTGTAGTCAAAAAAATATTCATCTTGAGAGGATTCTAGGTTTCCTTTGTTTCAAGGTATGAGTTGTTTTCTTTGTATATTGTATGTATATGATAAGGTGAAAGGATTTTTTGTTAGCATGAGCATTGATTCTAGAGATAAATTCATGAGGAGTCATATTATGGAATGAAATTTTGAGCATAATATTATGTCTAGAGACATGGAATATAGATTGGTCTGCTAGATCAATATGGTCATAAAAATAAGATGAATGTTGTTGATAGATTTCAAAGCATGATGAAAGCCTGTGTAGATGATGGTATATAAGAGGTAAGAAAAAATTGTGATGTGTTTCTAATAGTTTATATCTTGATTTGTGTTGAGAAGTGGAATTGGTATCAATATGCTTCAAGGATGTTAATAATGGTATGTGAGTCCTGATGAATTATATGATGAGCACAAGCTGTGAAGGTGAAAGGGGAACTAATCATATGATTCATTAGCTTCAAGAGTGTATAAGTAAATGTTCTATGTTAAAAAAGGTAAACATGAAACATGAAGATAGGTTTAAGAATGTGGTCATGTTTGAGACCATGATGAATTTTTGTGAAGTTGGAATAGGGAAATGAAGATGGCTATTATGCATCTCTATGTCATCAAGGTACATAAAGGAAAGTGAGTGATCTTATATATATGAGTCCATTTGAAGACATATGTTAGAGAAGAAAAAATGTGATACCCTATTGAGTGATAAATTATTTGATTTATATCAATCATATCAAGGATAAAGTGAGTGTTCCTATGTATCTGAATTCATTTGAATAAGGTATGCATGGAGTTAGGGGGAAAACATTTATATGATGCTTCATAAACTTTATGATCCTATTACTAAAAGGGAGAGAATGCTCATGAGGGAGAAATTTGTAGGTGTTTCTTTTTCATTAGTGTTAAAAAGGGGAGAATGATTAGATGGGAAAAGTATAATTTTGAATTGATTTTTTTTTTTTTTTTTTTTAGTGTTTACCATCAATGGCAAAGAGGTAGTTTGCCGACATGCTATTGTAATTGAGGTCAAAAGGGTGAATCATGTAAAGGCATAATTTTCATTGATGTCAAAGGTATGTTTGGTCAAGTTATTGAGCATGCTAGTGGCATAAAGAGACTATTGATCAGTGAGTGATTACTATGGATATGAGTAGACTATTGAGGTTATGTTCTTAGTTGGCAACATGATGATATTAAAGGTGACTAAGCCTAGTTAATAGTGTGTGATGAGACAAGATGAATTGAGAAGAGTGTGGTCATTAGAATTTGAATGAAAGAGAGAATTTGAAGGAAAGTAATGTATTATGGTTGGATGTAAGTCAAGGTTGATTTCAAAGGTGTTCAAGTGCATTGAAGAAAAATATCAAGTCATATGAAGCTTGTTCATGTGGTTATAGGTTTGTATGAGGCTGTGGAAGATTGGTGTCATCATAAATAGAATGGTGAAGTGATATTAGTGCATTGTGATATATTATGACTACTTATTTTTTATTTTTTTAAGGTCATGACATGGAAGAAACAAGTCAAGGTGTCATGTGTATTGGAAGCTTGAGACTAGTCATAACATGGTGAAGGTATGAGATGGTGGCATGATGAGATGAGTGATATTATGCATGTGATAGGTTTTAAAGGTTTTTTTATCATGAGAATAAGTTTTATAATCATCCATGAGAGTATTAGGGTGAGCCTATAAGGGTAAGACCTTCAGATCATGTCTACACCTACACCACTCCTAGACCCTACTTGGCCTAATGAGGCTTGAAGATGATTTTAAAAAAAAAATTAGTATGTGATCATGGATAGAGGTATTATATGTTTTTTTATCATTTTCACAAATTTTTAGGCCATGGTTTAAAGGGAATAATAATAAACATTATTTTAGGCCTTCTCAAGTTCATAGAATGAGGTCTCAAAACTCAAGAGGCACTTTTAGACATTCACTCGCACATGTAACCTCTACATGGGAACCTAATATATTAATGATATATGGGTAAGGGTCATAGATAGGATCTCAATATATTCATTTTGTATTTAAGGGGCAATCCTCTATGAATAATTGTTAACACCAAAACCTATGTTAAACCTCCCTAAAACTGTAATAAGGACCTGATGTGAAAGACCTTATTAAAAATATCCAAAAATGGTATTAAATGATTAAAAAACTATTTTATAATTTATTAAAATCTCCCAATTACCTCCAAGTGGTGGTGGTTAGTCAGATGAGAGAAAATGTGTAGATATAGGCTTGTTTATGAAGAATTTATTGTAATAGTCAAAAGTTGCATTGGTAAAGAAATTAAAATGGATGGAAGAAGGATATATATATAATCATAATATATTCCTATGAATTATTATAAATATTTTCCACCCTTAATGTGTGTTAAATCGGTCATCCAAGTTAGCTAGTCTCTAACAAGGCTAATGGTGTAAATAGTGTAAAACCCAAGTAACAGTGAGAAGATGAATTAGAGTGTGTTTTCATGATAGAATGATGAAAATAAGTAAATGAATATTTTTTTAATTAATTTTAAGTCATTTAAATTATTTAAATAATTTTTGGAGGTTAGTGAATATGGTGAAAAATTGTTCACAAAATGACTTGTTTGGTTCAAATAAGATAGTGAGATATAAGGTCATGAGATTGGTCTAAAAGACAATATTTTGTTATTATACCATATGTGTTTTGTAATTAGGGATGTTATGATCATTTCATATATTATTTTTAATGAATCAAGATTCTTTGAAAGTTTCTACATAGATGTTGGATTTTAAAGTCACCATGATGGGTCTTTGAGGAAAATTAGCAATTCTAAGTGAATGAGTTGTAGAGGTGTTATTGAAGCCTCAAGCTATAAGTGAAAGTGCCTTATGAATTTGTTAATGAACCTGAGGTCATGTTTATTATATATATAATTTTTTTTATCATGTTTTAATATATTAAGGGTGTTTAAGCTTCACTTGTGTAAGATAGACTTTTGAAGCACACAATCCTAATAAGATAGTTTGTCCTAAAAGAGGTTTCATGGTATGAACAATAGACACAATTCCAATCAAGGATGAAGTAGGTTAGTAGAGGTACTATTATAAGTGATTAAATGGTTTTTAATTGTCTTATAAATCCATATAGGCCTAATAGGATCAATATTTGAGGCTAAGAAGATAGACCTAATGCAATTAGGTCTCCATGAGACCTAAAAGTCAAATGAGGCCTAATAGAGTTATGATAGATTAAAAGGGATTAAAAGATAATTTTAATCATGGTTAAAATATTTCCTAATAGATATTATATATATTACCTAATATTTTAAGGGTATGTGATTGACTAAGTGGTATATGAACAAGGAATGATATATATACAAAGAAGTTTTTGGCCTATTAGAGTAAGATTAGAAGACACGAATGAATTGGTAAAAAAATGATCATACAAAGGTTGGAAAACATGTTTTAAAAAATTATAAGAGATAAAATAATAATTTCATGATGATCATATGGGTATTATATAGATTAATATGGACACATGCCCAATTCAGTCTTGAAGAGGGCTAGTTGAGCAAAGAAGACTAGATGCAGTTTTGAGAGAGATCAAGTGGAGTAAAAATGGAGTGATAATTGTATATTGAGTATATATTAGAGTTAAATCATATATGTGATCTTTATGTATGACATTGGGTAGATCAAATGGATATTTGAGTGAAATAATATAATAAATAAGTGTGATTATCTAAGTTGGTGCTTGGTCAAATAGGGTTTTGAAGCTTCCTTGCAAGTTGGTGCTTGTATATTTGGTCTTGTTTGAGTTGGTGTTTGGTCAAGAAGGAATTGGATCTACCTTGTAGGTTGGTTCTTGTATAAGTGTCCTTTATTTCTTTAGTACTCATTCATAGGGGGTTAAAGCCTCCTAACAAGTAGGTGTTTGCTAAAGTCAAGTGGGTGCTTGATAAATTTGGAGTTAGTGCTAAACTAAATTTGATACATTGAATTATAAGATAGTTTGTCCAAGATTTGTTTCAGTGGTTTTTATTCCCCATGAGGCCTTCCAACATATGTGATGTGTTATCTTGTTTCATGTACATGTGACTGGTTATTAATGCATTGATAGATCACTATATTACTTTCATAGTTCATAAATAAGTGGATTTAATTAATTGAAAATTTTTAAGACTAATTCACCCACCCTTATTATTCATTATACTTCTAAAAATATTGAGGCATGAAGGGGAATTAATATAAAAATGTAACTTATCATAGAAGGTATGATGAAATGTGACTATATAAAAAACTCATAGATGGATGGTATTAGTTTTACTATATGAAAGGCTTTTGTTGTTAAATGATAGGAATTCCATCACATGATAACCAAAATGTTTAATGATAGGTATAATATCGTTTGATAACTATGTTATCTTTCAATAGTGTTACTATTACTCAATAGTATTGTTGTTACTCAAAATCATTATTATTGCTAAAAAAAATGATGTCGCTCAAAAACATTATTTTCACTCAAAAAAATAGCTATCACTTGATAACATAATTATCTCATGACACCATATCTTCCTACAATAGTTACACTATCAAATGAAATATGTGTTATCTAACGGGCAAAAATATTGTGGGTAAGTGATAACTATGCTAGTGAGTGACATAATCACCCCCAGATCATAACTATGCCAATATGCTTCAAAAATTCAATACTAAAATGATTATATTTTACATATAATGGTGAATAAGATCATATTGACTTATGACAGAGTGGTGAATTATATTTATATATATGAAATTTATTTTAAATAATAGGTGAGCTGGCCTATAAAACTTACACCCAAATAATTTAGGTGAATCCACATTGTTCACCACCTAATAAAATAGCCAAATGCCAATTTATAAAACTATAATATTCATGAATTAACAAAGAATAACCACTAAATTTTACCTTGGGCTTGATTATGTGTAACGGGCACCCTTGTTGCACCCAAAACTAACCTAGCAATAACTCCTTATGACTCCAGAAGGTTTGCTAGTATTGCTTTTTTTTATGTTTTACAAAGACTAATGCATGTAACATAAATATAGAATTTCAAACATAGATATACACAGCTTAAATAACCAACACACTATATTTATATTAATTGCAAAATGACTAAACGAGTACAATGTTGTCACAAGGTAACTCACTAAATACTCTAATGATTGTGTGAACATCATTTTAAGTGAATATCCCAGTGAGTGTCGAAGGTGAATATGTAGAAGGAACTACACTCTGACCAATAGCCTTCTTAAGCCTAGACACATGAAATACATTGTGCACCCGACTGCCCTTTAGAAGCTCAATCTCATAAGCAACTTCACCCACTCTTTGAATCACCCTATAGGGGCCATAAAATCTAGGCTTTAGCTTCTCTACTCTGATCTTCTTGAGTGATGACTACCTATATGGCTATAACCTCAAATACACCATGTACCCTACCCTAAAAATACACTCTACCCTATGCTGATTAGCATACAACTTCTAATAATTTTGAGCCTATTGTATATTCTCCTTGAGCACTCTCAGGATATCTTGACTATCCTTCAATAGATCTTTAGCTTTTGGCACTCTATTGTCCCCCATAACCATATCCATGATGCTTGGGGCTTCATACCCATACAATGCCATAAATTGAGTCATCCTAATGGTCATGTGATGCATGGTATTGTAACAATACTCCCCCATGTGTAACCACTTAACCCAAGCTCTCTATTGCATAGTCACATAGTTCTACAAATAACCTTCCACCCATTTATTTACTATCTCCATTTGCCCATTTGTCTGAGGATGGTAGCTTGTACTAGGTGTAAGTTCTATATCACATAGCCTAAAAAAATCCCACCAAAAGGAACTCATGAACTTACTATCCCTGTCACTGACAATAAATCTCAATAACCCATGCAACTTGAAAACCTCCTTGACGAACAAATCTGCCACTTGAGCTACTGTGTAAGTAGAGGGGATAGCAAAGAAGTGAGCAAACTTCATCAATCTATCTACCACCACATAAATGTAATCTCTTCCATACACTTGTGGTAGGCCAGTGATGAAGTCCATAGATATGCTTTCCCATTTTTGGTCTAGAATGGGTAATGGCTGTAGTAAACCAACATGAAACATGTGCTCTTCCTTATTCTATTGACAAACTGTGCACTCCCTGACATGCCTCTGAACATCATCCTTGAGCCCTCCCCATGAGAACCACTCTCAAATCTGCCTATAGTTCTTGAAAACCCCTGGATGCCTAGTAGTAGGTACATCATGAAATTCCCTCAGTATCATATCTCTTAAGTGTGATGATAGAATCAAATAAATTCTATCCTAAAATCTGATCAACCCATCTATCACCTTATAGTGATCATCTTGTATAGTTCCTGAAATCAATCTTGAAGGCTAATCATCTCTGGCATATTATGCTATAACCTTAACCCACCAATCTCCTAAAATATTTACAAGAGCACAAATGTGAGGTCTTCTAGATAAGGCATCAGCTTCTACATTCTTCTTCCCTTTGACAAACTCAATTTTAAAGTCATAAGCCTATAATTAAGTGACCCAATTCTACTGCCTATCACTCAAATCTCACTAGCCCATGAAATACTTTATGCTCCTTGAAGAACAAATCTGCCACCTGAGCTACTATGTAAGTAGAGGGGATAGCAAAGAAGTGAGCAAACTTCATCAATCTATCTACCACCACATAAATGTAATCTCTTCCATACACTTGTGGTAGGCCAGTGATGAAGTCCATAGATATGCTTTCCCATTTTTGGTCTAGAATGGGTAATGGCTGTAGTAAACCAACATGAAACATGTGCTCTTCCTTATTCTATTGACAAATTGTGCACTCCCTGACATGCCTCTGAACATCATCCTTAAGCCCTCCCCATGAGAACCACTCTCAAATCTGCCTATAGTTCTTGAAAACCCCTGGATGCCTAGTAGTAGGTACATCATGAAATTCCCTCAGTATCATATCTCTTAAGTGTGATGATAGAATCAAATAAATTCTATCCTAAAATCTGATCAACCCATCTATCACCTTATAGTGATCATCTTGTATAGTGCCTGAAATCAATCTTGAAGGCTAATCATCTCTGGCATATTATGCTATAATCTTAACCCACCAATCTCCTAAAATATTTGCAAGAGCACAAATGTGAGGTCTTCTAGATAAGGCATCAGCTTCTACATTCTTCTTCCCTTTGACAAACTCAATTTTAAAGTCATAAGCCTACAATTAAGTGACCCAATTCTATTGCCTATCACTCAAATCTCACTAGCCCATGAAATACTTTATGCTATTGTGATCCATCTTGATCACAAACTTCCCTCCAACCAAGTAGGATTAGAACTTGGCCAAGGCATGCATGATAGCAAACGTCTCCTGATCATAAATATAATAGCTCCTCTCCACCCCTCAGAGCTTCTTACTCCCAAAAGCAATGGGGTGCTTCTCCTACATTAACACTACTCCAATCCCATCACCTGATGCATCACGATGAAGCTCAAAAGGCTTTGTGAAGTTGGGTAGAGCTAGAACTAGACATGAAGACATCACTTGCTTGAAATGTTCAGAACACTTTTGTGATGCCTCAGTCCATAAAAAAGCACCCTTCTTGGTGGGGTCTATTAATGGTGTTGCAGTCTGTGAAAAACCCTTCACAAATCTCCTATAAAATCCACATAATATAAAAAATTCTTTGAGTTTTGTAAGGCTTGTTGGAGTAGGCTAGTCAACAACCACCTTGATCTTTTTTGGATCCACCTAAACTACTTTAGTACTAATAATATGGCCAAGGTAGAGCAACTTTGTCATGCCAAACTCACACTTCAATTCCTTTGCATACAGTGATTCCTTCTCCAAAATGACCAACACCTCCTCTAATTGTTGTAGGTGTTCCTCCCACATCCTACTAAAAACCAAGATGTCATCAAAGAATATCAATACAAATCTTTAGAGCTGCCCTGTAAACACCTAATTCATACAACTCTAGAAGGTGGCTAGAGCATTGGTTAGCCCAAATGGAATAACCAAAAATTCAAAGTGCCCGTAGTGACACCTGAAGGTAGTTTTTTCTATGTCCTCCGCTCGCATTCTGATATGATGATATCCTAAATGTAAGTTTATCTTAGAGAAATATCATGCTCCATGTAGCTCATCAATCAGCTCATGAATCCTAGGGATGGGGTACCTATTATTAATTGTCCTCTTATTGAGAGCTCTATAATCAATGCACATATGCATTGTCCCATCCTTCTTCACCAAAACCACCGATGAAGCAAAGGGTCTTTTGTTGGGCCTAATATGTCCCATCTCCAATAGCTCATTTATCAACTTCTCTATCTCATCCTTATGATTATTATGATGGTGGTAGGGGGTGATGATGATTAGTTTAGCCCCCTCCTCTAGCTTGACAACATGATCTACACCCCTCTCAAGAGGAACACCTTATCATGCTTAAAAATGATCCCCTATACATCTAGGTGATAGCTTTTTACCTATTGCTCTAGAGGCATAGGTATGATTAAACATTTAGCTTCCCACTCTACATTGTCATGTCTAAACAACCATTCCATCATTTTCAATGATACCACCCTGATCCCCCCATTAGGTAAACCTCAGAGTACCACCTTCCTACCCTGATGTTGAAACCTCATCTCCAGCTTAGCCAAGTTGAAGGTGAACTCTACCAGAGAAGCCATCCACGTCATTCCCAAGATGACATCATAATCACCCATGTCAACTACATAAAAATCATACTCCAACTCATAATCTCCTCCCAATCTGATGTAAAGTTTTGAAATCTTTCAGGTGCATAATAATTTGTGGCCATTGGCCACCATGACTCTCAACCCCGTGTGCTCTTCGGTCTGAAGGCCTCTCTTAGCCACCAATTTTGCATCAATGAAATTATGCATTTCCCTTGTGTCAATCAATGAAACCATGTGCTACCCCTGAATCATCCCTCTTACCTTAAATGTAATGGCCTTCTAGACCCCTGCCAATCGAGCAAGAGACTTCTCATCATCTAAACTCTCCTTAGCAGCACTATCGCCCTGACTAGATTATGAATATGAATGTTGCTCCTTGTCTTCAAAAGGTGATTCATCTACTAAAAAATACTCCATTGGTTTAGACTTCACCTTAAGTGGACATTCATGGGATAGATTTCATGACTCCCTACAATGAAAACATTTTTTTTCCTCCTGAGCTCATTGAGGGTATCACCATCCAACCCTTTAGTTTCCCCCTTAAGACACTGAGGGTCCTAAAATGTCTTTCTTTCCTTATCCTTCTTAAAACGAGAGTCCTTAGAGTGAATTTTACTCTTGTAGGATGAAGGTGCTAGGTCTCTCATTTTCTTAATGGCCTCTTATAGTGAAGAGGGGTTGTGTCCCTTTACCCATCCTCACAAGGGATCAAAAAACCCATCCATGAAAAGAACAATGAATGTCTTTTCAAATATATCTATCACCAATACTACTAGCTTTTGGAACTCATTGATATAGGCCTCCATAGAACCCCACTGCTTAAGTTGTACTAGCTCCTTGAAATGTAATTCCGGGTCTTTAGTGTCAAATCTATCAATGAGTCTCTCGGTAAACTCTGCATAGGTATCTATCTAGTTATGGCCATGTGTGACCATACCATGGTGCCACCACTCATGGGCACTCCCATCCAAGTTCAATGCAACATACTTAATCGCATCCTCCTCAGGCATGGGATTAAGCTGGAAATAAGTGTCTAATTTATAGACCCATGTTCATGCTGAAGTCTTCCCTATACCATCATAGTATGGAATAGACAACTTTCCCAACTTCTTCCTCATCTCATAATTCTGTTGCCTACTTCCTCTCATGGGCATATGCTTAAGTCTAACATCCATATGCTCCTTGAAGGACATTTCACCCTAAAAATTTGGTTTAGCATTTCTCCAATCCCTAATATTTGGTCCTGTATCTCCTATTGTGTAGGACCAACATCATTCTGGTCATTCTATCTCAGAGGGAGCTATGGCATGAGTATTCTTATAGTAAAAGAACCTACTCTAACATATTTCTAGGCTCCTCTATTAATTTATGCATCTCCATTACCTCCATTACCCTGTCCACCTACCTGGTTAGCATTATTACCCTGGTTGGCATTATTTCCCTATTCTATTCTAGTCAAATGTTTTGTAATGGCTAGAGTCATCTACTGCAATGTAGCCTATAGCTCTCTTTTACCCCTAGAAAGATCACTGAGCATCATCCTAGTGCTACGTTCTCCCCTTTCCCCATCTTTGTCACCCATGGGTGGTGTTGAAAAAGGGTCACCCACCTATTCAATCTCTCAAAAAATTTGTAAGTCTGGGTTTGTCTGGTTTCTCCTCAAGAAGTACTGATGTGTTAGATGCATGAAACCTCATAAAATGGCAGGAAAAATAGGCTCTAATAGCACTGTAATGGACACCCCTATTTCACCCAAAACTAACCCAGTAGGAACTCCTTATGACTCCAAAATATTTACTAGTATTGATTTTTTTATGTTTTACAAAGACTAATGCATGTAACATAATATAGAATTACAAGCATAGATATACACATCTGAAATAACCAACACACTGTATTTATATTAATTGAAAAATGAGTAAATGAGTACAATGCTCTCACATAACAACTCACTAAATACTTTGATGACCATATGAACATCATTTTAAGTGAATATCTTAGCAAGTATTAAAGGTGCATTCATTTTGTTCTCCATCTAGCGAAACTACGAACTCTGTAGGCTAAAATCTATGGACTCTGCATGCTAAAATATATGGACTCTACAAGCTGAAATCTATGGACTCTACAGGCTAAAATTTACAGACTTTGCATGTTGAGATCTATGAACTCTTGCGGGCTGAAATCTACGGACTCTGCAGGCTGAAATCTACAAACTCTACAGGCTGAAATCTATAGACTCTATAGGTTGAAATCTATGGATTCTGTAGGCTGAAATCTATGGAATTTACAGGCTAAAATCTATGGACTCTATAGGCTAAAATCTATGGACTCTACTGGCTGAAATCTATGGACTCTTTAGGCTGAAATCTATGGACTCTGTAGGCTAAAACTTTAATTTCTATAGAATCATGTAGGCTTGTATCTATGAACTCACCTGGCTAATAGAAGATGCTACAGTGATGAGATGCTATAGTGGTATGACTACTATAGTGGAATGGCTACTATAGTAGCACAGCTGCTACAGTGGCATGGCTACTACAATGGCTAAGAGCACAAACTCTAAAGACTAATCTTAGGGATTGATGTCTAGAGTGCTATAAATGAGAAGGACATTCTCAAATTCCCAAATAAGCTACAAGTGCAACAATTCTTTTCTTCTTATCCAACATGCCCAAAGAAGCCACAAACACTTCCCTTTATCCTTTCTCCAAGGGGTGACTCAACTCACTTGAGAAATGTGGGATAAAGGATGTGCAACAGTTTATTCATTAGAATATTGCTTGTCTCCCTTGGGTACCATCCCCATAAAGTAAATATTCAAAGTAACACTTAATATCTTGCCATTGGGTTAAAATGTTACTTTTTATAGCAATTCAGGTCTAAAAATATACTAGCAACCAGACTCTAAATGGTGCAAGTGATAGTGCACCAAAAAGCTCTCAGCAAGGAGTATAAAATCCAATCATCAAAACTGGCCTCCACTACATCTTGTTAACTTAATATAAATAGTAAGTATGCTGGAAATTGAGTAAGTCAACCACTAAAGTGGGGACATTACACTATGTAAAACTTTTTTGGATTTTTGGGTATAAAAATATGGGTTTTTTATACAAAATAGACTATATAGTATACACACACATATATCTATACATGTTTGTATGTGTGTGTATGTATATATTTGGATTAAACTGATAGGATACATATAGATATATATGTGTATATATACACTAGTAATTTGGAAATATAGGGTTTGTGAGGGAAAAATTTTATGGGTTAAATTGGACTGGCTGTAGGATGCCTATATGGATGAGTTTAATGTGTTGGGTTCAAATAGAAATATGTTGATTTAGATTCAAATTAATTCACATATTTTTAATTGTGATCATTGTATTTATGTATGACTCTGTATAGAGGCCATACGATACATACTTATTTTTATTTAGGTTTTGGGAACAATACTATTTTAGCCATAATATATATACTTTGGTGAGGGTAGATGCATGTATGCACTTTTTTTTATGAATATATATATATATATATATATATGTATGTATGTATGTATGTATGTATGTATGTATGTATGTATGTATGTATGTATGTGTGTGTGTGTATACACACACACACACACACACACACACACACACACACACACACAAAGGTTAAATATGGAAATGGCAGAATTAAGATTTTAGTTCAATTTATATACATAATTATTCAACTTAACTTTGTATTACAATTATATATTTGGATTAGACTTTGATTTGATTACGAGTTTTCATAGTTATTAAATATGACTGGGTATGCATTTTTATGTTTATAGTGAATGAAGAGATAAATATGGTTTGGTCTGTGTAGTTATATTGGCCAACTCGAGTTGGGTATAGTTGGATATGTATTTTTAAATGTTCATATGAATTTATTTTTTCAATCTTAAATTGATTGAATAGGGATATTTTTTTAAAAGAAATTGGTATAAATATTTGGGTTGTATGTAATGTGTGAATAATATGAAATTATGTATGCTTTATTTAGACAAGTACAATGGGATTTATCTAGTCTATAAAATGGTTAAGGGGCCTTTATTTATTAGCTAGATGTATACTTAGTGTATACAGTATAATCTAATACTAATGATATTGGATTCCATCTTAAGAGTATACTAAATAAAATGAATTATATATATTATATTAAACTCATACTTGTGAATTCTAAAAGTACACATTTAAATGTTATAAGTTATATGTTTGCTGACTATGTAACCAATATAGAAAAGATTATACCACCCACACACACACACACACACACACAAACATGATGTATATATTTGTTTTATGTATAAAATTATTCTTATTATAACAATTTGTAAATGATGCTTGCATATATTTTAATGTTTATATAAAAACATTAAATTAAAGTATTTAATAATTTTAAATATAAATCTTTTTGGACTAGGTTTTGTTATATTTGGAATATGAGAAATTAAATAAGAATATGATATATTTCTTTTTTAGAGAAAAATAAGGTTATAATTTACTTTATGGATTAAGTAACTGGTAGTCCCAATGACTCATTACCCGAATGGTATGTTATATTGAGGAGTATTTTTTATTTTGTTTATTATTTGTAATAAAATAAATGTTATGGATTCATTGCATTTAATTTGATGGACTAAATGAATGTATGTGATATTTATGTACTTTTCATAATTTATATTAGCTAAAGGAAAATATTTTGAATAAATCTATTGGTTTTTATATTATTATATATTTTTACTAAATCTCACATTCATGACCCTAAATAAGCAATGGATGGATTTGCTATCTTAATTAGCACCATCAATACAAGATGAGGTGTAATTTGATTGAGTGGTATGTATGAAACTAACTGATCCTAGAGATCATTAATTATTGTAAACTTTGGCCAAAGTAATGTTTTCATTAAATATTATCGTTTCATATGTTTATATAGTTTTCATATTTGTTTGATATCATATTAGAATGGATTTATTTATGGTACACACTATGTATTGGATATCTTCAACAATTTTTTTTTTTTTTTACTATGGATTATCACACCATCATTATCTACCAATCTATTGAAGGGAGGGCCATTCCCTTATTTGAGAGATATTGTAGGGGATCTATGGTCTATGGTTGGTGTGGAAAAGCTCTTAGATGATGCTTTTTATCCTAGTTGGAGTACTATAGTAGGGAATACACTTAAAATTACAAATTTATACTTAAGTCATGGATACTCTTGAGTCATGGAGACTTTTTTCCATGGAACTTTGTATCATGTTTTAATAGTTGATATTTTTTTTTGCTTAGTACTAGCTTTTGACCAGAGCTACAACTAGTTCTGGGGTACAAATCAGGGGCCCGATTCTTGAGATAACTATGGAACCATTATAAATGAATAACACTTGATCACATTTGAAATAATTTAGTAAAAAACCACATCTATGCTATAAACACATTATAATATTTGAACATGGGTGGGGCTGGTCATAACCAAACCATTTCACCAATCTTTCTACATCTCATTGGCTTATAGTTGAGTTATTATTATGTATTATGTAAAATTGTAACATTTATACATTATAATTCTATAGTAGTGGTTTTAATGTTGTATCAATTGTGGCTAAAATTTTACTATTTAATTTATGATTAGATGTTGTATTTATTGTTAATCAACTTTGTTTATGATAGTTATATCTACTCATGGTGACTCTTAGCTAAGTGTAATAGCTATAAACCCTTTGGTAGACTAAATTAATGTAATTAGTTAAATATAACTAATTATATTTCTTGTGGTGAAATTTGTATGATGAATATTTGTAATTAATTTTTTAAACAATAATATATTATGGTAAAACCTAGTGGGATTGTTACAGATAAGGACTTGGGACACCATCAGATTCTACTATCTTCATCTTCTATGATGGTGATGAGTGCCTTAGTTTTTGAAACTTTGAGATATATATCTTGGGATAGCTTCTCTAATCAATCTACATGTCTGTGTATTTGAACACAAATAAATTGCTTCATAAGATCTCATTTTTCCATGTTTGTGGCTTTTGCATGACATTATCCTATGATTAAATAAACTAGTATAATGTGATATCCATTATTATAGAGGTATCTAAATGATATTCCTTCACTGATTTGGCTTTATCTTCCTTATCAAACTCTAGTTCAACCTCAAACAATGAATTGGTGAACGGTTGCTTCCAATCAAGCATACCTTGTGCAATATGTATGGTTTAAACCATAGATATATCTAAGGCTTGTTCATATTATTTCAAGAGCTTAAAAAGTACCTCTATCTCTAATTTTATTTTTTTCCCTCAAGTGAAAAGTTATTTTATCTTGTGTACAACAAGTGAGTCCTTTATTAGTTTCAAAAAAGAGGGCTAATAACTACGTCTCTTCCAACATTTTTTGGTCACCCAGGGCTTAGGTGACCAATGTAGGGAAATAATTATCAATGAGTTGGTGAATAAATTAAAGGTGTATATTTATGTTTTCCTTCCAAGTTTGTGAGAATTATTTCTCTAAGGTTAAATGCTTTTATAAAATTAACTCTTAAAAGGTAGTTGCACCTTCAATTTTCTTAGTGAATAGAAGATGTGAAATAAAAAGAGGTGTTTCATGTAATGTTGTATCCAAAGAATAAGTGTAAATTATATAAATAATTTGGGCCTTATTGATATACACCATCAAAATATAAAATATTGTTTAACACATAGATGATGCATGGATATACCATAGCCATTGGCTAGAGATTTGGGGCCTATATTGATATGCCTCCTTGTGTACACCCTTTGGGTAGATTTCAAGCCCTAATATGTGGATGATGAATATTGGGTATCAATTATTCTCACAATATTGTTGGTCTCTATATAAAATGGAAAGTGAATATGATCTAAAAATTAATCTTATTTTGGAGAAGATAAATCAAACTAGGCATTATGCTTGTTGGCACATTTAGAAACTCAAGGTCATGACCAATATAGATCTTCTAGACCTGACTAAGGGGTCTCTTAACACATAATATCAATTGATGGGTTTCTAAAGCCTATATTCAATTAATACCACATAATAACCCTAAATAGGCCCTATGGTTTGATAACAAAGTAAACAAAAACTAATCTAGTGCTCACCAAGGCTTATGGCACAAATGGGGATAACAAAAAAATAAAATAAGAAATCTACTAAAGTCAATGTAGAGGTAATCCTAAGCATGGAGAGATAAATACATTCATAAGCTAATACATGCAAATATATCTACTAATAAATTATAAGTAAGTGTTAGGAATACTTATCTTGAAAATGAACTCATCGAGACTCAATCTCTCTATTGAATAATGGTGTTTTTCAAGAGGTTATTGTGGTTCATAAGGATAAAAATATAGGTCACATATAGGCTAAAATACTTCTCCAATGCATCTAAAATATTTTTATTACAAGACAAGATTATTTTCTCCAAAAGAAGTATGAATCCCTAAGTAATGACTCCTAAAATGGGATAATAGATAAGTAGATAAATATGAGTAAATGAATGATTATGTCTATTGTAAATGAGGTAAAGGATGTGTTTATATAGTTAGATCTAACCCTAAACCCTTAAATAATTTTAATTGACATATTCAACCCAATCAACCTAGTTTTTTTATGAAATATATAAGTTAGGTCCCAAACTAATCGGTTAGGACTACTTAGCCCTATAACATGACCAATTATAAAAATAGGGTCAACCCATTTGACTATGTTTTTAGGACGGTAAAAAGAGGTTTACATTAGGTAGGAGATATTTGAGGTGGTGAATTTTTTAGAAGAGTGTGTAAGGGAGGTTTCAAAGCTTAGGGAAATGTATAGGAGGGTTTTGTAATGGTTATAAGTGGTGGTATAGGGGACAAAAATCTTTTGAAACACCAAATATTTTCCCACCTCTTTCTTGATACACCCTTTAAGGTATGAACATGGAAATATTGAGACTTGATGGATTCCTTCATGACAAAAACCATCAGTAATTGATAAAATATAAAAATATTATGTGTATACATATCCCCCACTCAAATCTCATCATGTGTCATTTGTATGTAATAAAAATGCATCATTTATATAAATCAATCCTAACTCATAGAATATAGATCATAGGATACACTTCCTATTGGGGATACATTTTTCAAGTGGGAACATGACTAATATGGGGATCTACTAAACCCAATTAGGGGATATTATACTATAATACAACATGCTAGGGAGGGTTATAAAGCCTCTAGTCAATCAAAACTATGGAATAACCCTAAGGGGGTCTTGAGTTTTGATATTTCACCTAAAATAATAAGTAAAGTAAATCTAATCTAGTGCTCACAAAATCTTGTGGCACAAAGTGGGGGTTAAAAATAATAAAAATAAACATGCATAGAAGATATATACTCATGTCAATGTATAAATAATCCTAGTACATAGAATAGAAGTTCAAATGCATATGTATCTACTCTTACAAAATATAAACAAAGTTATGAATACTTAACTTTGAAGACAAACCCATTGAGCCTAAATCTTGTCATTTGCCAATGTTATTCACATGAGATTGTTTTGGTATGTAAGGATGACAAAGACAAATCAGATTTATGCTAAACAACCTATCAATGTATCCAAAAGGCTTCTCCATAAGAGAAGATCCTTGTCTCTAAATAAAGTATGGACCCCTAACCTTTGCTTCTCAAGTAGAATGGTCAATAAGTAGATTTTTATTCACTCTTGCTTCTTCTTCTTCTAATAATAAATGATGGAAATGAACTCGTATATATAGGCAGATTTGACCCTAAACCCTTCTAAAAATCCTAGATGATAGGGTCAACCCAGTCGACCTAGCATAATTTTGGACAATAATTCACTTGGTAATTAGCTAGGTCAGCCAAAGACCAAACTAATTCCTAAGTGAAAATAACCTAAAACTATATATGGTTGACCAAGTTGACCTAGCACAACTGAATAACAAAAGGAATTTAAGGTGAGAAAAAAGAGGATAAAATGTATCAAATTATTAGAAAGGGTACAAAAAAGAAGAACAAGCTTAGGGATAATGTTTTTAGGAGATAAGTGTTTATCTAACAAGTGGAAAAGGGACAAAAATCATGTGAAGCACCAATGATATGCCCACCCCTTTCCCAGTGCACCCCTTAAGGAATGCACTCAAATAGATTGAGACTCAATGAGTTTGTACAAGATATAATTTTTTAATAATTGATAAAAGTTTGAAAATATTATGTGTATAAATATGCCCCACTAAGATCTCATCACATGTCACATGAGTGAAACATGGGATGGTGATTTGGGAATAGAACATGACAACACATAATGTTGATGTTAAGTAAAATGCAATGAGTAGAAAATAAAATAAATGAAAAGATAGAATTGAAAAACGCATACCTTTACTTACCTTAGTGTTGTGGATAAATAGGTAAATTGTAAGAGAAGTGAAGCTGTCTAATGTGAAGAACATTAAGCAAACCTATAGAAGTTAATGCAAAAAAATCAAAAAATCAATTTTTGAAAGATAGGCATATAGTAGTGGAAAATATTATCTATGTTATCATTATTCTAGAAAATTTTATGGTTTTTAAATGTATGAGTAAAGACAAATATAGAGGCAAAACAAGGAATTTGAAGGAAAAGATTTGAAAGATTTTTGAAAAGTGGTTTTAAAAAGGTTGAAATCAAAATTATTTATTATTTTTGAATTGTGAAGGAGAGAAAAAGAACTCTGATAGACAAAATGAGCCAGTACAGAAATGATATGATAATCTAGATGAGAGAGACCTCTAGTGGTAGTAGTGGGTGCACTACAGGTAGGAAACATAGAATCTCAAGATATTTTTTGAATATTTTAATGATTTTAAGTGTATTTTTTGTAATTTAAATGATTTATAGACATTTGAATGAACTCAAATTAGATAATAAGGGTGGGAAAAACCATTTAGGTAAATGGGTTTGAATGGTTTGGGGAAATAACTACTGAAAGGCTTTTATTTTGTAAAATGTAAGGGGTTATTAGGAAAAAACAACTAGGTCAACCTAATTGACCTAGTAGGTTGAAAAGTGTTAAAATCCATATTATCGACCTAATAAGTATGTGCCGATGTAGTATGCTTTTCAGATTGTCAACTTTGTGCATTGTTACCAACCTAGCATAAAAAGTCACTATGACAAATCAACACTAAGAGGGGAAAAAAGGTTTTGACATAGATTTTTAAGTCAACCAAGTCAAAATAGGGAAATTTTGTTCAAACTAGTGTTTGATCAGGGAAATAAAATAGTACAAAAATGCATACAAAATTCTAAAAGAGTGATAAAATGTCCTAAAATGAATGATTAAAGACTAAAAGTAGATAAGTAGGTTAAAAATAGGTTGAATTGATTAAAAATGAATAAACTATTTCTTTTTGTATTTGAAAAGAATGTATTTTGACTATAAATGACATGAAGGATCTAATACATCTTTTGTTATTTATTGGTTGTAGGGGCATATAAGATTATGACATTTTGTGGATGCATCATGGCTTTCAAACTTATTGGAGCCTTTGTCTATGGAGGATAGAGCTAGATTAATTTTTTTAGGTTTAGGTGGTACACAGAGATGTGTAGGATTATACTTAGTTCAAATTTTATAGTCATCTTTTTAGGAACTTGGAAATGATTGACTAACACCTTCAAGTGGGAGGTAAAGGGGGATACCATAGATGTGGGTATCACCTTGGGGGATATACATGCCATCATAGGACTACCCATAATAGAGACACTCATAGTCATAGCAGTACCTAATAGTGATGAAGAGAGGAGAGCCTTATCTATATAGGTGAAAAGCTCAGAAAGGATATACCCAAGATTGAGGGTGAGCATGTTTGATGTATATACATCATAGATTTTATATATCTAGAAGGCTATGGTAGGAATTGTGATAGTATGGGTGATGTGTCACAAGTTAGATGGTAAGGTACAACTATGATTTGAGATTTATTATCTAGGTAAAATGCATGCATGACATGTATGGAGTGTTGTATAGAGGGTAGAAGTTAGTGGGACTGATTATATTATTGATGGCATGGGTATATGAGAGGTTCCCCATATATCAACTGGCTAGGTTACCCCATGAGATTCATGATAGGTTACCTCATGTTTAGAAATGGATATAGGGCTAAGTGATGTGGGTCATGCCCCACATTCCATCACTGTAGATAGTGAGATGGGCATATACTATAAGGTAGTCATATGGGCACATCGCTATGATATGGCTTAGTTGGGAGATAGTTGCATTAGAATTTGGCATAGATAGAGGTGATAGGGCATTATACCTACTAGATAGAGCCACATTTGGTAGTATGATTACTAGGATAGATGTGATTGACTCACCCAATATTAATTATAGTGATGCCCACATTTTGGGATGAATTTGTGTAAGGTCCATGGGGGAGGGAAGGACTAGGGCTATGAGTTGTGACGCCAATGCTCAGGTCACATCATGAAAGACCATAGATTGTTCAAGCACAATACATAGAAAAGTAGGAGGAGATGGATGTGGAGGTAGTAATACCATAGGTACCAATTCTAGATCCATAGTAAGAGGAACAACAACCACTATGAACATAATTTCAATGGAGGTAGTAGGAGTAAGAGAGAATAAAGACTATCACCATCTTAGATGACACAATAGGTAGTCTAGAGTAGAATTGATGATAGAGAGACCATCTAGGTTTAGGCTAAGATGGGCATGAGTGATGATTTTAGGAGTTCTTTTAGGTAGTGACCTATAGATAATGTTCTCATAGGATGTGTAGATGTGGAGATCATGTTCAATAGTCACGTAGATGGCGAGATAGTAGTAGCTAACAAACAAACATGTAATAAAAAATGGTTAAATTTTTATTTAAGTTAGTTGATATAGAGTAGAGATAGATAGATTTTGAGATATATATATATGAATGAATATCTATCTATTTTGTTTTTTTTAGGTGTTACAGAGGATAAGGAGACCATATGGGGGTCCCTAGTGAGTGCAATACTCCATGATATCCTAGATAAGATGTTGATAACGTATGACCCTACTACACTAAAGGATCTTAGGGTACCATCTACCCTAGCTAAGGTGAGATAGTTTAGACCATATGGAGAGTCCATGAGGTAGTTTTTAGTGTATATAGAGTGGATGAAACTACTAGTAAAGGTGGGTGTAAGAGAGGCATGGGAATGGTAGGCCCTAGCTAAGGAGAGAGTTATGCATCTAGTGATTGTGACATATATGAGATAAGTATAGGCCCAAGAAAGAGTGACACATATAGTGATCTTGAACCATATGACATTGGTACATGAGCAAGAGAGGGTGACACATATAGCGACCCTAACCTAGTTGGCATAGGTGCATGATTAAGTGGTTCATCTATAGGGGCAGGTATCAAGATTGAGATCTTGGATAACCTCTTTACAACATTATATTCAGAGGGTTCATATTAATTCATCTATATGAGGCATGGAAAGGCCAAAAATAGGTAGGATGGGGCCCAACCATAGCACTCTAGGATTATATATCATTGTATTTTTGTATAAAATTTCTTGATATATATAGATATTTTAGTTTGGTATTTAGATGTTGATTTTGTGTATTTGCATTATGTTTTGGGTTGTTGATGCTTGGATATATTTATTTCTAACACATGTATTTATTTTTTGTTGTATATTATATAGTAAATATATGAGTTTTGGTTTCTTTTCTAGCATTATATAGAACACATGCATGGTTAGATAATAAATAGGCAAAAAGACTTGGTAAAATAAAATCAATAAAAAATATACTACACACTATTTGAAGTTGGGAAATGTATAATAACAAGAAAATGACTAAGTATAAAGAACCAAAGAGTGGTAACATAAGATGGTAAAAATTTTATTTTTAAACCAAGCAAAAGATTCGCACCAAATTAAAACAAGCAAAATCACACTAAATCACATTGGAAAGTATGAAAATAATGTAATAAAATGGAAGTCATGAAAAATAAAAAATGGAATAAAAATAAAATTAATTAAGTTAATCCATCATACTAAATCATGTTGAGAATTATAAGAGAAAAACAAAATTGGCAAAAATTGGTCTTAAATTTATCACACTAATTCAAGCTGGGAAGTATGAAAAATTCAATAAATTGTTGGATTCTTACATGCAATCATAAAATAAGAAGATAAGAGAAGTGAAATTAAATTAATTAAGCATAAAACATACTAAATAAATTTGGGAAGCATGTAAATGACATGTAACTTCATAATTTATCACATCTTATCTCATATTTGACGTGTAATTTTGATTGTGACTTGGTTTATTAGAAAAATTTGTGAGGAAGGCCAAGTCCTATCCATGGTCTTACACTACACTCACAAAGGTAAAATCAATGAGGTGGAATAAATGTGAATTTTTTTTAACAAAGGATGTTGGTAATAAGAATGTGAAATTATGGTAATTTGTGAGGAAGGTTAGGTCCTATCCATGGTCTTATAATGCAATTCACAAATGGAATCCCAAGGGGAGTGATCAATGATCAGAACAATATTTCTCAAAAGGAAATATGAGGAATATAGGGCATGAAAAATGTAATGTAAAAATCATAACTTAGGTTTCTTATGAGAAGACCTTAGGAGACATGAGGTATACTAAGGACATGACAAGGCACTAAGTGACTAGTGACCATCAATGTATAAAGTGTTAAGCACAGAATATAATGAGAGGGGGGGTGAATCAGTCTATTATATATCTTATAAAACTTTCCCTTTAACAAATTCCACTTAATCAAACATTCAAGATATGCAATAAAACTCAAAAAATGAACATAACACAAGAGAGAGAGAGAGACACCAAATATAAAGTGGAAACCCAATGTGGGAAAAACCATGGAGAATCAATCTCAAATATATTTGTGAGAACAAATCCATAGGAGCACCATACCCTTTTGCCAAGTATAAACCTCAGCTACAATTTGTGAGCACCAACCCACAGGAGCTTCAAACCCCTTTGCCGAGCATCAACTTAGCACCTATTCATGAGCACCAACCCACAGGAGCACCAACCCCTTTTTTGAGCACCAACCTAGGTTAATTCATGAGCACCAATCCACAGGAGCATTAACCCCTTTGCCAAGCACCAACCCAACAACAGGAGCACCAACCCCTTTGTGTATACCACACACCTATCTCTCAATGTTGTTATCTCAACAAATGATAGATCAATACAACATCTCCTTCCTCTCTCTCACCTTTGCTCTTATAAGCTAGATATAACAAATACAAATCATATTCATCTCTCACAATTGCTCTTCTAAGCTAGATATCACAATATCAAATCAACGTCTCACTCTCATGTCACAAATGGCTACTCAAGCCTTTATGTATATCTTTCCAAATGACCTTTGGCCTTCCTCCTTTGTGACCTTTCAATCCTGATGGAAAATGGCACCAATCTTGGATGACCCTTCATATCCAAGCATTTGAAAAGTCATGTGGTGACCCTTCATGACCAAAAATGTCCTTCCCACTTGTGTCCTTATCTTTGGTGACTTTTTGTATTCCTTAAAGTGTCCCTTCATGTAAATTTTACCTTACTCTTTTGTCTTCATTTGGTGACTCTTGGTATTCCCCAAGATGACTCTTCATGGGAAAATAAGTCCCATACTTCTTTTGTCTTTAGCCTGTGGCTCTTCGACTTCTCCATGGGCCCTTCTTTTGTCTCGTATGCAACCAAAAATATATTCATTAATATTAAATAAATATTAACTCATATTAGCCAAGATATATTTATTACCAACAACATTAAATGTAATGGACCCTTTATCACCAATAATACTAAACCTTTGACATCAATGACAATATTTCCAACAATCTCCCCCTTTGTCATTGATGGCAACCTCAATCTTGAAACTGCCAGATCCTGTCACCTACACATACTATCATCTGAAAACATATAGTAACTCCCCCTTACTGTATTAACCTATACCTGTTCCCTGTACCTAGTTTTTGCACTTGTACATGTACCTATTTTTCTTCCCCTTTGAAATCAATGGAAAAGGGCCTACCTAGAGCTAACACTTAGCTCCCCCTCACTTGATGTTGAACATCAATGGCATGAAGTAATAGAAATTACTCCCAACTCCTCTCGCTAATCTTTGAGAAGATATCTAATTTTACCTATCCTTTGAGAATCTGCAATCAACTCATTTGAATATTTTCTTCTAATCTCACAAACTTCCACATGAGACTTTAAGGTGTATCCTTGATCATATATTTGACTTACACTCAATAGATTATGCTTACAAAACATTCTTATCTTTTGTTCTACTAATATCCAAACTTAAGATACCTTTTTTGGCTATCTTGGCAGTGGTTTTATCTTCAAATTTCACTATGCCACCATTGATATTCTTTACTCTTATCTCTTATCATATGCTTCAAAAATCTGCTATCAACAAACCATGGCTAATCTTTATTTCTTGCATGTAAAGCTGTTTGCACCAACATAGAATCTTCAGGTTGTTTCTTCTGCCATGAACATGACTGAACCTTCTTCCTAATGAATGGAACTTTGAAACTCTAATCCTTCTTCATTGAATCTGCATGAATATCCTTCTCCTTCTTTCTAAAACTATTAGTTTTTTTTTTTAACATTCTAATTTCTTATAACCATAATCATTTAAAACACTGCATATGCAAAAATCACTCTAATAGCCTCAAACCATAATACTGATGCAAAATTTTTGATTCCCTCAAAAGATATACAAATTAATCTATCAACTCACCTTATTTTCATGCAACATAACCAAGACCCAAAAGCATCCACCATGCTTCAATTTTCTTAAAAGTGTCTCCTTGAAGCCTAGAAGAGACACCCCACACAAAAGGGTCCTAGAAACAAATCTCAGGAGATTCCCACATCTCCTATGTTTCTTCCTTGATCTTCTTGTGTTTTTATTTTAAAATCCATTTAAGTATGCCTAACCTCTTCACCCTACTAACCTTATCATTTATGATGTTTTTCATCTTCTCAACTTTTGCAACTTTCTTATTTTGACAAAGCTCATGCTCAAATGTAACAAGAGATTCTTTACAATCCTTCTTATTTGATTCTTTATCTACTATAGCAAGTAATTCATTTTCATTCTTAAACTCAACCTGATCAACCTTTACTATTTTAGGTCTCCAAACCTTAATTTGACTCTTCTCATATCTTTTACGGGCTCTATAACCTTTGACATACTTTGAAGATCTCTTTACTTTATTTTGACATAATTTAGCAATATGTCCAACCTCATGACAACAAAAGCAAACAATATTTCTCATACCTTTTTCTTGAATGTGACTGAGATCTCCCTTTGATTGATTGCTTCTCCTTATACAATATCTTGCCTTATGACCAACATGATGACAAACAAAACAATGGCCATGATAAGAATTTGAAAACTTGAAAGCATTGGGATGCCTAATCAACTTCTTTGATTTGCCTTTAAAAACTGCATCCTTCTTTCCTTGGACTAATATTTCATGATATTTTTCAACCTTGATTATAAGCTTCTCATGATTATCCTTTAAAGATCCTAACTCAACCTTCAATTGATTACATTCTTCTTCTTTTGATGTTAAAATTGAATTTGCAACCTCTAACTGATTCTTAAGATCTTGAATAAATATCTCATTTTCTTTTACTTCTATAGCCAACTTAGAATCCAAGATACACACCTTTTACTTAAGAGCTTCAACCATAGATTTCAATTCTTGATTCTCTTTCTTTAGCTACTTGGCCATTTGTGCTTTTCCTTTGATCTACCTTTAAGTTGTTAAACCCTTTTTGAAGGAACCTACTCTGATACCAATTGTTAAGCATAGAATATACTGAGAGGTGGGTGAATCAATATATTATATATCTTATAAAACTTTCTCTTTATCAAATTCCACTTAATCATACATTCAAGATATGCAATAAAACTCAAAAAATAAGCATCACACAAGAGAGAGAGAGAGAGAGAGAGAGAGAGAGAGAGAGAGAGAGAGAGACCAGATATAACATGGAAATCCAATGTGGGAAAAACCATAGAGAATCAATCTCAAATATATTCATGAGAACAAACCCACAAGAGCACCATACCCATTTACCAAGTACAAATCTTAGCTACAATTCGTGAGCACCAACCCACAGGAGCTTCAAACCCCTTTGTCGAGCACCAACCTAGCACCTATTCGTGAGCACCAACCCACAAGAGCACCAACCCCTTTACCGAGCACTAACCTAGCAACAATTCATGAGCACCAACCCACAAGAGCACCAACCCCTTTTCTAAGCACCAACCCAACAACAATTCATGAGAACCAACCCATAGGAGCACTAACCCCTTTGTGTATACCACACACCTATGTCTCAATGTTTCTATCTCAACAAATGATAGATCAATACAACATCTCCTTCCTTTTTACCACCTTTGCTCTTCTAAGCTAGATATAACAAATACAAATCATATTCATCTCTCAAATTGCTCTTCTATGCTAGATATCACAATATCAAATCAACCTCTCACTCTCATGTTACAAATGGCTACTCAAGCCTTTATTTATAGCTTTCTAAATGACCTTTGGCCTTCCCCCTTTCTGACCTTTCAATCCTCATGGAAAATGGCACCAATCTTGGATGACCCTTCATATCCAAGCATTTGAAAAGTCATGTGGTGACCCTTCATGACCAAAAATGTCCTTCCCACTTTTGTCCTTATCTTTGGTGAATTTTCGTATTCCTTAAAGTGTCCCTTCATGAGAAATTCGCCCTTACTCTTTTGTCTTCACTTTGTGACCCTTGGTATTCCCCAAGATGACTCTTCATGGGAAAATACGTCCCATCCTTCTTTTGTCTTTACCCCATGGCTCTTCGACTTCTCCATGGGCCCTTCTTTTGTCTCATATGCAACCAAAAATATATTCATTAATATTAAATAAATATTAACTCATATTAGTTAATATATATTTATTACCAACAACATTAAATGCAATGGGGCCTTTATCACCAATAATACTAAACCTTTGACATCAATGACAATATTTCCAACATAAAGGAAACTTGTTCGCTATAAGGACAAACCTATGTAGGTAAATAAACATGATAACAATTTAAACTCATGAAGGTATATTGGTAAAATAAAATTAAAATATACCTACCTTCCCATGACATGTTCATCATTCCTTAGGACCCATTACAGAGCCATCGGTCTATTGTGAAGATGGGGTACTTGCATGAGAAAGTAGGTAGCACTAAAATATATATGTATATATTTTTTCTATTCTCCATTTCTAATATATTGGCCTATCACACCCAAATTGACCTTTTCTCTACTATGAGACCAACTATGGAGTTTGAGATTTGGCTAGAAGAAGGAGATGTTCTTTGAATCACATCTTTAAGTGTTATTTGAATTTTAAGAATTTTGAAATTTTTTTTCTTGTTATATCATTGCCTTATGTTAAATGATTTAGATTTTTATTGATTTAAATGATTTTTAATATTCCTCCTCTATATGGACTTGGAATGACCAAACATGAGAGATAGAGTGATATACATGAATGAGCTATAGGCTTAGACTAAAGGAAGCTAGGTAACCAAAGATAAGACTAAATATGACACTTAGGCTTGATAATGAACCAATATGTTATCTCAAGTCTCAACCATGTATATGTTTATTTTTAAAAAATGAAATAAAAGGAATAAAGGAGATCCAAAGTAGACCAGTGAAAGGAGATTATAATGAGATTAATTGTTTGTTAACTAATCACATGGTAAAGAGGGAATGAATAAATTGAGCTAGGTTTGTACAACCAAATCAAAATGACAATTATCCATAAAAAATAAAGATGAGAAAGTAAACAAATCATGAAGAGAAAATAAGTGAGATTTTAAATAAAAAACTTAAGAAGACATAAAAATCAATGATAAAGAAGACATCCATAAACCAACATAAATGTCATAATAAGTAATATAAAGTGCAAAAGTAAAGTCATCATGTAAGATAAATAATAATTTGACACAATTTCAAATGATGTAACAAATAGATAAAGATAATATTGGAGCACATGTCCAATCTAACATTAAAATGTAAGAACACCATGCATGTTTTAATAAAAACTGATAGATTTTCCCACACACACTATCCAAAACATCTGATAAGTCTCTATGAAGCTAGACAAAAACTACTACTAATATCTCGTCTATCTTCAACAAAAACTAGGAAAATACTTCTGATATAATTTATTAATTAGAAAAGGTAGGAATGTTGGACGGATCATGATGAGGAGGGATAATAGGCAAGGGATGCTTAGAAGTATGCACGGGAGCAAACTCTATGGGAGATGTAGGAATCACCAGTGGTAAGGATCCATAGGTGAAGGACTCAGAGGTGGAGAAGGATCCACAAGTGACGGAAGGTCGATGGGTGATGGATTCATAGGTGGAGAAATATAAGGTGATGAAGGGACTAGAGGAGGGTATGTAACCACTATAGGTGGAACCATAAGAGAATAAATTGGATTTTTCTTATGGGAATGACTTATGGGAAGAAGGGTAGAAGGTCTAGGAATAGCTATAAGGTGATTTTTAAGGTGTCACTAAAGAATGTGGAAATGATTAGTGTGATGGGTACCACATTGGTGCCAAAGACAAGATACCTCTCCATACTTAAGAATATATTCAAGTAATACCTTTGAGGGAGTTATGGCCTTGTCTAAAGATTTAGGGAAGAAGGATGCAAAATATCAATGTATTTTCATAACTTGTATAAATTCATATAATAATGGTTATATGTGTCATGGAAGTAACATATACTCCAGCTTAGTATAAATACTCATGGGAGGAGGTGTAACAAGAATGGAAGGATCTTGGGAAGTCTTGTTAGCCCATTTAGAGATAAATGGAGCTATTTGAGGTAAAGGAAGTAAACCATCACCAAGAGAATGTGATGATGGGGAAGGGATGGAATTTGGTTCAATGAAAGGAGTTATGAGGTCATAATTATGGATAGTCTCAGTGATAATGGTAGTAAAAATAAGCTCAACTATAATGGGAGAAAAAAGGGGATCACCTATAGCCAGAGTAGGAATGGGTTTTAATGCAAGATTTACTAAGGAAGGGGTGGGGTCTATAGAAGGTCAAAAATGGGTTACATGCATCTCATGGATAAGAAATCTATAAGGGTCAGGGTACCTAGCAAAGAGGTAAGGCTCAGTCATAACATGATCTATGAGAATATTCCTATCAGGTTTTTTAGAATCTAGAGGTGTCGGCACCATTTCTAACCTATGATAAAGTGGTAAAATTATAAAATTAGGAACTATAAATGATGGAAGATAGGAAGATAAATGAAAAAATTGAAGTAAAGAATAATTATAATGAATAATCTCATCATCACAAGCCTAAAAAAGACCACTTAGGAATGGATTATCTAAAGAATAACCATCATCATAGTCAAGTGTTTAAAGATCAATAACACACATAGGGATGACTTTATCTTCTGATGAAGTGTGATGCATAGAATGGTGAGTCTTAGTCAAGATAATAGGAATATAATCATAGGTTGGTTTATGAGAATGAGGCTACATAGAAGTAAAAACTAAGAGATGAGATGAGGTGATAGATTAGAAGTTTTAATATTTCTTTTTATCTCATTAGGCTCATCATCATTAAAATCTAAGATGTTAGGATAAATATTCCCAATGAGTTTGGGATGCCCATTATAACCTTGAGTGGAATTCATGGGAAAGTTAAATCATTGAGACTCATAGAATGGAACACTAAGCAAAGGTTAAAGAGTAAGAATCTTGAAGACAACATGATCTTGGAATTATTTAAAATTACAAGGGTTAGTGTCACCTTGAATCTTATATATGGCTCCATTGTGAGATAATTTAATGCATTAGTATGTGGAAAAAGTTACAACTCTCATAAGGTGAGTCTACGACCTACCAAGCAAGATTCTATAAGATAGAGGAAAGTTAGATATCATCACCCTCACATGAATGGTGATATGTGGGGTGGTAATGGTAAGCCACACATAATTTAAAGGAGGAATTTATCTTTTATCATATCTATTAAATGTGTTGTATATGGACTTAAGATTGCATTCAAAATATCCAAGGGTTTTGATAAAATCAAGAGATGTAAAATAGTTCTCAAAACCCTCATCAATCAAGGCATGCTTGAATTGGATATTTCCAATTTGGACACTAAAAAATAGAGGAGGATCATCCACACAAAGTAGAATCTCATCAATAATCAAAGAATCGATGGGAAATTTTATGAAAATAGATGTTTCCATTATTTCATCAACATGGATGGACATCTCTTCACATTGCTATAATATGTTATCTTCAAATCTAGATAAGGTTGCTTTATATCTTGCTAGGGGAGGATGATGGATGTTTATTTCAAACAAGAGTTGCATAAGATGGTTTTGATGATGTGGAGACGTCCTCATAAGCTCAAGAAATTGAATTTGAGATGGGAGTTAGTGAGTTCTATGATGTTATCCCACTCATCATAACCCATAAGAAGGTTGTTATAAATATGTGCATAGTGATTAATAAGGTCCTTAGAAGGAGCAGTTGAAGTGAATTAGATTTTTTATTTTTGATAAGAAGGAGAAGGTTTTGAAAAAATCTATAAATTATGTTAAGAAGTTGAAGTAGTTGGTTTAGGTGTATGTTGAGAGTCGGTAAAGGAAGTATTAATAGAATCTTTATTGTCATTTGTGTAAGGTAAAGAATATAGAGGGATGGTAGAAATAGAATGGGAAGTGTTATCTAAAGGAGGAGATGGAATTGGTTCATCAAATGTTATCAGTTCATCCTACCCCAACTCATTTAGATGAGTTAGAGAAGAATCCTAGATAACATGAAATGTTCAAGATAATGGAGGAGTGTAGATAGGTTAAGGATCAATAAAAGCAACAAACCTTTGCATATTAGTCATATTTTTTCATAAGTGGGGTCAACAAGACTTTATACATTGTTGGTGGAAGGGTTGGGCTTGTCTTGGGTATCTTGATTAGGTTAGTGATAAGGAAGAGGGTCTTTATAGATAGACAAGTGATCATTAAATTGATTTAAGGTTGTTGGAGTATTGTCAATGATTTCATGTTGATGTCATGGAGGTGTCCTAGTGAGTGGATGAAGTAACTTGATAGCCTAAGTGACAGTGACAAAGTGTGAAATGTGCTTGTCCTAATGTGCTTGAAGTTAACTTGGTTGACCTTTAGTTTTGGCATGGTTACAGATGTTTAGGGATGAGTATAATGATTTGAGGTTATGAAATGGGTCCTATCATAAGTCAAGAATTCTTTGAGTAATTTTTTTCATGAGTGTAATTCATTTGGTATTCCATTTTTTTATCTAGACATTTTGAGTCTAGTGGTAGAAAATCTAAATAGGTAATTTGATGATGTCACCATTACAACATGTAGATGAGTCAGGGGGAATTGGTTATATGGTTGTGATCAAATTTATGATTATATTTTATGTGCTAAATTTTTTATAAAGTGAAAAAGTGAAACATAAGATATACAAGTGTAAAGTTGGGCTCTTAGGTAGTTTGACAGTGTTTTCACATAGCCAAATTTACATGAGGTAAAAAAGTGTTGAGTAAGCATTTTTGTTATGGCATATCTCACACGTGTGGTTATTTCAATAGAATTTGATAATATGGGTTTGTTTAGTTTAGTACCTAGTTTTTATGTATAGAGTCTAATTTCATGTGATGTAGTGCAGCCAAAGATATGCAAATGCAAAGTTGGGCTCCTAGATAGTTTTGACTATGTTTTCCCATACTTAGCCAAATTTGTAATATGGCAAGAAGAGTCAAGTAAGGATATTAATGTAGTCATATATATAATGTGTGATTTTTTGAAAATAATTTGATCATATGGGTTTATTTAATTTTTTTCCTAGTTGGGTTGCACTAAATTTTAGGTCAGGTGATGAGGCGTGACAAAAGATATGCATTTTCATAGTTGGCCTTTCTAGACAATTCTTGACATAGTTGGCTTTGTGAGAGAAAAATATGAGTGAGAATTTTAATAGAGTTATATATTTCATGTGTAAAGGTTTCAAGATCATATTGATACATGGTTAGATTCCTATTTGAAAGGATAAAATATGGTCCAAATTTGAGAACATACGAGTGAGTGAGGTAAAAGATATGACCATGCAAAATTGGCCCTCCAGGCAGATAACAATGGTCCCCATAGTATATCTTGCACAATGGTAAAGACTAAGATAAAATGGATATATAATGGCTGATGGGAGATTATATAGTGCACATTTATTATTCAAAATAATACAAAGAGGTGAAATTATTCATTGCTTAATAGAGTTAAAGATCATGGCCAAATGAAGATCTAATAGTGAAATAGCGATTGTATAAGATTGATCTGATGATGCATGTTGAGCAAGATGGTAATAAGTGATTGATGTTTTATATCATAAGTGATTATAATTCACACAAGGTTTCAATGTGTCATGATCATGGGGGTTCTGATCAAGATTGAATGGTGAGCATTATAAAATAAAGACTTGGCTAATTTGTAGAGATCAATAGTGTGCATTGAGTCAATATTGCAAGATTGAACGAGATGAGATCAATTATTTGAGGTTTAATGTTTGGAAGTGGTGAACAATGAGTTAAAGTTTGAGATTCATATAGTGAGATTGATGGTGTGTGGTTAATATAAATCAGTGAGGACATAATATGTAAGCATAATTTTATTAATTGTGACCATTTGAATTCAAATTTTTGAATTTAACAAATGAAAGACCAGTGTTTGGTTTTTGATCCATAAATTTCAAACTATGCAGATTTGACAATGTTGTAAAAATCAAAGATGAAAAAAACTCCATGGTGTATTTAATGAACCTGATTTGAATATTTGAATATATGTATAGATAAATATATTGAGATCCAAAATTTATTATGTGTTTAACTATGTTTTGCAAGTAACTTGAGAAGGGTAATTGAGCTCATTCTAATGTTTTCTTGATGTTTGATGAATTAACTATTAGGACATGTTTTAGAATCCATGAGGATTAGTTTTTTCCTTTATTAAGGTTTAAAAAATAATATGCAATATGAACAAAGGTCTAGAAGTTGATTGTGTGTTTGTTCATGGTGACTGTGTGTACAGAATGTTATTTGAGCAATTTATGCTTAAGTAAAAGGGTACTATGATCATTGTTATAATTTAAAGAGGACCTATAGATCATGTGAAATGGGTCCATATTTTTATAAAGTATTCCTATGTTCTTTGTTTCTGTGGAGAAGTGTCAAGGAGGTGAATGGGTCATCATTGGACCTAAAAGGTGACTTAGGCTTATTTGAAAGAGAGTTGTGCTTAAGAGTGACCCATGTTATATGCCTTAAGGGTGAGGTCATGCATTTTGGGAAAAAAAGAAAAATTTTGGTCTTGATATGTCATGAAGGATCTATAAATATTCAAATCAAAGATGATGATTTCTAGACTTGAGAGGACTTATACACAGTGTGCATGTGAGAGTTGTGGTATGAAAGAGAGGTAGAATGCCCAGTTGTTGATTTAATGAAAAGATAAGATTGAGGACTATGTTTGTGAACTATATGGAATATTTATGATGTAAAAATAGTGATCTTATAGTTTGAGGATATTTAAATAGGTTTAAGTGTGCATATGATGATAGTTTGAGTGAAGGAGAGAGATTATGGCATGCCTATGTGAGAGGCCTATATGAGATAGAGAGAGTTTGTGTATGGTTTAGATAATCAAATATTAATCATCAGGTGTTTAATATATTAGTAATAATGTGAAGGTGTTCAAAGGAGGGTCTAAAGGACTTGATCTTCCTTGGGGGTAATTGTTCCTTATAAAATAAGTATTTCACTAAAGGTCTTTGGTCATGATGATTTGATCAAGGTTTTTTGGTCTAAAGGAGTTGACTAGTTTCTTATTAATGTTTCTTGATAAAGTAGGTATATGGTGATTGTATAATAGTTTTAAAGGATTGGAATTGAAATATAAATAATTGGGCTTATTGATTCACCCCTTCTTAGTGATTTTACTTCTAACAGTTGGTATCAGAACAGGTATTTTGTAGGAAGCTTAACAACTTTAAAGAGATCTTAAGTAGGTAAAAATATGGACAAAAAATTGAAGAAAGAGAATCAATAGTGGAAGGTTGTGATCAAGGCACTTGAAAAATATATATTTACTTTAAATAAATATTCTAAAAGGGATAAGAATGTTATCAATGATCTCAATGTTCATCTAGTAGATGCCAAGACAATTTTGATTTCAAAAGAGAAAAGTTGTTCAAAATAAAATGAAAACATGTTTGATAAAGAAACACGTCATAATATTAGAGAAGATGACATCGAGGAAGAAGAATTTGATCTAGAAGATAAGATCATGAGTACACTTGGTGGACTAAAGGAGCAGAAGAAGAGGAATCATAAAATGAGGAATATGATCAAAGGTATTGAAGCACAAGTTAGTTCTCTTGATGGATGTTTGTTAGGCAAGTCCAAGAAAGAAGAAAATGAGTATTAAGAAAAAATAAATTATATTTAATTTAAAATATATAGATTGAAATACATGGCCAAAAAGGCCAAAGAGGATGAAGAGAAGATCAATATTCTTGAAGATCACTTAAAGACTACAAATGCATATCTGAAAGAAAGAGAAGATGAATACACTCAAATAAAGATTGAGATGGGGTCCTTAAAGAGTCATCATGATATTGTTGCAATAAAGTTGGATAAACTTGATTAAAAACATGAGAAGGTTATGTATGTCAAGGAGAATGCAAGTTTTGAAAACAATTCAAGAATGTCTATCAGACAACTAAATGCTTCTAGGTATGTTAGCTTATCCTATGGTAATTATTATACATGTTATAAATATGACCATAGAGATAAGGATTATAGAAGGAATTCATTCAATAATTAGTTCTCATGGATCATTGGAAGAAGAAGCAATTGGTCTTGGAGAAATCATAACTCAGATCAGTCAAGAAGTATGTTGAATGATATTGTTTCCATAGTTATAATAAAGTATGACATATAGCCAAATTTAGAAAGAATAATTTGAAGAGGTACTCAAGTTTTGAAAATAAATATTCCCCTAAAATTAACTCAATGGTATTGAGTCCAAAGATTATGAAGGATAGTCATGATCAAGGTGGACTGCAAGCTATAACAAAGAAGGAATCAAATATAAATAAGATACAAAATTTGTCTTCTATCTAGAAAGAAAAGGAAGATCATAATCATCATCAAGAAAAAGGTATGAATGTTCTTGTTTGTTTTAAATTTCATAAAGTTGGCCATATTTACATATTTTACCAGAATAAGATGAATGAGGTATGGAGTTCTTAGTATGCAAGAAAGAGATCACAAATAGGTATGGAAACCTAAGCCTATTAGAAGAGATCAAACTGAGTCTAAAGTTGGTTTGTTTGCCATGATAGACATGAAATAAATTCAAGAGTCTCTATTAATATCATTTATTAACAAATTTGAAGAAAAGAATAAAGTCAAGGATTCATTTAAATTCAACCAGAACTACAAGTCAGATGAGATTATGGAGATATAGGACTCTCTAGAGTTTTGGGACTTTTAGTCTCTCTTTGTCAAAGGGGTGTCTCTCTATAAGCTTCAAGGAGACACTTTATAGAAAGAGGAAGCATGGTGGATGTTGGTTGGGTATTGATTGATGTTTCAAGATAAATAAGGTCTTGATAATCTGTGTTGGCTTACTATGAAGGACTTTTTTGATTAGTAGACTTATGTGTCAGGTTTTGGTTGATAAAGTCAAGGATTCATTTAAATTCAACCAAAACTACAAGTCAGATGAGATTATGGAGATATAGGACTCTCTATAGTTTTGGGACTTTTAGTCTCTCTTTGTCAAAGGGGTGTCTCTCTCTAAGCTTCAAGGAGACACTTTATAGAAAGAAGAAGCATGGTGGATGTTGGTTGGGTATTGATTGATGTTTCAAGATAAATAAGGTCATGATAACTTATGTTGTCTTACTATGAAGAACTTTTTTTATTGGTAGACTTATGTGTCAGGCTTTGGTTGATTAATTTGCTCTCAATTTTTGAAGAACTAGCATAAAGGATGAAAGGTAGGGACTTGAGGTTTTGATGTCTATAACCCCTAAGGTGTGTGTTCATGATGATAATGAGTCATTTTTGGTATATGGATATAAGTGAACATCAGATGGAGAATATATAATATTTTCATTAGTTGGTCACATGCTTTTAATGCATGATTGAGCTAAGTTTAGTGATTCTTTGTCATGAAAGAATGTTGGTAGTGTGTGGAAGGTCTACAAGTAGGGTCAAAATGGGTGTTTCTAGATGGCATAATAATATTGATGAATTATCAAGAATATTTTGGTGCTAAAAAATGTTTGTTTACTTCTTTATGTTGTGTACCAAGAGTTTTCAAGCTTTAAATATCTTTTGTATACAATTGGGGAATTTGTGTTTGCTCTCAGGTTTCCCAATTTGTGCTTAAGAGTATGTAGGTCCTAAAATGGGGTATAGAATGTATGGATTCACAAATATTTGGAAGCTCAAATATTGGTCTAGAAGTGTGTGATGGGTTTTTCTGGCTATGCAAGAAGTTTTAGAGGTGTGTATTGACCAGAAGAAGGTTTGCTGACCTTATTTATTTTAAATTTCTAGGGTTTTGAGCTATACTATAAAATTGGTATAACTTATGAATTGATGTATAAGTATTATTAATAGGTTTAATGGGTTAAATGGGTTGTCAAATAATGCTTCATATAGATTTTAAGGTTTTTGGTTTTTAAATTATTCATGTTTTTTTCAAGATGGAAGCCTAATTATCAAGTTGGTTTGTGAAAGAAATATGTTATAGATGTTGAACTATGTGTTTTAAATTGGTGCACTTTAGGGGGTATATGAGAGTACTTCATATATAAATTTTTAGGTCTTGATGATGTGTTTACTTAAATTTATGGGCTCTGCATGTTCTAAGTAGGGCTACAAAGAGCTAAATAGGTCTAGTAATAAGGAAGAGTGATTTTTGTTTAGTTTACCCAAAAGAGAAAGGTATGAGTATTTAAAGGTGAGTTATCAAGTTTATTTAGTACATATATCCAATTTAGTGAGTGGCATGTAGTATTTTTGGTGCTCCTTGATGTGGTTTGAGATAGAAGGCTAGTAAGCCTATATGGTGGTTCTTCATGGTGTATGAAGATCTGAATATGTTCAAAGTGATGAAATGGATAATAAATCTTAGGGGGAGTCCCTCTTAGATGTTTCTTGGTGAGTTCCATAATTTTTAAGTACTTTTTTAATTCTTTCTTCATTGGTTGTAGTGCTTAGTTAAAGATAGTGTTGGCATGTAAAAAAAAGGATGTTGTCAAGGTAAGAAGAGGTAGGCTCAAGGTAAGGGGGAGTTTGTATCATATTTTTAATGTGGTACTCTCCTATTGGTATTATTTTTAGGTCCTTAGAATAATTTTTTACCCACTTTTTCATTGTGTCAAAGGGGGATAAATTTCCTATTATAGAGTGGTTGAAGAGAGAGAAGGTAAGCTAAATGATGTTTATTGATATCAATAACAAAGGGAGAGATTATTAGAGTGTTTTTAATGATTATATAAATATGTAATCTTAAATATATCCACACAATCTCATGGAAATGATGTAATAAATATAATCACACATAATTTCAAACAATGAAATATCAATATAAAATGAGAAATAAATATAATTCAAGGAAAGATCTTCTTACAATGTAGTCATATGTACATAAATATGTTATTAATTACTTTATAATAAAAATATTATCATACATTTAACATGATTTAATTTAATGAAAAAAGATGGTCCCAACCTATCATTTTCTCACACCTATATGCTATCTTATGGTTTTTATCCTTCCTTTCTACTATAACATTACTAAAAGAACCTCACCATATATTTCAAACCTTATTATTATAATACATAGACATATCTAAATATATAGTTTATTTGTATTATACATTATTGGAGTCCCTCTTAGATTTTTCTTGGTGAGTTCCATAAATTTTAATTACTTTTGTGTATTATTTCTTCATTGTTTATAGTGCTTAGTTGAAGATAGCATTGGCATGTAAAAGAAAAGGATGTTGTCAAGGTAAGAAGAGGTAGGCTCAAGGGAAGGGGGAGTTTGTATAATATTTTTAAGGTGGTTCTCTCCTATTGGTATTATTTTTAGGTCCTTAGAATCATTTTTTACCCACTTTTTCATTGTGTCAAAAGCGGAGAACTTTCCTATTATAGAGTGGTTGAAGAGAGAGAAGGTAAGCTAAATGATGTTTATTGACATCAATAACAAAGGGAGAGATTATTGGAGTATTTTTAATGATGTCATAGTGATGTCATGGATGTGTCTTGGTGAGAGGATGAAGTGACTTTATATCTTAAGTGATAATGACAAAGTGTGCAATGTGATTATCCTAATGTGTTTAAAGTTAGTTTGGATGATCTTCAATTTTGGCATGGTTAGAGATGTTCAATGATGAGTATGGTGATTTGAGGTTATGTAAGGGGTCTATCAGAAGTCAAAAATTATTTGTGTACTTGTGTTCATGAGTGGAATTCATCTGGTAGTCCATTGTTTTCATCTAGACATTTTGTGTCTAGTGGCATAAAATATGAGTAGGTAGTTTGATGACATAACCATTGCCACACGTGGATGAGTCAGGGGGAATTGTTTATATGGTTGTGATCACATTTTTATCTAGTTTATATTCACTAAATTTCATATCAAGTATTGAATTGAAATATAATATATGCAAGTTCAAAGTTGGGCACCCATGTAGTTTGATAGTGTTTTCCCATACTTAGCCAAATTTGCATGACGTAAGAAATAACCAAGTAAGCATTTTAGTGATAGAATATATCACATGTGTGGATGTTTTTTATGATAATTTGATCATATGGGTTTGTTTAGTTTAATCCCTATTTATTATGTATAAATTTTTAAGTCATGCAATATAACATAGCCTAAGATATACAAGTGCAAATTTGGGCTCCCAGACAGTTTTGACTGTGTTTTCCCATACTTAGCTAATTTACAATATGGAAAGAAGAGCCAAGTAAGCATATTGATGTAGTCATATTTCACATGTGTGATATTTTAATAATAATTTGATCATATGGGTTTTTTAAATTTTGTGCTTAGTAGTTATATACTAAATTTAAAGTTATGTGATGAAGTGCAACAGAAGATATGAATGTTCAAAGTCAGCCTTTAAGATAATTCTTGACATAGTTGGCTCTATGAGAGAAAAATTTTAGTGAGCATTTTAATGGATTTATATCTCACACGTGAATTTTTTTTTGTGAGAATATTGATATATGGTTAGATTACTCTTTTAAATGAGAACATATGGTCAAAATTTGAGAACATGCGAGTGAGTGAGTTAAAATATATGACTATGCAAAGTTGGCCTTCTATACAGATAACCATGGTCCCCATAGTCTATTTTGCACAATGTTAAAGACTAGGACCAAATGGAGATCTAATGGCTCATGAAAAATTATATAGTGAAGATATATGGTATGCATCAAGTCAAAGAGGTAAAATTTTTCATTGGTTAATAGAGTTAAAGATCATGAATAAATAAAGATAAAATGGTGCACTGGTGATCTTACAAGATTTATCTAATGATGAGTGTTGAGAAAAATGGTAAGTAGTGCTCAATGTTTAATAATATAAGTGCTTAGAAGTCATATAAGGGTGTAAATATTCATGATCATGGGGGTTCTAATCAATATTGAATGGTGAGTGTTATAAGATAAAGACCTAGTTGATCCGTAGATATCATCAAAATGCATCGAGTCAATATTGCAAGATTACATGAGATAAGGTCAACTGTTCAAGTTTCAAAATTTTGTAGAGGCATATTATGAGTTAAAATTTGAGATTAGTATAATGATATTTATGGTACATGGTTAATATAAATCAATGAGGGCATAAGATGAGAGCATAATATTCAATGTTTAACTATGACCTTTTGAATTCAAATATTTGAATAAAAACAAAGGAAAGACCAGAGTCTATTTTTTTAGCCATAACTTTCATACTATGTATAATTTGACCGTGATGTAAAAAAAATATGAATAAGATTCCATGATTCATATAATGGACCTAATTTGAAGATATGAATATATGTAAAGACAAAGATATTGAGCTCTAAAGTTGATTATGTGTTCGACTGTGTTCTACAAGTAACCCAAAAAGGGTATTTGAGCTCGTCCTGATGTTATTTTGATGTTTAATGATTAATTAACTATTTTAAAATGTTTTAGACTCCATGAGGATCATTTTTTTGCATTATGAATGCTTTACCAACTATATGCAGTTTGAATAAAGGTTTAGAAGTTGACTGTGTGTTTATTCATTGTGACTATATGCACATAATGTTGTTTGAGTGATTCATGCTTAAGAAGGGTAATGTGATGGTTGTTTGTACTTAAGGAGGACCTATAGATCATGTATAATGGGTTCATTCATTATAAAGTGTTATTATGTTCTTAGTTTGCTCAGAGAAGTGTCAAATAGGTGAATGCATCATCATTGGACCTAAAAGGTGACTTAGGCTTATTTGAAAGAGAGTTTTGCTTAAATGTGACCCATGTTAGATACCTTAAGGGTTAAGGCATGTATTGTGGCTGATAATGAAATAATGTGGTGTTGATAATTCATGAAGTATCTATAAATATTGAAATCAAATATGATGATTTTTATACTTGAGAAAACTTGTGCAAGGTGTGCATTGAGAGTGACAGAATGAAAGAGAGGTAGAGTGTCAATTTGATGGGTTAATGAGTAGAGAATATTAAGGACTATGTGTATGACTTTTAGGTCATATTTATGATGTATAAATAGTGATATTTCAATTTTAGGATATGTAAAGAGGTCTGAGTGTGCATATGTGGATAGTTTGAGTGAGGGAGAGATATCATGGCATGCCTATGTGAGAGGCCTATATGAGATAGAGAGAGAGTTTATGCAAGGGTTAGATAATTAAAGATCCATCATTAGGTGTGAAATACATTATTACTAAGTTTGATGTGTTCAAATGAAGGTATAAATAACTTGATCTTCCTCAAGGGCAATTGCTCCTTTTGAAATAGGTGTTTCACTAAAGGTCTTTGGTCAAGAGGATTTGATTAAGGTTTTTTAGACTAAAGGAGTTGACTATTATTTTTTTAATGTTTCTTGATAAAGTTAGTATATGTTGTTGATTTTCTAATATTTTGAAAGGATTGGAATTGAAATAGAAATATAAATATCTAGGCTCATTGATTCACCTCCCCTCTTAGAGATTGTACCTCTAACAAAGGCTTGAGATTTAGTATGTGCTTAATAAGCCTTAAAATCAATGTCATAGGCTTGTTAATGTTTTTGAATGATAGAATCATGATAAAAATTAGGACCAAGAATAAAATCCATAGATAAATTATGAAGTTGCTTACATGTTTCATGAGAATGACCCAAACTAGAGTGAAACCAACAAAACTTGTTAGGTTCATACTAAGATTTCATAGGATGAGTGGGATCAAGTTCTCATGGTACAGGCCTAGGTAGATGTCTTAATAATTTAGCTAAGGATAAGTTTTTGTGAACATTAATGTTATTGGGTTAAGTTTAATGGAGATTGGTATATTATTAAGAAGGGGGAATTGGTTCCAAAGATAGGTTAGGAACATCAACTTGAATAGTGTATATGGTGTCATAAGAGTCCATGACACCATCATTGTTAGTATTAAAATTTTTATTCTTGAGTAAGATGAGAGGACCCAAAGAAGGTTGAGGTGGTTCAAATTGATGCATAAGTAAATATTGATGTATTTATAGTTAATGGCCTCCTCCAAAGTATGTAGAAAGAAAGTGTGAACCCAATATTGCAACTTGGGAAGAAGAGCATTGGTAAAAATATGGAAAAGGTTATCATTGACCATGTTATGTTCAAATTTATTGGATAATGTTTTCCACCTTTTAACAAAAGCTTGGGTAGGTTTATTTTCATGTTTTTTACAATTTATAAAGTGGGCCAATGTATTCTTGGGAAGATCACTAGTTTGGAACTCTGGTGCAAAACTGACCTTGGACTGCAAAACAAGGCTATAGACAAAATATTTTCTCCTTTAACACCTCCAAGAAATGACTAAATACCACTTAGATTTCTAAAATTAACACTTGGATGACACATTCTTGGTCAATCTGATTTGTAAAGCCTGATAATTTATTTTAAAACATCCAAGGAGGCGGCAATATTCATGGTAATTGTCATGATCAGCAAGACCTTGTCTTGTCTGCAATATTTCTTTAGTTCTAGTCATTAAGTGTGCAAGAAACTGAGATCACTCTGTATCATTTGAAAATAAAGCCTTTCGGACAGAAGCAAGATGCACAAAACACTCAAGAACCTCACATTCTTAGGACAAGCCTCAACAAACTGTGTTATAACCAACATAAACTTGTTTATCATTCAAAAGCATCCCATTCAATTATCTATTGCATTCTGTGCTTAATTCATCCTACTTATCATTCCTAGAAAAGGCATAGGCACCTGATTTCTCCTTTTCCTGGATAATCACCAACTGGCAGGAAACTTAAGATAATTTACAATAATTGATAATTCAATACAGAACATACCAATTTCCATTCATTTTTGCATGTGCACGATTCACCACTACCCACAGAAGTCCCTCTTCATCTATCTCGAGTTTGTTTATAGATTTCCTCAAAACCTTGAAAAGTACTTTTCAAGGAAGCAAATGCATTTGATAACAACTCGCAATGTATCCAAAAAGTCCTCCGGCTTCTCATTCTTCAAGTCATTTTTGATATGACGACCATATGTTTGGTCAAATCTAATAAAATGATTCCATACCTCTATTGACTCCTTTGGAGGAAGTAGGCTGAGAGCTCACTCAAACAATGCATGAATATTATCGATTTACATTACAATCACATACTATTCATCATTACCCAGCTATATCATCATTTATAAAACTTTGGGAGGATGTTCGATTTACTCTACCACAACCATTTGCGAGTTTTTTTACTATTGCTACTTCTTAACAAAATAAACTATGTATTGAATGGATTGTCAATACAAACATGCCCAGGTATTTTAAATTCCAACAAGACTACAGAATCCGTCAAGTTAACACTGACAGGTCATATCTTCAGCCAACATGTGCGCCAATTTGAATATTGGAAATAGGGGACCTTTACACGCTTCCACTATAGGTGACGTCCTACCACATTTTCAACGGCTCTAAAAGCTTTTACAATTTTGTGGTTTCTTCCATCGACCAGACTTAAATAGTCTTTAAAATAACCAAAGACCCACTCCGTCCAAATGGTGAGCTCTTATTTCACAAGCTCAGTTTTTCCAAACAGAATAATGTTATGACCTGCCTCTACATCATTTTGTATCATTTTTCCTCTTCACGTCCTAGCCGCCTTCCTTCCTCTTCCTTCAATGGCTGGAAAACTATATAAACAAAATGAAAGGCCCAACCCTTTTCCATTCGGGGCTGCATAAAATTTGAGCTCTATCATCCAGCTACCATTATGCAGTCATTTCCAAAAATAGGGAGTCCTCTCTAACCTCTGCGCCAACTTGGACTCAGATAGTTTTCAATTGGTAACAACATACTAATTGGGAGAAAACTAATATCTTACGATTGAATGATTTCAACCATTCCCCCTTATTTCCTCAACAGCCCCAAAACAAATTTCTTTTTTTTTTTACTTTTACTTTTTACAATTATTCCTCCTTAGATAACATTTGAGAGGCAAAATACAAATATTTTGAAATTCATTGCAGATGCTCCTACATCATACTCGCCCTCTAGAAAAAATTTGAACATTGGTTCAAATGAACTGCTACCTCCATGCTTTAGCCTTTACTGGATGCCTAGATCCCAAGGTCTTCTTGTCAATGCCAATGCTTGTCTTTGATAGTCTCTATCTCTCATCTTGCTGTTCTTCTTCTTCTGGTATGTTCTTCTTCTTATTTCCTTCTCAGCTGCTATGTCCCATCTCCATGCTTCATTCTCATACATGTCTTCAAAATCTTCTTTCAAAAATTTGTCCATTGAACTATGGACTTCATTCATCTCCACAACTTTAGCACCTGCATTCAAAACATCAAAAGCAACCTTAGTATAAAAACATTGAGGCCATGAAGCCTCTTGGCTGCCTTCACATTTCTACTCTTGTTTCTTGACCAAAACTGTCTTGGTCTCATTGCTTTGCTCTTTTCTTGCTTCATTCTTACCAATGCTGCCTTCACCATTACCAAACAGCTCCTCTATCATTCTCAACTCTACTTTTAGTGAGATCTCATCTATCTCACAATCTTCATCAAACTTGGGCTTATCAATCTGAAGGATTGCTTGTTCCTTACTAGCCTTACTCTTCATCTCATCACTCAACACAAACTCATTCACATATTCATGTCCTATATCAAACTTAGGACCAGATTGTATTTCATTCTCTCTAAGTACATTCATCCACTTTATAGTTTCTTTATACAAATTAGCTTTTTCATCAACATCAATATATTCATAAAAAACAATTACAGTATTCATACCTTCTATCTCCTTGCTTTCTTCAATCTCTGTTTGAAGCCATCTTGTCTGTTCTACTGTATATTCTTTTCTTTTCTCATCGTCCATCCCTTTGGAAGTCTCTCCTTGCTGCATATTAGTCCTTACAGCCACTTTCCATTCCTCATTTTCCATAAAAATATTATTAAATGATTCAAAAACATCATTACCTTGCCATGTACTTGTGTCATCCTTCACCTTTTCCCATTGATTTCTTGGTGTTGTTATCTCAACACTCACATCTTCTTCACTCTTTGCCTTCTTAGGCACCCATACTTGTTTCTCTTTCTTACCATTTGACTTCACAAGCCATTTAGGCATCCTCTAACCATGGTCTTTTGACAATACTGAAAAACAAACTTTGTTTGTCCTTTTATTTTATTGCACACTTACATTCATATTAGGAGTATGAGAAAAAGCAATCTTATAAGGTAAACTTGCCTGCTTGCTTACTTGTTGCTTGCTTGTGTGCTTCACCATCCACTTAGGCATTATGTAGCCATGATTGACTGCTTTGTGTGAGGACTTCATCTTCCTCTTGCCTCTTCTAACCTGTGTATTAATATCTTCATCCTCACAATAACAATCAAAATCAGCACTTAACACTTCATTTACCTCTTTGATAGTTTGTTCCACAGAGCAATCTTTCTCTGTGCTTGGCTATCCTCTTTCCTCTTCTTCTTGGCATTCAATGGCATCATGGAATTTAGTTTCTTCTTCTACCTTTCCTCTCTCATGCATTAACCAATGCACTTTATCAACAGCAGCAAATTCTCTTCTCTTTCTTGCACATTCACTTGTGCACTTGGTGTCTTCTCCTGCACCAATCTCTTCATTCTCCAAGGCCCTTCTCTTGACCTTCATAAGGCTGCTCATACCTACACTTACCCATGCAAAAATAGCATTAGATATAAAAACAAGAGACCATAATGTCTCCCTGAGTGCTCTCTTCACCCACACTCTCATCTTTCCAAGTGCTCTTTGTGGAACTTCATCTCTTCTTTCTTCTTTACTCTTGTTCCCCTCAATGAGAACCTTCTTCTCAATTTCTTCCTCTTGCTGCTTACTTGGCAACCTTCTCATACTCTTGCCTCTATGGGCTTCTCTCTTCATGGAAATCTTGTTTTGCCTTCTTCTCCTCTTCATTAGGAGATCTATTGGCCACTTCAACCTCCTCCTCATTGGCCATACCCATGCTTGCTTATCCATCTGCATCCAAGACTCATATTCATCTTTAATCTTAGCTAACTCTCTCTTCAAATTAGCAATTTCTTTATCAAGTACAAAACTGTCCATACCTTTGATGCTTGCTTTCTTCTTGCTGCCCTCATATACCTTGCTACTCTGTAGTGATTTCAACAATGCTTCCATCTCTGAGATCTTCACCCAAGTCTTTTCCACCTTGGTCTCTTGATCCCTTGTCTCACCCAAGCCTTTTCTCCTTGACTGGTCTGTTGACAATCTCCTTTGATCTCACCTAGGCCTTTTGCATCCTAGTCTTTTGACCCATCCTATAGCAACTCTTATACAACACTTCATCAAATACAAATCACAAATCCAAGCTTACCTTGCTTTGGATCTTCTTCTTGAGCATCCACTTCCTCTTCTTCTAGAGCTTCTCTAAGCTTCTCTTCTCAATTCTGCAAACTTCATCTTTTACCTCACCTAAGTCTGTTTCACCTTAGTCTTTTGGCAAACTATCCAAGCTTCTTCTTGGATCTTCTTCACTAAGCCTTCCTTGGCTTCTTCTCTTCTTAAGCCTCAATGGCTTGGCTGCCTTTCTCTTCACCTATTTACTTCTCAACACAATAATTCATCTCAAACAACAAAGCTTACTCATACCTTTTTCTCCAGCAGAGTCTTCTAGTGCTGTCTCTTATTGATCCCTTTGCCAAATCTTTCACAACTGCAATATTATTGACAAATGCAACCATTCCAAATTTTTCAACAACTTATGATCAATTCCTAAGTCCCAAGAGCTTCAGGCTCTGATACCAAATGGTGCAAAACTGACCTTGGACTACAAAACAAGGCTATAGACAAAATATTTTCTCCTTTAACACCTCCAGGAAATGACTAAATACCACTTAGATTTCTAAAATTAACACTTGGATGACACATTCTTGGTCAATCTGATTTGTAAAGCCTGATAATTTATTTTAAAACGTCTAAGGAGGCGGCAATATTCATGGTAATTATCATGATCAGCAAGACCTTGTCTTGTTTGCAATATTTCTTTAGTTCTAGTCATTAAGTGTGCAAGAAACTGAGATCACTCTTTATCATTTGAAAATAAAGCCTTTCGGACAAAAGCAAGATGCACAAAACACTCAAGAACCTCACATTCTTAGGATGAGCCTCAACAAACTATGTTATAACCAACATAAACTTGTTTATCATTCAAAAGCATCCCATTCAATTATCTATTGCATTCTGTGCTTAATTCATCCTATTTATCATTCCTAAAAAATGCACAGGCACCTGATTTCTCCTTTTCCTAGATAATCACCAACTGGCAAGAAACTTAAGATAATTTACAATAATTCAATATATAACATACCAATTTCCATTCATTTTTGCATGTGCACGATTCACCACTACGCGCAGAAGTCCCTCTTCATCTGTCCCAAGTTTGTCTATAGATTGCCTCAAAACCTTTCAAATTACTTTTCAAGGAAGCAAATGCATTTGATAACAACTCGCAATGCATCCAAAAAGTCCTCCGGCTTCTCATTCTTCAAGTCATTGTTGATATGACGACCATATGTTTGTTCAAATCTAATAAAATGATTACATACCTCTGTTGACTCCTTTGGAGGAAGTAGGCTGAGAGCTTGCTCAAACAATGCACGAATATTATCAATTTACATTACAATCACATACTATTCATCAATACCCAGCTATATCATCATTTACAGAACTTTGGGAGGATGTTCAATTTACTCTACCACAACCATTTGCAAGTTTTTTTTTACTGTTGCTGCTTCTTAACAAAATAAACTATGTATTGAATGGATTGTCAATACAAACACGCCCAGGTATTTTAAATTCCAACAAGACTACAAAATCCATCAAGTTAACACATACAGGTCATATCTTCAGCCAACAGGTGCACCGATTTGAATATTGGGAACAGGGGACCTTTACATGCTTCCACTGTAGGTGACGTCCTACCACATTTTCAATGGCTCTAGAAGCTTTTACAATTTCGTGGTTTCTTCCATCGACCAGACTTAAACAGTCTTTAAAATAACCAAAGACCCACTCCATCCAAATGGTGAGCTCTTATTTCACAAGCTCAATTTTTCCAAATAGAATAATGTTATGACCTGCCTCTACATCCTTTTGTATCATTTTTCCTCTTCACGTCCTGGCCGCCTTCCTTCCTCTTCCTTCAATGGCTGGAAAACTATATAAACAAAATGAAAGGCCCAACCCTTTTCCATTCGGGCCTGCATAAAATTTGAGCTCTGTCATCCAGCTACCATTATGCAGTCATTTCCAAAAATAGGGAGTCCTCTCTAACCTCTGCGCCAACTTGGACTCAAATAGTTTTTAATTGGTAACAACATACTAATTGGGAGAAAACTAATATCTTATGGTTGAATGATTTCAACCATTCCCCCTTATTTCCTCAACAGCCCCAAAACAAATTTCTTTTTTTTTACTTTTACTTTTTACAATTATTCCTCCTTAGATAACATTTGAGAGGCAAAATACAAATATTTTGAAATTCATTGCAAATGCTCCTACATCAAACTCTTAGACTAGAGCATTTACTAAATCTTGCAAACTAGTAATAGAACGAGTTGTAAATTGATTGTACCAATCTAAAGCATCACTCATGAGGGTTTTGGCTAGGAGTTTGGTATTGGAAAAGGTGTTCAATTTGACCCAATCCTTATAAATATTTGAAAATGTTTTTAGATGAAGGGTAGGATCATTCGATCCATTATAAGAAATGGAAAGGGTGATACCTCCTATATCAATATTAACAATTTGAGTGGTAAGAGGCTCATTTTGAAGATGCTTAATTGTCTTGTTGACCAAAGGAGGTTGAGAGATGATATTTACTTGGGAATATCAAAGAGGAGTGGGGGAACATTATGATTATTCATGCCCCAAAACATTGGTTGAGGATGAGTTTTGAAGATGGAGAAGGTGATTTTCCATTCCCATGATTTGATTTATATTATAATCTTGAAAATTATTCATTTGATTAAGTGTTTGTAATAAGATTTGGTGGGTTTGACTATAATTTTTAGCATTACTTAAAGCATTAACATTTTAAAGAGTGGCTTGGGTACCACTATTGGTGTTGGTAAGAGCTTGAGAGGAACTATGAGAATGTGAAGCACTAGTGGAAATTATTTCTTGTGTGGCAAAAGATGGACTAGTGAAGGGAGGAAAAGAGTAAGCACTAGAAGCATGATTACCTTGGGTAGAAAACATGCACTAGTGGAAGAGTTAAGGAGAGTGGGTATTGAGAGAGGACCACTAGATGTATAACCTATGATGTTAGTAGATATACTATGCATAGAGGTGCAACAAATCAAATAAGAAGAGGTCATGATATGAGATGGGGTCATAATAGAGGGAAGAGGATGAGAATCAATGAAAGTAGTACCCCCAAATCTATGTGAAAATGTGGGAGAAGGTGAATGGGATCTTCAACTTAACCACTAATCCTGAGATGGTAAATGGTAGAAGGATCCTCAACTCAATTCCAAGTAAATTTAGAGATAAAAAAGAGTATTTCATGGGTATACTCTAATTTGGGTTGATGTTTTAGTGAGAAGAGAGGTTTATGCTGTGAAGAGGAATGAGGAGGGGTCCCATAGTTCATTGTGTGAATGGCTATATGAACATTACTCTCATCCAAGAGAGGATCCTTAATTTTCTTATGGGAGACCCTATGAGGGTTGGTAAAACTCATCATATATGTTGAATTAAACTCAATATTGTCTTATAAAAAAATTTCATGATGAAGGAGAATGACTAAACAAAGAAAGAGATATACAAAAGTAAGGAAATTTGTACAATAAAATGTACAAAGTTCACTAGTTTAACACAGCATATAAAATAGGGTTTGAAATATATGGAGTCACAAGATAACATATGATCTAATTTTATAGAAGCTTATGGTGTGACATTAGATTTGGATCAATAATTTAGAGAATTATTTGTTGAATTCTTGAGATTTTCAATCTCTGTGAGAGGTTCTCTTTGGAGAGTTTGTACTCTTGATCTGTCATTATTTTACTGAAGATTTTCTTTGTGGATGTAGCCCACATTGGGTGAACCATGGTGTACTTGTCTTATGTGTTATTTCTAGTTTTTTATTTTCTCCATTAAAGCAACACTTACTGTGATTTGAGGAATTGATTCCATGATGCAAGTAATACATAGATAAATCTGATTTTACATATTTAAAATCTGGTTTGTGTGTTTTAAATTCTAATTTTATAGTGAATTAAATTAAATTTTAATTCATTTAACTCTTAACAATTGGTATCAGAGCTTTGGTGGTGTTTTTTGGCTGAAGTGGTAAATCATATGAAAGGTTATTAGCTTGAGTGGGAGTTATGGGAGGAGAGATAAGATTCAAAGTTGAGAAATTTGATGGCAAAAATTTTGGTTTGTGGGAAATGCAAATGGAAGATTAATTGTATCAGAAGGAGCTTCATCTCCCTTTAGAGGGGAAAGGAGGACAACCTGTAACCATGAGTGATGTTGATTGGACATTATTTGATAGGAAGGAATTGGGATCCCTATGGTTATGCCTTGCATCTTCTGTTTCATTCAATATTTTAGATGAGAAATCTACAACGGATCTCATGGATAAACTTATAAATATGTATGAGAAACCCTCTACTTCAAATAAAGTATTTCTTATGAAAAAAATATTTAATATGAAAATGTCTGAGAATGGTTCTATTTATAATAATTTAAATGATTTTAATATGGTTGTAAGTATACTCACTTCTATTAGAATTAAATCTGATGAAGTTATATCTTTGCTGATTTTATGTTCTTTACCTGATAGTTGGGATATCTTGGTTATGGTTGTGAGTAATGCAGTCCCTACCAAGGGAAAATTAAATTTTGAGGATGTTTTAGGTGTGATTCTTACCAAATAAATGTGAAGGAAGAACACTGGTGAATCATATTCAGGGAATGATTTTTATATTGAAAATAGAGTGAGTGAAAAGTAAAAGATCAAAGGAAAATGTGGAAATTCTATGGGTAAATCAAAATCTAGATCTAAAGCCAAGATGATTTGTTGGCATTGTGGGAAGAGTGGACACTCAAAGAAGGAATGTTGGTCACTTCAAGATAAAAATGCCAACAAGGAGGAAATAAATGAGGTAAATGTGACATTAGGTAAATCATGTAAGGATGCCTTAAATCTTTCTTTGGATAATTTTTTTGAGTCTTGGGTATTAGATTTAGGGGCGTCCTTTCATGCCACCCCACATAGGAATTATTTTACTTAATATGTTCAATAAAATTTGGGACATGTTTATATTGGTGATGACGAACCATGTCAGATAGTAGGAAAAGTTTGTGTTTAGGTGAAAATATATAATGGGAATACATGGATACTTAAATATGTTATACCTATGCCTATGTTGAGATGGAATTTGGTTTTAGTGGGGTAATTGGGTAGTGAGGGTTGTTCAGTAATATTTACTATAGATTTTAATAAAATTACCAAAGGTGCACTTGAGGTTGTAAGAGGTAAGTAAGCTAGTACATTATATTTGAGTAGTAGTGTTGAATCTTATGATTTAGTTACTACTTATGGAAATGCAACTATGTGGCACTATAGGCTCAGTCATATGAGCCATAATGGCATAAAGATCTTAAAAGACAAGTTTCCTAGATTAAAATAAATTGATTTAGACTTTTGTGAGGACTGTGTATACAAGAAATAGAATCAAGTTAAGTTCCTAAAAGTTGGACCCATAAATAAAGAGCATAAGTTAGAGTTGATACATTAAGATGTATGGGGACCAGCTTAGGCATCTTCTATTGGTGGTTTCAATTATTATGTCACTTTTATTGATGATCTAACTAGTAAACTTTTGGTTTATTATATTAAAATTAAATCTAATGTATTTAACATTTTTAAGAAGTGGAAAGCCTTGGTTGAGAATGAAATAGGTCTTAAGTTGAAATGTCTCAAATTAGTAATGGAGCTGAGTACTATAGTAATAATTTATTTGATTATTGTTCTAACAATGGAATGTATAGGCAAAGGATAGTTTTAATAAATCCATATTAGAATGGGTTATCTGAAAGGATGAATAGAATAATAATAGAACATGCTAGGAGTATGAGGTTACATGAAAGGTTGCCTTTATAGTTTTGGGTAGAAGTAGTTAGCGCAAAAGTTTAACTGATTAATAGAGGACCTTCAATGCATTTAGATGGAAGAGTTCTTGAACAAGCTTGATTTGGTAATAATGTTGATTATTCTTTTTTTAAAGTCTTTGGATGTGAGGATTTTTATCTTGTTAAGAAAGAGGATAGGACCAAGTTAGAGGCAAAATAAGAAAAATGCATATTTATTAGTTATGGTGGGGATGACTTTGGTTTCCATTTATGGAACACTAGAAATAAGAAAATATTTTAGTCTAGAGATGCAATCTTTAATGAAAAAGTCATGTATAAGAATTAGTTGCAGGAATAGGAACATAAAGATTACACATTATTAGATGACATTAAGGATGGAAAAGTATCCAATGAATTAGTTCAGGATCCTTCTACACAAGGACCCAAAAATACTATGGTAAGAAGGTCTTCTAGGGTAAGAAGAGCACCAGAATTTTTTTCTCCATCTTTGAATTATTTATTACTCAATGACAATGGATAATAAGAGTGTTATGAGGAAGAAATACAAATTGATGCTAGGAAGAAGTGGGAGTAGGAAATGGATGAGTATCATATAGCTCTCATAGAGAAACAAAGAGTAATAGTGCATTGACAAACAAGTGGATTTATATAATAAAAGAAGAAGATAAAGGAGAAAAAAGGTATAAGGCCAGAATGGTGGTCAAGGAGTTTACACAAAAATTAGGTATTGATTTTGATGAGATTTTTTTTCCTATTGTAAAATGAATTCTATAAGGACTGTTCTTGGTCTAGTTACAGTTAATAATTTGTACATAGAATAGTTAGATTTGAAAACTATTTTTCTTCATGGTAATTTGGATGAAGATTTGTATATGCAGAAGCCACAGTGATATAAGGTCAAAGGGAAGGAGAACTATGTGTGCATACTAGATAAGATATTATATGGCCTAAAACAAGATCCACAATAATGGTATAACAAATTTGATTATTCTATATTAGAACAAGGTTATCAAAGGTGTAATTCTAACCATTACATGTATACCAAACATTTTGATGATGGTTATTTTATTATAGTATGCTTGTATATGGATGACTGTTAGTTGAAAGAAAGAACATATAACATATTCATATAATTAAGAAACAACTTAGTGACTCCTTTTATATGAAGGCTTTGGGTGCAGTAAAGCAAGTCCTTGGTACAAGGATTACTTTTGATAGAAAGGAGAGGAAGATAATTTCATCCCAATCAAAGTATGTGAAGAAAGTCTTGGAAAGGCTTAGCATGTTGTCTACTAAATATATTGGTACTCATTTGGTAGGCCACTTTAGATTAACAAAAGAGTAGTGTCTCAAGATAGAGGTTGAAAAGCTTAATATGTCCAAGGTACCTCACTCATTGATAGTTGGTCGTTTGATGTATGCCATGGTTTATACTAGCCTAGATATTGCCTATGTAGTGGGAGTTGTGATCAGGTATATGAGTGATCCTAGTTATGAGCATTGGTAAGTAGTGAAATGGATTATTTTATACTTAGGAGGAATAATAGATGTTAAATTGGTGGATCAAATGCCACTTTTCATGGTTATGTGGACTTATTTATGGTAGGGGATATTGATATTAGGAGGATTATGATAGGTTATATATTTACTATTGGAGATATAGTCGTTAGTTGGATTTATAGGATATAGAAGGTTGTGGCTTTATCAACCATAGAGGTAGAGTGTGTTGATGCCATAGAGGCTGGAAAAGAGATGATTTGCTTATAGTAGTTATTTTTGTGAACATAGGATTGTAATAAAGGGATATTAGTATTGTGTTTGTCTATGAAATTAAAATTAGAATAACACACTCATAGCTAACACCTTAAGCCTATATTAATAGGGGAGCTTAGTTTAAAAAGACTAGAATGGAAGACACAACTAAAATGCAAAAGAAACCTTATTTCACCTTCCTTGAATGCTCCAAATAGTTTTTTGAAATGGTTTGCTTAGTTTGTGCCCATGAAGTTTGCATCAATGAACTATGGCTACCTCCATCTCTCCTTGCCACCATGTTTGGCTTTGGCTTGGCTTAGATTGGCTTAATAATTTGAAATTATAACATTAATTACAATGGATTTTTGAATGCATTTAGGCATTATAATTTTGGAATAAAAGAGCTTAAAATTCAATAGGCAAGGCCTCTTATTTATAGATTTTTGGAATGGTTTAGAATCAACCTAAACCATCCATCCCAAGATGAAGATGTATGGATAAGGATTAATTTAATTATCTAATTAAAATTCATAAATAAGATCATCAATATTTGGGATAGAGGGGCATTAACTAGGCATAGAGGGTCTTAATGAGGCATGGGAGGCATTATTTCAAATATTTGTGGCATTTATGGCTTATGGATGCCACCCCATAAGATGATGTCATTTGATGATGCATTTAATGAAAATAAATTTATAAAAAATATTTATTCAACAAGTTCCATGTAAAATTAACTTAAGATCTTGATTTAGTTTAATTAGCCTTAAACTGGATTAGTCAACTTTGATGCAAAACCTTGGTAATTTGTGCACAAATTAATCAAATTAGTCAAAATGTCATATTATTGGCTTGAAATTTGACTCCATTAGAATTAGAAGTTGATGTTAAATGAATTGAAACCATTATCCCATTTAGGATTTTTTCAATGCAAAATAACAAAGGCATGTGTCTCGCACAATAAATTTAATAGAAAAGAGAATTCCAGAGCACCTAGGTGCAAAATTGGCATTTTGACTCAAAATGATTTGATCAAATTTAGCTATCCTATTAATTTAATTACCCCATTTAGGGATACTTTGGCCAAAATTGGGATTTGAATATTTTAGTTTCAAATCTTGTAATGTGCTTTAGTGTCATTAGGCCAAATTATGCATTTTGGTGAAAATTGGTCAAAAACCTGATTAATGGTCATTGGTGGCCAGATTTAGGTGTCTATAGTTTTAACCTATTTGGGAAGGTGTTGCAAGATATAGGCATAGTAATTTATTCTTAAATAATGATAAATGGAATATATGCCAAAAATAAGATGATGCTTGAAGACAAAATCTCCAGATGGTTTTTGAAAAGCCTATGATGATGCCCCATCGAGGGAGTGGTAATCACATATATGGATGAACAATCCCTTGAAAATAAGTAAGAATAAGGGTGAGATTAACCTATAGTTGAGATAAATCCAAAATGATAATATTTTTTCATGCATTTATTTACCTAAAGGTGGTTATAATCAGAAATAAAAGTCAAAAATAATGATTTGCCCATAGATAGTTATAATCATTAAGAGGATCAGGATTGTTTTATAAAGATGTTTGTGCCCCAATTAAGACTAATTATCAATCATAAATCAAGTATATAACTCAAAATATAGATTAAAAGATGTATGGGCATAAATTTAGATGTGATGGTCTTAATGACTAAAGAAGCCACAAACAACTAGGGATATGAGGATACTCAAAGTGATGAAAGAGATGGATAGAAGAATAAGGATTTATCAATGTGAATGATTCAATTATACCTATCAATTAGGAGATGCTCATCCTTATTATCAATGATATAATTATAATGGTCAATGGGTTGATTTTATCAAGGGTGGATGGAAGGTTATGTCAAGGTGATAAGAAGAAACTTCTATGGTTCCATTGATTGTAGACCTTATTGAAGTTAATTTTTGTTGTATCATGTGATGATAAGAATTATGATTGAACACCATGAAGACTTGGCCAAAATATGTATAAGGATTAACTCCCAATCGAATAAACACTCAAAAATAATACACTAATGTTAAAAACCATGATGATAATGTTGATGTATGAATATGGATGGACTCAGGAATGTGTGAAAGGAATCACCTAATGAACACATATAGACTGAGTTAAGGTAACAGTGCTAAAAGAAATGAAAAAACATGAAAATAAATAAATAAATAGAAAGCACACAAATAAATAAACAACCTGAAGTAAACAAAAAAATAGAAAACCTAAAAACAAAAGCAAAAGAAAACATCCTAATAATGACCATGCCCCAATAGGGTAGATCGAGGATGAAAAACTAAGCTTAGACAAGACAAATGTTTTCAAATTTTGTTATTTTTGAATGTTTTTGTAATTTTTAGGTATCTTAACTTGTTAGAGAATGACAAGATACCTACTCACAAAATGGTGAGAGCATTTGGCTTAGGTTGCTCATAAAATGGTGAGAGCGTGGCTTAGGTGGCTTGTAAAATGATGAGAGAACATAGAAAGGGGGACTGAGGTGACCTCAACATGAATTTATCATTGCCAAAATAGTCCCAAAATTATTTTAAATTCATAGTGATTTCATCCACATAAAAGGTGAGGAAAAATGAATGAGGTCTCAACAAGTTCTTAAATCTAGCAAATGGCTAGTCAAATGAAAATAGTAATGGCAAGGTAATATAACAATGCATGATATATCAATATTTACCTTATTTTGACCATAATTAGGATATAATGGATTATATCAATGATATGAATTTACCCATAGGTGGTTATAATTAGTAGTAAGACCAGTGAACACTAATTTTCCCATAGGCAGTTATAGTTAGGTTCACATAAACAAACTTGATATAGAATAGAAAATGGAAGATATCTTACCAGATCAAATAGCACATTACTTTCATAGAATATAATTTAAACACATATTTTATAATATTTAAAACTTGATCAAAATCCCCTTTAAAAAATTATGGAAAGAACCAAAGAAACCAAGATCAAAACAGAATTGGGTAGGATGACTAAAAATAGGCTTTGGTCTAGATGGGAATGATATGGTAAGATGGCATGGTCTTTCTTAGGATAATGATGAGATTTGATAGATTAGATAAAATGGTAAGATGGTTACCTTGAAGTGATAATGTGATTGGTTGGGATATGTGACAATGGCAAATGAAATGGTATGGTACATGTTTATGGCCTGGGTGATTATTGGTTTTTGATGTGTTTGGCTTGGGTATGGTAAATGGCATATGATTCTGTTGTTCCTACTAAAGTATAGATTCATGATATAATTAGAAAATTATACAAATCTAATAATTAATCATGTTAATTTCTACCCCACACCTCATCTGAATAGCTACTCTATTAAGAACTAGATATAGATCTAGATGCCAAGAATGCTTTTTTGATCTTCTTTGGTCATTGATTCTGATTCCGTCAAGCATTGAGACAATATATATTTTTATCCTCTATAAAGGAAAGTGTGGTCATGGATGCTAAACAAGGAAAAATAATGAATGGTAGGTCTGATTGTAAAATAGAATGGCAAATGATAATGGAATGTGAAATGGTAGGGAAATAAATGAAGATAAGGAATTTTAGTCACACGCAATGTTGTTAATTCCTAATTTGACATAACTTTGGATGTGGAAGGGTTGAAAACCTATAAATATTATATTGATAGGACCACCATATTTTTTTATTTGATCTTGAGAGTAACTACCATCTGATTAGGCTTTAGATTAGAAGATATTTTGATTTGATCTTTGATATTGTCTCCATCAAGTAGTGAAGGAATTTTATGCTCAGCTATTGGTGCCTTAAAGAGGTTTTCACCAATGAAGTTATCTTGATTGTCCAATAGTGGCTCCAAGAAGGTTTGACTAAAGAATGTTGACATTTGACTTTGATTATCTTTTGGTTCCTCTAAAATGGTTTCACTAGAAGATTATGAATTTAAACTTTGATTGTCCCTTAGCACCTCTAAAAAGGTTTCACTAGGAGAATGTTATTCTACTACATGAATTTGGTCTTGGCCTCCTTGATCTTCTTTAACTACTATGTCCCCATGGATGTAGTTTAACAAAATGTGATTCTGTCGGTCCTAATCAAAACTTTTGAGAGATGGAATGTCAATAATATGGCTATGTTGGCTGATGGTAATAAAATGGGGCTTGGTTGCACAATCCTCTTAAAAATTAATATGAGAAATTATGGTGATGCTGAATTAATCATGCTCAAAAACTATAGAAGGATCACAAATGTATTTAAACTGATCTAAGAAGCATGTATAACCAATATTATAATAATCAAGAATGTATTCTATTTCTAAAAATAATTTTAACTTAAAGGACTCTAAATCCAATGTCAAGACTAATGTTTATTATTTTTTTGATGTTAAATTTGATGTCAGTTCAAGAATAGAACCTGAATCTAACTCTAATTCTTCATTTGATGGGTACCCTATTATACTAATGTGTTGATTAATGTTTGGTATTATACAAGTGATGGCCTATGATGTCATAATTGGCTCCACAAAGATTGGTTTGTCAAAGTTAGACTCTTTCATAATGGGAAAAAGGTCAAGATATAACTCCTTAAAGACTGGCTTGGCAACAGGAGGCTCTTTTAAAATAGGCATATGATCAAGGTAATGATTTTCCCAAAGGTGGTTATAATCATTAAGAAGTGATTTAACAAAGATTGTCTTATTTGAGTGAGACTTCTTGATAATTGGTATAAGATTAATGTGTGATTCATCATATGTTAACTTATCATAAAGGGTTGTTTCAATAAAATCATCTTTAATTGGTTCATTTTCTTGGACTTAGTTTCTAATGAGTTGGAAATACCAGATTTGAACATAGCTTCATCTTTAAATGATTGGATTAGTTGAGTTATTAATTGGATTGGTACCAGATGAGGAATGGCCTATGGTTGGATAATGTTAGGGCATTAGGGAGCATGATTTATCACATGAGCCAAAGGATGAAGTCCAGAAATGTTAATGATAGGATGGTGTGGAACTTGATTACTCACACAAGCCAAAGGACTAGGTCTTGGAATGACAAGGGGGCATTATGGAGCTTGATTTCTCACACAAGCCAATAGATGAGGTCTCAAAATGGTAATGGGGCATTGTGGAGCTTGATTCCTTGCACAAGTTAATGCATCTAAGTCCTCCTCATTAACCATATCATCCCAATCTTGAGTTGGATCATAGGTTGGTTCTTGAATATGTTTTATGTACTAATTATCATAAAAAAGGTATGGATCTATATCCCAAATGATATTATCTAAAGTTAGGTCTTCAAAGTCCTCCTCATAAACCATATCATCCTAATTGGTAATTTTATTTGGATTTTATGGATTTTGACTATGTTCCCCATATGGAGTATTATAGGGAGAATAATAAAACTCTTTATAAAATCTTTATCTATAGGGGCTCCTAGTGGGAGTTTGTGTGACAATTATATCATATGTTGGATTTTATGTGAATCCACCATAAGTTTAGCTAGACATATCTACATAAATGATGAAATATCCAAAATAAAAATGATTAGAGCTCTACAAACTCTCTAAGACTATGCCCAAAGGATAAATGGTTTAAATTTGATCTAACTTGGTTGAAGGTCGAGCTATATCTCCAAATAATGATTTGATCATGGAGATATATATCCAAAATGGTTTGTGATAATACTTGGCATAAAATATTCTAACATCAAATGTCTAATGTCAAATATCATACACATAAAACGTTAAGCTTTTGAATAAAAATTGGCATGTCAAAGGTGTAGGTCAATGTTTTCCAAACAATGTCTGAAATAGGAAAGGGAAAAGATTTTATAGGTGTTTTTTATAAATGTAGATTCAAAATCTAGGTTCAAATAGGCTATGCTAATACTTTTGGCCAAACAATGCCAAAATATAGACTTGAAACAAAGACATGATGTGATTTGATTTAATCTAGCAAGTTTGGAAATAAGTTTGACATAGACCTGACACATAAAATCAAATATAAACATGATCAAATGGTATAAGACACAAGTAAAAAGGCATTCATAAAAAGGCTGTGTTCTCCCAAACAAAGGCACAAACAATGATGAGGATAGGCATTTGAATAAACAAACCATCAATAGTTTTTAAATTTGGGTAATCAACTAGTTAAAATTATGCAATCCAAATGAGAAATATTTGTATATCAACCCCATGAATTGAGGCCTAAACATAAACTAATCAATGTTTGAATCCAAACTTGACAAGGTTAATTGAAAACTCAATGTTGAAGACTAGGATTTGACTTAACAAGATAGACAAGATTGGACAGGATGATAGCACAAGACAAAGGTCTAAATGGTTTTTGATACAATGGTAAACATGTTTTGAGATAAATTGAGCATCCCAATAATGTAAGCATGCATGAATGATGTGATCAATGTTATGTTTCGAAGACTCAAAATCAAAATGGTTTGACATGTTTTGGGTAGCCTAACACTACCCTTTGCAACTCAAATGACACACACACAAATAAGTTTAGAAAAAATTTCATGGCACAAGTGTGGTGTAAAAAAACCAACATAATGCCTCTTTATACAAAAGAGTATTATATAAAAAAATTAGTTTTGACATGGTTATAAATAAATAATCAGGTTTTAGTCTCAAAACACCAAGTAAGAAAATAATAAAATACAAGTAAATCATCTAAATTCCTTTTAAGGGTGTGGCAAAGTGGGGTTGACTAAAACTAATTGTTTTTCAATCATTTTTGGATGGATCCCATGTCTATCAACTTTCACATTAGCAAAAAAGATAAGAAATAAATTAATTAGGTGTTTATGGCACTTAGCTTGTTGCAAAAAGGTCTTACCCTTTTTGTAACCTCTACATTTATCAATTGCTCAGTGTATTACAATGTCCAAAGTGTAGATACATCCCATGTGTAACTCCAACACTATAAGGTGGTTTAACCACTCAAACCTCTAATCCTAATGGGAGTGGTTGAAGTCAGTGTTGAGAGATGAAACCCCTAGTCAAAGCTTCCCTATAGAACCTGTGGGAGGTAATGAAGTCCCCTTCACAAGCCAAATTTTCATTAAAAAAAATAACTTAATAGAAAGTCTTTAGGGTCATTTCAAGATCACCCATACTATTACAAGTTTTAGGGGAGTGCTTTAGATGACATTCTTTCTATGCCTTGGATTAGGCTGAAATTGTGATGAGATGGAACTTTTGATCCCAAAATTTCCCAAGACTAGAATGTAAAACACAACTAAAATATAAAATAAACCTTCTTTCACCTTCCTTAGATGCTCCAAATAGTTTATTGAAGTGGCTTGCTTGATTTATGCTCATGAAGTCTGCATCAATGAAGTGTGGCTACCTCCATCTCTCCTTAGCACCATGTTTGGATTTGGCTTGGCTTGGATCAATAATTTGACATTATAAAATGAATTTCACTGGATTTTTGATTGCATTTGGGCATTATAAGTTTGTCATAAAAAATCTTAAAATTTAATAGGTAAGGCCTCTTATTTATAGATTTTTGGAATGTTTAGAATCAACTTGAACTATCCATCCTAAGATGAAGATGTGTGGCTAAGGATTAATTCAATTATGTAATTAAAATTCTTAAATAGGCTCATTAATATTTGGGATAGAGGGTCATTAAATATTCATGGAGGGTCCTAAAGAGGCATGGGAGAATTAATTCAGATATTTCTGACATTTATGGCTTTTGGATGCCACCCCATAGATGCTATCATTTGATGATACAGTTAATAATAATCAATTTCTAAAAAATATTTATTCAATAAGTTTCATGAAAAATTAACTTAAGATCTTGATTGGGTTTAATTATCCTTAAATATTATTAGTCAACTTTGATCCAAAACATTGGTAATTTGTGCACAAATGATAAAATTGTTCAAATTTCATATTATTAGATTGAAATTTGACAGTATTAGAATTGGAAGTTGATGTTAGATGTGTTGGAACCATTATCCTATTTAGGATGTTGTCAATGAAAAATAACAAAGGCACATGTCTCATACAATAAATTTAATAGAAAAGAGCAATCTAGAGCACTCAAGTGCAAAATTGGTATTTTGACTCAAAATGATTTGATCAAAGTTAGCTATTGCATAAATTGCATTACACCATTTAAGGATACATTCTCCAAAATAATCACTTGAATATGTCAGTTTCAAAGCTTTTAATGTGTTTTAGTGTTTTTAGGCCAAATTGTGCATTTTGGTGAAAATTGGTCAAAAGGCTGATTGATTGTCATTGGTGGCCACATTTAGGTGTCTATAGTGCTAGATTTATGTGTCTATAGTTTTAAGAGTTTGAGAATAAGTAGGAAGTTGGGAGACTATGCAGGGATATTCATAACACTATTCATTTGGCAAAAACCTCTATTTTCCACTCAAGGACAAAACACATTTAGTTACATTATCACTTCATCAGGATAGCTTTAGAGGAGAACTTGGTAAATCTGGAGAAGATTCATACTAGCCAAAATCTTATAGATATGATGACCATGGTGGTCACATTTGACAAGTTGAGACTATGTTCAGATTTATTTGGTCTTAGTGATTATGGAAAAATGATAGATTTTTTTAGGAGAAATTATCTTCAAGTGGGATATTATTGAGTGTGGAGCCTTTATGGATATCACATGACCTTGGTAGAGCATTTTTGGGGCTTAGAGAGCTCCACAAATGTGGGAAGTGCATTTTCTTATGACTCCACCTTTTATGAAACTTTGTTTTTAATTAAATTTGACATCATTAAGTAGCCACATATTCCCATTATACATTTTCACCTGAACACAACATTTGCCAACTATCTCATATGGTTCATCATCACCAAGATAAATATGTCCCAAATTTTCTTAAACATAATCAGTAAAATAATGCCTATGTGGAGTGGACACTCAAAGAAGGAAGTTGGTCACTTTAGGATAATAATTCTAATAAAGAGGAAATTAATGAGGTAAATGTGACATTAGGTAAATCATGTTAGGATGCTTTAATTATTTATTTGGATAATTTTTTTGAGTCTTGGGTATTAGATTCAGGGGATTCTTTTCATGCCACCCCACATATGAATTATTTTAATGATTATGTTCAATAAAATTTGGGACATATTTATCTTGGTGATGATGAACCATGTGAGATAGTAAGAAAAGTTTGTGTTAGGTGAAAATAGAGAATAGGAACATGTGGATACTTAAATATTTTAGACAGGTGCCTATGTTGAGATGAAATTTGGTTTCAGTGGGACAACTAGGAATTGAGGGCTATTAGGTAATGTTTATTATAGATTATTGTAAAGTTAGCAAAGGTTCTATTATAGTTGAAAAGTGTAAGAAAGTTACTACATTATATTTGACTAATAGTGTTTAATCTTGTGATTTAGTTGCTACAAATGGAAATGCAACTATGCGGCACTATAGGCATAGTCATATGAGCCATAAGGGCATGGAGATATTAAAAGACAAGTTAACTAGATTAAAATAAATTAATATAAATTTTTTTGAGGACTATGTGTACCAAAAAATAATTGGGTTAAGTTCCTAAAATTTGGAGCCACAAATAAAGATCATAAGTTAGATTTGGTACATTCAAATGTATGGGGACTAGAACAGGTATCTTCTATTAGTGGTTATAATTATTATGTCACTTTTATTGATGATACAACTAGGAAAGTTTGGGTTTATTACACTAATAGGAAATATAATGTATTTGACACTTTTAAGAAGTGGAAAGCCTTGGTTGAGAATGAAACAGGTTTCAAGTTGAAACATCTCAAATCAGATAATGGAGGTGAGTATTGTAGCAATGATTTCTTCGATCATTGTTCTAACAATGAAATCCATAGGAAAAGGATGGTTCCAAGAACTCCACATTAGAATGGGCTATCTAAAAGGATGAACATGAAAATAATGGATCACGCTAGGAGTATGAGGTTACATGCAGGGTTACCATTACAGTTTTGGGTAGAAGTAGTTATCATGATAGCTTATCTAATTAACAAGGGACCCTCAATGCCTTTGGATGGAAGAATTCCTGGACAATATTGGTCTTGTAAGAATGTTGATTATTATTATCTTAGAGTCTTTGGATGTGAGTCTTTTTTTCTTATTAATAATGAGGATAGGACCAAGCTAGAGGCAAAATTAGAAAAATGCACATTTATTGGTTATGGTGAGGATGACTTTAGTTTTCATTTATGGAGCATTAGAGATAAGAAAATATTTCAGTCTAGAGATGTAATATTTAATGAAAAAGTCATGTATAATAATCAGTTGCAGGGATAGGAAAAAAAAGAGTACATAGTATTGGATGACATTATAGATGCAAAGTTTCCAATGAATTAGTTTAAGAACCTTATACATAAGGACCCAAACTCCTATGGTAATAAGGTATTATAGGTTAAGAAGGTCTTATAGGGTAAGAAGAACACTTGAATGTTTTTCTCCTTATTTGAATTACTTATTACTCACTAACAATAGAGAACCAAAGTGTTATGAAGAAGCAAAGCAGGTTGATTGTAGGAAGAAGTTGGAGCAAGCCTTGGATGAGGAACATAAATATCTCATGAAGAACCAAATATGAGATTTGGTAAGGCTACCCAAGGGCAAGAGTGTATTTCCAAACAAGTGGATTTATAGAATAAAAGAATATGAAGGGAGAAAAAGTTATAAGGCCAAAATGGTGGTTAAGGGGTTTACATAAAAATTAGGTATTGATTTTGATGAGATTTTTTTCTTATTATAAAAATGACTTTAATTAGGATTATTCTTCATTTAGTTGAAATTGAGGATTTTCACTTAGAATAGTTAGATGTAAAATAATAAATATTCTTCATGGTGATTTGGATGAAGAATTGTATATGGAGTAACCATAGGGATATGATGTCAAAGGGAAGGATAACTATGTGTGCAGATAAAAAAAGAGCTTGTATGGCTTGAAATAATCTCCATGGTAATTGTAAAATAAATTTAACTATTTTATGTTGGACCAACTTATCTATAGAGTAAAAATTTACTCTACATTTCATTATATTTTTTTTAGTCACACACCGTGAAATTTTATCTTCACATACTTTGGTTTGAGATGGCAGAGTTTTGAAATAGAGCATGGGCTCTATTTTCCTTTTAATTCTTGTTTTGTCTAAGTGTTGAAGTAAAGAAGAAGCTGACAAGTGTCATCATCTAAAACATCCTTTCTCAAGTAGGAACTGCCAAGTGTCATCATCTAAGATACCTTCCATAATTTTTGAGTTAGTTAGATGGCCCACGTATCTCATAGCGACTTAGTAGAAAGCACCAAGTGGCAGTCATGGAAGGTCTCAATTTTGCTTTTCTAAAAGCAACGGAAGATGCCATGTATCCTAGCAAAAGAAAGCAGAAGCCAACAAATGTCATGATCTAAATTATCTTCATTTTGCTTCATCGATATAGCAAAGACTGTGGTGGGTCCCAAGTTTTGTTTCTTAAGCAAGCGAAAGCCGCCAGGTGTCGCTATCCATGTAAATATGAAATGAGACCTAATTGTTTCTATGGTATAAATAGAATAAAGTAGATATTGCCGCATTTCATCTTCCATAGGTTTCTAAAAAGGTAGCTACAAATAACATAGATCACCATGTAACCCTAGATAAGTAAAGTGGAGATTGCCATGTGTCTTTTAATACAAGCAATAGAGATTGACACCTATCCCTGTGTTCCTTTTAAAGTTACTCAGGTAAGAAATGTTGTGGGTCTTATTTTATTTTAAGTTGTTGAAGTTTTGAGGAAGCAGATAGTGACAAGTGTCAAAGGCAAAACATTCCTAGGCAAAGACACAAAAAAGTATAAGTTATGCGGAAAGTGCCACGTGTCTTCAATAGGTATATGAAACATGCCATGTGTTGTTTTCTGGTGTCTCCTAAGTAATAGGAAGATTTTCAAAGAATTGGTTAAGTGTTGCTTAGCGTTTAAGAGAAGGGAGTGTCCTACAATATGTTTCAGCTAATGAATTGCCAAAAGATGAAGCATTTTAGAATCTATAAAATATCTTCTATTAGACACTTCCAATTCAGTTATATTTCAGTTAGGCCATTAGATTGAGAACAAACAAACAATTCAGAGTGAATCCAAGGCTATAAATAAGGGTGCCGAGATCACCAGAGAGGGGGATCAATTATCAGAGAGAATTTTGGGAGAGAATTATTGTCAAGAGTTTAGACTTTCTAGAGTTGTGACTAGGAATATCATTTACTTTTCTTCTATCTTCTTAAGGTTGTAGGGTTTATGTAACTATGCATGTTTCTGTGCCTCTTATGTGACTAGAAAATTAATGAGAAGATTGAACCCTAGGCCTTTATTGATATATTCTATGTCATTTGCAAAAGTAGTCTAGGCTGTAGACTTTCTAGAGCCGTGATCAGGAATGTCATTTGCTTTTGTCTCATTTTCTTGAGTTGAAAAGTTTATATAGCTGTATGTGTTTTTGTGCCTCTTATGTGACTAGAAAATTCAAATAATAAAATTGAACCCTATGCCTTTGTTAACATTTTCTGTATCATAGCAAAATTAGTCTATGTTGTGAGCCTCTATTTCTATTGTTTCCATCTTTTACATTGATCATGCACTTGTTTGCTCTTAAATGTAAATGAATCCTACATATAGTCTCATTATGCTAAGGATTAAGGTCAAATTACATTTAGGCACATCACCATAGATTATATTTCCTTTCTTGCATTTGTGTTTCTGATTAAAATTCCTATCCTTTTTCCCAATATCTACTTGATATAGAGAAGAACCGGCTTCTTTAAAATCTAGAGGTTGTTTCAAGTTGCAAGTCCCACATCTTGAAACTTCCCATTGTTGTTGATTAGAATCAAGTGCAATTTTAAATCTTCAATGATTTTGGCTCATCTAGTGGGATGAATCTTTCAAGGATTTGAAGAATTTTCGGTGTGTTCTTCAGCCAACCAGCCTTTGGAGGGTTTTTATTTTATCAACACCAATGGTGACTCTGAGTTGAATCAGCTAGTTAAGTAGTCTTGGTATCATCAAGAAATCACCATTTGGTATGTATAATTTTGTTACTCAGAGATATGGGTCTTATGCCCCTTCATATATTTTTAATCAAGATTAGGTTGCTCATGGAATCACATCAAGCAACAAGGATGTATATGGTTATAAGTTTTGCCCTTCATAGGTCTGATATGACTAGCCTCGACCCTGTCATGAGCCATATCAGTCTTATGCTCAATCTTCCCAATATGTTACATCTTATACTCAACCTAATCTCATTTCCACCTTCAAACAAGCATTGCTGGGATATAAATAACATGTATTAGAGTTTGACAATAGAAGGGGATGCAGCTAAGAAATTCCTAAGCATGTCATCTATCAAGTAAGAAATGCAGTAGATTTGATTAAAAGTGAATGGGCTCCCATTGAAAGAGCCAATTGGGAAAGATTTATAAATGAGATGTTGGATGTGAGTGGCTTGATTGCATTTTTAGAAGAGAAGCTAAGTATTCATGAGAGACAACCTTACCAAGTCTATCAACCTAGATATCCACTACCACAAGTTTCATATCAGACATATGCAGCCCCTGCTCATGAGCCAAGTCAAACCTATCAAGGCCATTTCCGCAATAATGTTGAGTTTATGTTGGCAGCAAGGGAAGTGGAATCTAAACCCTCACTTCTCCCTCAAGTCCCTCCCACCCTTCCTCAAGAAGCTTCTCATTTTTCATCACAACCTTCATGTAGTCCCCAATTCTATGATGATTCCTATGAGCTCCAAGAAATACTCTTTCAAGAAAATCTAGCTAAGCAAGTTGAGGAATTAGAGGCAAAGATGAGATTGCTTAGAGAAAGAGAGATAGAGATTTCAGACCTTAGCGAGGAGCCTACACCAAAAAATACCTCTTCTACCAATCCTCAGATCTCTCAACATGATGTTTAAATTCTGAGTTATAAGAGGGAAAATCATGAACCAGCTAGGGATCTTAAAGAAGATAAAATTGCTACCTCTTCCCAAGAGAAAAGTTCTGGTCACAAGGTCATGAGTTGGAAACAAACAATGGAATCATGGGGAAAAAAGAAGGATGAGAAAGGTTTTAATCAAAGCCTTGAAGAGGTTGAGGCTGCTCTCACTCATGATGATGATCAAGCAAAAGATATTACATTTGAACACAGCCCATCTACATCCCTCCAAGAGAGCTATTAATCTACATCTGATATAGATGAAGTGATGTACAAATGGAAAGAAGAGAATCATTTGATTTTAGCTCAAGAATTATCTCCTCTTCTGCATATGTATAACCATCCATCTTCTTCTTTATCCCTTTTTAAAGAGAAATATATTTTGGAGGAAGTAAATAAGTATGCAGAGGAGTATGCTCAGTTCATGGCTAGTCAAGAAGATATCATGAGTGCAGATGAAGAAGAAATCACTATAGGTACACCCTTTGATGAATCAGAGGACAAGTCACAAGCTTTTGCCTCTATCTCTGATGAAAAAGAGATAATTTCTAATCATATTTTGAATGACTTGTTTGAATTCATTGGGACAGGTTACACTATTCTTCAAGAAGGCTACGAGCTAGCTTCAGGTGGAAAAGATAGCATTGAGACTCAGATAAGTATGTAGAGAGGATGCAAGCTTTCAGACTTATCATTTCAAGAGGTTAAAGTCATCAACGAGTATGATCATGCAATGAAACCCGAGAATGAGGTAGAAGGAGATAAGTAAATCAATAAGGTATATCTAAGGGCTTATGGTGATGAGCCAATAGCCATCGATTTCTTGATGAGACATGACAGTATGAAGAACCAACATTTGACAAGCTTTCAAGAACAAGAAGAGTATGTAAATATTGGAATCATGTTTGACTTTGATTCACTCAGATGCAGGCCAATCAAGGTGGTAAGCAGGAAGAGCAAGTCACCAGAGTTCCATTCCATTCAACCATTTTTATGACACCATAAATCTTCTCACCATGAAGGAAACTTCAAAAAAATTCCTTTTGCTCTAGGAGGGAGGCAAATATACTTGATTAGCTGTATATAGTAGTTTGCTTTCAGTTTTGTTACTCTATTTTCCCATTTTTTATTTCCTACTCTCTCTTTTAAATAAGTGTTCTTTGATCATGTGGCCATGGCTCAGAATATTTTCAAAATTTTCAAAACACTCAACACATTAAGTCTCTCTCAAATCTCCATAATTCCCTAGATGTGTCTGATTCGTCAATGCTAGAAGTAGAAGCTATTTTGATCTAGCTTGAATTCCAATTAAAGGTTACAGCTCATGTTTGTAGAGTTTTTGCATAAGGACATCATTAACCTTGATTTAGCTTTCCAAGAGTTGTAAAATAATTAGGCGCTATTTGATGCTGAATGGTCTATTTATAAGACAGCCTTACTGAAGTTGTGATTATTGCCACATTTTTATATGCAGGAAATTGTGGTTTCTTTTTGAGTAGGCTCAAAAGTCCTCAGGGTCACCAGTAACTGCAGAGTAAAAATTTACTCTATGTTTAATTTTATTTTTTTAATTCACATGCCATGAAATTTTATCTTTGCATACTTTGGTCTGAGATGGCAGAGTTTTGAAACAGAGCATGGGCTCTATTTTCCTTTTAATCCATTTTTTATCTAAGTGTTAAAGTGAAGTGGAAGCTGACAAGTGTCATCATCTGAAGCATCCTTTCTCAAGTGGAAACTACCAAGTGTCATCATCTGAGATACCTTCCATACTTTCCATGAGTTTGTCAGAATGGGCCACGTATCTCATAGTGACTTAGCGAAAAGTGCCAAGTGGCAGTCATAGAAGGTCTCAATTTTGATTTTTTAAAAGCAATGGAAGATTCCACGTATCCTAGCAAAATAAATTGGAAGCCACCATGTGTCACAATCTAAATTATCTTAATTTTGCTTCACTGATATAATAAAGACTATGGTGGGTCCCAAGTTTTGTTTCTTAATCAAGCAAAAGCTGCCATGTGTCACTATCTGTGTAAATATGAAATGAGACCTGATTTTTTCTATGGTATAAATAGAATAAAGTGGATATTTCCATGTGTCATCTTTCTCAAGTTTCTAAAAAGGTAGCTATAAATAGTGGAGATCACAATATAACCCCAGATAAGTAGAGCAGAGATTGCCATGTGTCTTTTAATACAAGCACAGAGATTGAGACCTGTCCCTGTGTTCCTTTTAAAGTTACTCGAGTAAGAAATGTTGTGGGTCTTATTTTATTTTAAGCTTTTGAAGTTTTGAGGAAGTGGATAGCGACAAGTGTTAAAGGTGGAACATTCATGGGCAAAGACACACAAAAGTATAAGTTATGCGGAAAGTGCCACGTGTCTTCAATAGGTGCTGCGGAACATGCCAAGTGTCATTTTTTGATGTTTCCTAAGTAATAGGAAGATTTTCAAAGAATTGGATGTGTTACTTAGCATTTAAGAGAAGGGAGCATCCTACAATATGTTTTAGCCAATGAACTGCTAGAAGACAAAGCATTTCAGAATCTATAGAATATCTTCTATTAGACACTTCTAGTTTGGTTATATTTTAGTTGGGCCATTAGATTGAGAACAAGCAAACAATCTAGAGTGAATCTAAGGCTATAAATAAGGGTATAGAGATCACCAGAGAGGGGGATCAATTATCAAAGAGAATTTTGGGAGAGAATTATTTTCAAGAGTTTAGACTTTCTAGAGCTGTGACGAGGAATATCATTTGCTTTTGTTTTATCTTCTTAAGGTTGGAAGGTTTATGTAACTATGCGTGTTTCTCTACCTCTTATGTGACTAGAAAATTAATGAAAAGATTTAACCCTAAATTAATGAAAAGATTCAACCCTATGACTTTGTTGATATTTTTTGTGTCATCTGCAAAAGTAGTCTAGGCTGTAGACTTTCTAGAGCTATGATCAGAAATGTCATTTGCTTTTGTCTCATTTTCTTGAGTTGAAAAGTTTATATAACTGTACATGTTTCTACACCTCTAATTCAAATAGAAAATTCAAATAAGAAAATTGAACCCTGTGCCTTTGTTGACATGTTCTATATCACAACAAAAGTGGTATATGTTGTGAGCCTCTATTTCTATTATTTCCATCTTTTACATTGATCATGCACTTGTTTGCTCTTAAAAGTAAATGAATCCTATATATAGTCTCATTGTGCTCAGGATTAAGGTCAAATTAAATTTAGGTGCATCGCCATAGATTAGATTTCCTTTCTTGCATTTATGTTTCTGATTAAAATTTCTATCCCTTTTCCCAATATCTAGTTGATATAGAGAAGAACCAGCTTCTTTAAAATCTGGAGGTTGTTTCAAGTCACAAGTCCCACATCTTGAAACTTCCCATTATTGTTGATTAGAATAATGCACAATTTTAAATCATCAACATTATCAAAGGTCTAATTCTGACCATTATGTGTACATTAAACATTTTGATGGTGGTTATTTTATTATATTATTCTTGTATGTGGATGACATGTTAGTTTCAGGAAAGAACATACAACTTATGTATATACTTAAGAAATAACTTCGTGACTCTTTTTATATGAATGATTTGGGTGAAACAAAGCAAATCCTTGGTATGAGGATTACTTGTGACAGAAAGGAGAGTAAGCTAATTTTATCCCAATTAGAGTATGTGAAGAAATTATTGGAAAGGTTAACATGGTGGATGCTAAATCTATTGGTACTCTTTGGGTAGGACACTTTATATTATCAAAGTGCCCTAGGATGGAGCTTAAAAAACTTAAGATTTATAAGGCACCTTAATCATCGATAGTCGGTAGTTTGATGTATGCCATGGTTTGTACTAGGTCAAATATTGTCCATGCAATGAGAATTATGAGTAGGTATATGAGTCATCCTAGTTATGAGAATTTAGAAGTATTGAAATGGATTCTTTAGTACTTTAGAGGAACCATGGATGTTTTATTATGTTATGGTAGATCAGATACCACATTGTGTGGTTATGTGGACTCAAATATGGTAGGGGATATTGATGACAAGAAGAGTATGCTAGTTTATATATTTACACCTTGAGATACAATGGTTAGTTAAATTTTTGGGATACAAAAGGTTGTCGATTTTTCAAACACAAATGTAGAGTATGTTACTACCATAGAGGCTAGCAAGGAGATGATTTGGTTACAATAGTTGTTTTGAGATTTGGGTCATGACTAAGAAATTATGAGACTACACAGTGATATTTAGAGTGTTATTCATTTGGAAAAGAACTCTACTTTCAACTTAAGGACAAAACACATTTAGTTACATTATGCCTTCATTAGGATAACTTTGGAAGAGAACTTGGTAAAGCTGGAGAAGATTCATAATAGCCAAAATCATATGGATATGATGACTGAGGTGGTCACATTGGACAAATTGAGACTATGTTTAAATTTGGTTAGTCTTAATGGTCATAGAGTAGTGATAGATTATGTTTAGGAAAAATAGTTTCCAAGTGGGATATTTTTGAGTGTGGATCCCTGTCTAGCTATCACATTACCTTGGTATAGAATTTTGTGGGCTTAGAGGGATCCAAAAATGTGGGAAGTACATTTTCTTATGACTCCATATTTTATGGAACTTTGCTTCCATGTGAGTGTAATTTTCTTAAATGTTTTTCTAATTTCTATGTTGACTTCTATGTTTAATGGAAGTGGGATTGACATCCTTGTTTTAGGGAGTTATTTTTTAAATATCTAATTTTCATGTTGAGTTTCATGTTTTTATGGAAATGGGATTGAATTCCTTGTTTTTAGGGAGTTAGTTGATATCTCATTGTAATTTGTGTAAACCTTTTTTGTATGAGAGATAAGGATGGCATGTTCCTTCATTAGAGGGCTTGAGGATAAGATTTAATGGGTGGAGGATGGCATGTTTCCTTGAGGATAAGGGTATCTTGGATAAGGATGGAGATTTTCTCCTTCTTTTGTTTATTTCTTCCATATTTGTATATATATAGGTGGTGGTGTGACTTTGCATATTGATGTTTTTATTATAGGGTGTGGTATACTATCTTGTGGTGTGATTTTATATAGGTATAGGTGTGTCATAACATAAGTAGAAGATTGTTGATAGACATCAAATTTGGATTAGAAATTTAGAGAATTCTTTTATGAATTCTTGAGGAGATATTCAATCTCTATGAGAGGTTCTCTTTGGAGAGTTTATACTCTAGATATTTTATTATTTTATTGAGGACATTCATGGTGGATGTAGCCCACATTGGGTGAACCAAGGTATACTTGTTTTATGTGTTATTTTTGGTCTATATTGTTTGTTTTTTATTTTCTTCATTAAAGCAACATTTACTATGATTTGAGGAATTGATTCCGTGATGCAAGTAGTGCATAGAGAAATCTGATTTTACACATTTAAAATCTAGTTTATGTGTTTTAAATTCTGATTTTATGGTGAATTAAGTCTGATTTTAATTAAATTAATTCCTAACATGAGGAGTAGTATCATAGTTCATTATGTGAATGGCTATATGAAAATTACTTTCATCAAGGAGAGGATCCCTATTCTCCTTATGGGAGACCCTATGAGGGTTGGTAAAAATCATCATATATGTTTAACTAAACTTAGTATTGTATTCAAATAGAAATTTTATGATGAAGGAGGATGAATAAACAAGGAAAAAGAGATGCAAAAGGAAGGAAATAGAAAGTGACAAAAAACTATACAGAGTTGATTGGGTCAACATAACATAGAAAATAGGACCTAAAAAATGTATAGAGTCGACTGGTTTGACCTTGCACAACAAATAAAGGCTAAAAAAGTTTATAGGGTCGAATGAGTTGACCTAGCATAGAAGACAAGGAAAAATAGATAGTTTGTAAGAGATTGTGTTGATAGAAACAATTATGTACTGAGACAAGAATTTTTTTCAAGTAATTATGAAATTAAGAAATGAAAGGAAACACATAATAAATTAGATTAATGAGGTTGATCTAATTGAGGGACACAACATAGAACCTTGCACCAACATTGACTAATACATGTTTTTGTAATACAAAATACAATTAAGTAAAGAGGAAGCAAAAAAATTGGAAATTAAATGCTAATTATGTGGTCAACCTGAATGTTGTTAGATTATTAGAGTATAATTTTAATGTGATAGGAAGTTGGCTATAAGCAAGGAACTATAAAGTAATCTAAGGATGGTTTTAAGATGTTTGGGCTAAAATGGATCTATATTGGTAATGCTATTGGCCTGGTATTGGGACTTACCCCCTCACTTCACACACCATAGTGATAAGGGTGTCGGGTGCTTAGCCAAAAGATACCATTAACCACATGTTTATACTTGGCTAGTAAATCAAGTTGGCTTCCCCTTGGTGATGAAATCCAAGTAGGTTGGCCTTGGTTAGACAATTTTTAAAATGTTTTTTAATATTTTTTATTTGGTAGTGTGTGCATAAAAGAGAAAATAGTGAAACTAAATAGTATATTAAAAACCACCTAATTAAACTATGTGATCTATTTAAAGCATGAAATCAATAAGAAATAAAAGTGTGAGATAATTACTAGCATATAAGGGTTAATTACAACTTTGAAACATAGTACAATGTTGATTTAGTTGATAGCATATGTTAGTAATATAAAATAAGGTTGACAGTGTCACCTCTGTATTGTAGAAGCAAAATTTTTGAAAGTGATCTACGTCGATAAAGTCAACCTAGCTTTCCAGTTTGTAAATAAACTATAGAACTATATCGACAGGGTTGACCTAGTTAACTGTATAAGGGAAGTTTTAAAGACTATAAACTATGAAAAAAGAACTATAATAAATGAGTGAGAAGGATAAAAATGAACCTTGGTGGGTTGGAGGATGTAGAGAATAATGAGATTACTATTGAAGAACCTTGATTTGTACTTTCTAAGTTTACTAAATATGTCAATTGGGTCGACCAAGCTTTGAAAAAACCTTTTATTAAAATCCTAAAAATGTATAGGTTTGACTGGGTTGACCTAATACACTAAACTTGATCCTTAAAAGTGTAAAGGGTCATTTGGGTCAACCAAGTATGTTGAACTAGAATTCTAGAAAACATGCATAAATATAATGGAGTTATTTTGATACTATGTGTGTTAAGCCTATGTACAAAAGTTAGTACTATGTCAATACAATTGACCCAACATCATAAATATATGAAAAATATAATGATAAAATAAGTGAATAAAAAATTAAAAGGGTTAGATTCATATCATGTTCACTATAATGTATAGAATCAAAAATGCATCATGTGTATAAATCAATCCTAACTCAAATAGGATAGATCATAGCATACACTTTCGATTGAGAATACATTTGTTAAGAAGGAACATGACCAATATGGGGATCCACTATATCTGATTAGTGAATCTCTTACTACAATACACTATGTTAGGGAGGGTTCAAAAGCCTCTATTCAAGAACAAACATGCAATAACCCTAAGGGGGTCCTGAGTTTTGATATTTCACCTAAACTAATAACAAGTAAATTAAATATATTCTAGTTCCCACCAAAGCTTGTGGTACAAAGTGGGGGTTAGAAATAATAAAACTAAATATGTATAGAAGACATATACTCAAATTAATGTATATATAATCATCATGCATATAAGATAAGTAAAAATGCATATCTATCTACTCTTACAAAGGAGAAACAAATTTAGGAATACTTATCTTTGAAGAGAATCCACTAAGCCTTGATCTCTCCCTTGACCAAAGGTGCTTTGTAAGAGGTTATTATGGTATGTAAGGATGATAAAGACAAATTAGCTCTAGGATACGTAGCCTATCAATGTATCCAAAAGACTTATTCACAAGACAATATCCATATCTACAAAGAAAGTATGTAACCCTAAGCTTTGATTCTCAATTAGAATGGTCAATAAGCATATGTTAATTTTCTCTTACTTATTATTTTTATAATAATAAATGATGGAAATTAACTTGTATATATAGCTAGATTTGACCCTAAACCCTTCCAAAAGTTTTAGTTGATAGGGTCGACCCAGCCAACCTAGCATAATTTCAAATAATAATTCACTAGATCATGAGTTAGGTTGGCCAAAGGGAAAACTAATTCCTAAGTGAAAATAACCAAAACTATACAGGGTCGACCTAGCTGACCTAGCATAATTAACTGACAAAAGGGACTTGAGGTGAGCAAAAGGAGGATAAAATGTAGGAAATGACTAAAAATAGTGATAATGTTTTCAGGAGATAAGTTTGTATATAACAAGTGGAAAAAGATAAAACAATCATATGAAGCATCAATGGTCTACCCACCCCTTTTTCAATGCAGCTCTTGAGGCATGCAATCAGAGAGATTGAGACTCAGAGATACAAAATGTGAGTAATTAGTAAATGTTTGAAAATATTGTGTGTATACATAATGCAGTTATAGCATGAGATGGTGCTTTAATAAAAAAACACAATAACACACAACATTGTGCTAAATAAATTACAGTAAGAATAGAATAATAAATAAAAGGACAAAATTGAAAAATACATACCTTTACTTACCTTGGTACTTTAAATTAAAAATGTAGTAAGAGAAATGCAAATGTGACTAATATAGGGAATACTAAGCAAATTTGTAAAATAAGTGAAAATTAAATTGTTTTGAAAAATATACATGTAATATGTAGAAAATTATCTATGACATTGGGATTATAGAACATAATTTATTTTTGAAAGAGAGATAGTAGAAAAAAAAGTTATGGGTGAAAAATGGAATCTAGGCAAAATAATTGATAATTAAATAATTTGTAATTATAGATATAATTAAGGTTTTTATAAATTTTTATTATGGGAAAATAGAGCTTTGAGTGACCTTGTTGATCACTAAAAGTGACAATGGTGAGGAGATGACAGATATGATGTAGAGGATGCCTAGCAACAACAACCACCATAATTTAGGTAGGTGGTACATTAATTTGATTTTTTGGTGATTTTTATTGAAATTCATCTAGGTATATAAAAATAGATGTTAGGGGAAATGTAGGTAGCAAAAATTGTCTTGGGAGATTTGTAGGTAAATGAGGAACAAAGTAAGATATTAGGTAGGAAAGAGTTAGACCAATAAATGCCTAAAGTATTTATGGTAAATAGTTAAAAAATCATTGCTAATTTCAAATAGAATCAACCTAGTTGACTCAGTTAGCAAAAGATAGAGGTAAAAAAGTGGATAATTTCATAATAAAGGGCCAACATAATATTGATGGTAATGGCCAACTACATATCATAAGATTGACTTAGTTATAAAATTAGATAAGGCAGACATAGTGCATGTTGGCCAATGTTGTATGTAGTAGGGGGCCGATGTAGTTTGTTAAATGGGGTTGATTACATAGAAGAGGGCCGATTAATTGGAAAAAGATGGAAAATGGGTAAATTTAGTATTAAAAGGCCAACTGTGTTTGTAAAAATGGGTTGATTGCATAGCATAAGGTTGACATAGTTGGTAAAGAGTGGTGATAGGGCTAATTTAATATAAAAAGGGATAACTATATTGGAAAATGGTGAGAAATAGAAAATGTAGGAATAATTTGATGAAGTACTCAATTTTTAATAATTTTACAATTTTAAGAATGTATAATTATCATTTTCATATCAATATCTAATACATTATATGGTGTTTGACATTTTTCAGAAACAACAAATATTTTGGCACTTGGTGGATGAAACTTATCTACCAAATTCACTAGAGAGATTATAAAATATTGGCCAAGCATGACTAGCCTCCTTAGGATTTGGAGGCATTATGGAGATGCATAAGGTCATTCTCAATGTTGATATAGTCTTTATGTTCCTAAGAACATGGGAGTGAATGATCAACCCTTTATAATGGGAGGTGGATGGGGATACCATAAAGGTGGGAATCACCTTGGAGGATGTCTATGCCTTTCTTGGACTACTCATTATCAACACTTCTATTATTTTTGATACACTAAACACTGAATATGAGAGGCAATCCCTAACCTACTAGGTGATTGGCTCAGATAGGATTTACCTTAAATTATGGGAATTCTTAATTGATGTATATATCTTGACCATTATAGATATTTGGAAGGTTATGATACGACTTATGATAGTGTGTGTACTATGTCACAAGTTGAGTGGGAAGGTACTAGTGTATGTGATAGCCTTATGTTAGTCAATCTTAGAATATGGTACTCTATATGATTTGGGCTTGGTTATTTGGGTATAGTTCATGAATGATATGTATGGTATATTGACTTGGGAACAAAACACTATGGGCCGTATGATTTTATTGAGTGTTTAGATAAATGAGAGTTTTCCTATGTACTGGCCAATTAGGTTTCCCCATGCAGTAGATGATAAGCTACCTTATGTGGTGAGATGGCATTAGGAACATGTAGTGCATGTTGTGGCCCATGCCTCATATTCATAGATAATTACTCATGGGTATATTTTATGGTATCCCTATAATTATATTATAGCTAGTTGGCTAACTTGGGCTACTGTGGCTAATGGATTGGCACATGTGTATATTACTAGACATTATACCTTGTGGGTGGATCCACATCTTGTAGCTCATGTACCTAGATATCTAGACTAACCAATTTTAATAGGTTTCCTATTAGTACCTCCTTATTGTATAGGACATGATATAAATCCTAGAGGTAGAGTGGATATAGGAGTAGTTGAAAAGATACCAGTATTTAGGCTTTATTGAGTGAGACTTGGGAAGGCTAAGAATAATAGCTGAGGATGGCTAAGCTAGAGGATGAGGTTGTGATAGTGTTAGATGTAGAGGGTGAGGATGAAACTGATGGCATTTTAGATCCATAACAAGGATTATATTTTCCATTATAGATATGAATATGAGCACCTATAAGATAGAGGTACAATTAGACAGAGAGGACTCAAGAACTAGTGATCACACATGGAGATCCCATAATAGAGGCTAGACATAGCTGGTCCATAAAGAGGTAGATGAGGATAAGACCATGACATGCATGAGTGGTGTTTATAGGCTTTGTATTTTCATTGAGGTAGCTTATATTAGAGGTGTTTAGTGATTGAGCTAATGAGGATATCATGGTTGGTGAGATTGGTGTTGGTAAGAAATGCTTTTAGAATTTATGTTTTTAGATATATCACTAGTTGCATATTCATTTATGTACTTGATATGGATATATGTTTTGGAGATATATATACATATGAGATTTAACGTATATTTGGTTCTTATGTTTTGTAGATATGTCTAAGGAGGAGTTCATATGGGGTGTTTTAGTTTGAGGTGCCCATTGAGATATTTGGATGGGGTGTTAAGGCATCCAAATATTATTATTATAGAGGACCCTGTGGTACCACCTGTACCAACATATGAGAGATGGTTTTAATTGGCAAGAGAGGTAGCTAGGTGGTTATAGATACATGGAAAGGGCCTACAAGTACCTAAAAAAGTGGGAAATAGAGAGGCTTGAGCATAATAGGCATTGGCCCAAGAGTGAGTTTCCCATATGGATAAAATGATAGAGCATAGACATTTATAGGCCTAGGTGGCCAATCTACAAGGACAATTTGATGGTATGAGATCTGAGATTGCCTTGTTATAGTGGATTGTTCAAAGGGGTCAATCATAGGCATCTATGGGTAGTGTGGCTCAGTCACCAGATAGACATGATGGAGCAAAACCTTAGAGTTTTATACATTGTATTTGTATTTATATTATGTTTTATCAAACTCATGTTATATATTTATATGGACATTTCTTGATCTATGATTTTTGCTAATGTTATTGATGGATGTATGGATGTATTTCCTTTCTAGCACATGTATTTTGCTTTTGTTGTATATGCTATGGGAAATGTATGATGTATGTTTTATTTTATAGTATTATGTGACACATATTTATGGCTAAAAATAAAAGTATATAATTTGGAAAAGTATATAAATAATCATAAAATATAATACATTCTAGATCATGGTGGGAAATGTGTAAAACAAAATTAGAATAAATATAGTAAACCAAAATGGTAAAATAAAAGTAACAAATGTTTAAAACCATGTATAATTAAATTTACACCAAATTAAAAATATATATAAGTAATACTAAATCAAGATGGGAAGTATGAAAATAAATTAAAAAAAAATTACAAATCAAATTAACCATACTAAATCAATATGGTAAGTATGTGAAATTTACTAAAATTGTTGTAAAAATACACGAAATCAAAAAATTAGAAGATAAAGTGAAATGTTTATGAAGTAAGAATAAAACATACTAAATCAATATGGGAAGTATGTAAATAAATCATAATGTAAAATAAATTATCCTCAAATTTTAAGCATGTAATATTATTGTGACTTGGTCATAATATGAAACTTTATGGGAATATTTTGTGGGGAATGCCTATTCCTATCTAAGGTCTTATACTACAATTCACAAAGGGAACACCAATCAAGTGGATAAAAATTATGGAATAAATTAATGAGATTTAATAAAAAAAATTATGAGGAATGCCTAGTCCTATCCAAGGTCTTATACTACAACTCACAAGGAGAACACCAATGAGGTGAATGGTAATAAGGAGAAAACTAACGAAATATTTTGTGAGTAATGATTAGTCATAAAAAAATTTCTTATATTATAACTCACAAAGGAAAACCCTATGGGTATGATTAGTTAACAAAACAATATTCATCAAGGGGAAATATTGAGATTATTTTATTAAAATAGGGAGTGTAAAAAATAAGACATAGGAATTTATAATAAAATCTTAGAAAATATGAGGCATACTACGTAAGAAGGAAATTACTAAGAGGTTAGTGACAATAAAAATACAAAGTATACCTACTTACAAATAAGCATACAAATAAGCACAAAGATATATAGGAAAATAGGTTGAATACTAAGATCAACTCATGAAGGTTGTATAAACAAGGAAATTAAAATGTACTTACTTTCCCAAAACATGTTCCCAATTCCTTAGGAACCTTTATAGAGCTATCATTATATTATGAATATTGGGTAATTTTGTGAGAAAGTAGGTAGCAAAGTGCTATTTTTTAAGTTTGTTATCCCAATATTCTATCCTACCACACCCCAATGGACCTTATCTCTATCATGAGGCTAACTGTGGATTTTGAGCTCTAATTCAGAATAGGAGATGTTTTGAAATAGTAAATCACATATTTTGGTGTGATTAGACTTTCATATTTTATATTTGCATTCTTCATCACTACCTTTTGCTTAAATGATTTGGATTTTAACCTTTTCATGGATGTTTCAATTTCTCCTCCATATAAATTTATAATAACCAACATGAGTACACAATTAATACACATGAATGATATTTAGACTTTGGTTATAGGAGATTAAGTAACTAGAGACATGACTGACTAAGAAACTTAGGCTTACCTATGAACCAATATGTAATCTCAAGTTTTAATCATATGTATGATTAACATATGAAAAGAAATAAACAAAAAAGTGAGATCAAATAGATTGATGTGTATAAGTAATACAATGAGAAGTAATGTTTGCTAATTGATCATATGGTAAAAATAAAAGACTACTAGAATGAGGGTTTTATAATCATGTCAAAATAATAATTATATTTATTTGAGTTTGAAAGTAGCAAACAATCATCAAAGAGAAAATAAAGGAATCTATGTGAAATAATTGAAACCATAACATAAGTTTGAATCCATGAAAATAATTAGAATAATACATAAGAGAAAGTAAAAGAGAATGAAACCATGTAAAAAACATAAAGCATAATATAATGTTTAATGAAAAAAGGGATGAGTGAAATTGTGTTTGCCAAATAGTCAAAAATGTAAAGATATAAATGAATCACAATATGATACAAATCATGTAATAGAATGATAAATAATGTGAGATAAAAATATGTTATGCTCACAAATACTAATAAATATTACTAAAAATGTCATCCATGACATCTAACACATCCCTATGCAGCTAAATTCTAATGTTAGTCAAAGTCTCATCAACCTTCATAAAAAGTCATGAAAATATCTCCTTTTATATCACCTCTACCAAAAATATAGGTGTGATATAAGAAGAGTGATGATCATGCAGTACCTCCTATTTGGGATACTCAATCCAAGTAATAGGTAACTTAATATGAATGGTATCTATAGATCCATGTGGAGGTGAAGATGATAGAAAAGGAGGAGCCTTCATGCATGGGCAACCTATAGTAGGAGGAATAAATGGTGCATGTTTGTACTATATAAAATCTTAGAGATGTTGTTAAAGCACTCAACATCTATTAGTATGATTGATAGTACACTGATTCCAAAGGTAATAAACTTCCTCGTATTTAAGGATGTACTCTAGAAGTAGCTAGGGAGGTGGGATAATATTGTCTTTGGGTTGTGTAATGATTTGATGCAGTGTATCAATGTATTGTGAAAGATTTTGGAAAAATTAAGAATGATAATTTGTAGCATGGAATCAACAAATACATCTATTAATATACGGTGGAGGTCTTGTTGACATTTTGGCCTCCTAAGCCAAATTCAACCCCTATAATAAAAAAAATTCCCATGAGACCCACCCAATCTTTCACATGGTGATCTTATTGCATGGTGATATCTTATTTGGTATCATTTTGAACCTTGTTATCATTGATTAAGGTTTCATATTTGTGTTAGAACTACTTGCAGAGATTATCATATGCCATAGCTATCCTAAGGTCTTTAGGTGATGCACTAGTAGTCATGGTGGTCTCTAGATGAGTAGAGAGTTTTCAAAGTAATTTTGAGGTCTATAAGGTGGTTTAGACATTTTTTAACAAGGTTAAGGATCCATATTAGAAGTTAAGGCAGTTTGGGAGGTTTAAGGTTTCTAATCCTTATGGTTTTAGACATGTTTTAAACCACTTCTTGTGAAAATATCTTCTTTAACATGATATGAGAATTTTTCAAACCTTTTTCAAGTCATAATATGAAATATAGTGATGTGTTCAAGATAACTATTCATGGTATACTTAATCAACATGTTTCAAGCCTTGTCTAACCCTTCAAAGACACCAAATGACCCTCAAACACCTCATATGAGTCTGTTTACATTGTAAACCTTTCAAAGCAGGGAATGTTTTTATGTAAACTTCATTATAAAGGTATTAAGTGGGTCCCATATCTATCATAAATACATCATAGGGTAGTTTCACATCATAAAGAATCCATTTTAGGGGTCAAAATCACTTCCCACTCACTAAATGGGTCCCATACATGGGAAAGTATGTCCCTTCAACTCCCCAAACTATAAGACTTATTCAAAAATTATTTTTGACTTATATTTTACCTCCCTTGACCCTCAAATTGCATCCTAAGGTTTGAAATATGAAGAAATGTATGAAAATAGGTTGTTTTGAAAGAGTTTTGTAGGTTGTATAGATTTGTACAATCACGTCAATATAGAGGGAGCTCAAAAAGTATAGTTAGGTCCATATAAAGGGAGGTAAAAAAGTTCACTCAATGTTTAAGTTAGGTACATCAGATGATTTTCAAGTCTAAAAGTTTTAAAACATGCCCAAAACCATTTCACTTCTCTATTGAGCTCTTTAGCATACTTGGACAATCTCTCAAGTTTTTCCTTAGTCTGTATAAGAGAGATACAATGAGGAGTTAATCTCTTAGTTAGAGGAAGGGAGTATCTTTACCTTCCCATTATTAGCATTAGTCTTTAGATTCATACCCTATGCTCTATGGAAAAAATTAAGAATATGGGTAGTTAAATTGTCTCCATCTATGCAAGGGTCAAGATTGTATTGGTTTTTGTGTATTCCTAATATGGTGTTGAAGATTTATGTTTCTATGTCTGTTACATAGGTCCTTAGGGTCCTTCCAGGTATTCCACACCCTTGGTTCACATGTGTGAGGGTGTGGGAGGAAGTAAATCTTGATGTCTTCACATTTTTAAATTGTAGACAATTTTCTTCATGTTATAGAGCTTTAGTGCATCAAAATGGAGGTTAATGATTTTTTAAGTTGTATTATGGGTTATTTGAATCCTTTACAGATTTATTTGCCTTCTAAAATCTAATAAACAACTAGATGATCAAGAAAAACCTACAAATCTTACTCTAATGAAATTAACATACGTATAGAAGGTGATTTAATGGAGGTGTAAAAAAATGCTATGGTAATGAGAACCTTCATTGGGTTGCTTTGAATTCATATGTGTATCTTACCTCTTTAGAAGGTTTTGTATTATTTCTCTCATGCTTTATCAAAGCCCTATAAAAAAGAACCATTCTCATCTTCAACCTAAAAATAAGCTTTCATAGTCATATCAGGCCTATTGAGGCAAACTAAGCTAATGGAGTGATATCAAAGTCTCCTAAATGTCTTAAATGCACTCTTATAGTGGTTGGCCCTTTGAGATAAGAGAAGTCTTTGATGGCCTAATTAGGGATAGTTGGGCATAAGTAGACACTTATAGTTGAGTTCAAAGGAATAAATTTTAAGTTGGGAAATGTTGTAAGGAGGTGAAGTACAGGGGTATCTTATTATTCTAAATGATCTAAGTGTTCCATTCATATGTTTAAGTGCTTGAAATAGACAAGAGAGCCTAATGGCCTATCAGGCCTAAATAGGCCTAAAATTGATACATATGGGCCTAAACATAAAATTTTAGGACACATACAATAGTATTATTTGAGGTTAGGGAACATTATAGGGCCTAAGTGATGATGTTAGAGATAATAATGAGTCCCGGACTTAGAAAACTTAGAAAAAAGATCAAGAACTAATCCTCTAGGGTCAATTATGCCATGAAACCTATAAATCCTTGGAAACATATGAAAATTTTATCGATAAATATTTAAGGGAAACATATGAGAGATGAACAACTCAGGCCTTGAGAACCTACTCTCAAACACTCAAGCTTAACAGTGAACAATGGCACTCAAGGTAGGATTACATGATAGAAGGAGACTAGTATGGAGTTTGTGAAGTTGGAAAGAGTTTTAGAGTGGTGGAAAAAAGTATAAAAAGTTACTATAATGATTATGAGTCCATGGACCTACCTATAGGAGGATAAGAGTCAGTCTAGGCCTATTAGGCCTAAAGCCATTCTTAAGGCCTCAAGACCCCACCTCCACTTTGTGACTGACTCAGACTCTCCATAACACAATTAAGGCCATGGTAAGGTGTATAGTGATGTTTTACACCATGATAATAATATTTTAGATAGGATAAATAAAGAGGTTCCAAATATGGTCTTAACACTTAGCTCAAGTTATATTACACCTAGTTTACCACCTTGATCTACCACTTTCAACACTCATATATTTCACCATAAAGGGAATTAAACCCAGGGATATTAAGAGAAGTTGGTCAACCCTATGGAATAAAACTAAATAAATGAAAGACTTGTATGAAAGGGCCCATATTTATAAATAAACACTAATACTGCAACCTACTCTAAAATTTTGTGAAAGAGTGGAGGTTTACCAATATGCACTCATTTCTCTCTGTACAAGTTGCATGGGAACAAGATCAATTCTAGTGTCTTAGTTGGGTCTACAGACTCAATATCCATGTAAATAGGTTTGGGATTGTATTTATGTAATGTATGAATCATAATTAAGATGTTAAACCTCCAAAACCTTGTGTAAACCCTAATAATTACCTAATTGAGAATATAGTGAAGAATTTACATCCAATTGTAGTAGAATGACCCTAAGAACACCTGAATCACATAGAAAACTCATAGGAATCCATACTCATGTTAATATTTTAAAATTAAATTATTATTATAGGTTTATGGCTAAATATAAGATGATAAGGATGAGGATACATAAGTTTTACTAGTTTGCACATGAAAGAGTAGTGAATTCATAGTTAATAGAAGCTTAACAGAGACAAATGATGTGCACTCACAAGGAACCAGACTAACCAAAGAGTTATTTAGATGTAAAAAACATTAAAATTTATTTTAAGATAGATTAATCCTTATCATTAAACATGATAGCACAAACCAAGGATAAACATAATAAATTAGACAGGTAACTATGAACCAGATATCATATATTGATCTTAGTAAAGGGGTCATCAAGTTCTTTATAGAAGCATACATCTTTATAGTCATTCTAGTTCCTAACTCTTCATATTATTTTATATACAATGGTACCAAAATAAGGATACTATTTACCTTCTATCCTTTAGTAATCCAAGAGGATAGGATAAAATATACAAGCTGGCAACTTCATATATAATTCATGAATATTCAAAAGAATATCTGCATAACTTTCTTATCTATCTTTCTTTTCCTAACACTTTCCTAGACTAAAATTATTTTCTTGTCATGAGACAAAATTTTAGTTTGATATATCTATGAATTAAGGGTATAATCTTAAAAATTATGGTAGACTAACAAGATCCATAGTAATTGTTCAAGGTGTTATTTCTCAATTTCATCTTTTGTGCACTACTTAGCTACCCTTTTAGGTTTTCAACTAAGAAGAATACAAACCTACAACCCTTTTGGGTTTTAAATATGATAAAATAACTAGGTTTATTCCCTTTATGTTTTCTCAACCATACTTTCACCACTTATCTCATTAATAATCCCTAATATAAAAAACTATTCAAAATTTTACAATTGTTTTTTTTCAAAACTTGCATAGTGTGTAATAATAAACTAGTAGGTAGTGGTGTGTCTAAGGAAGAAGGATAGTTAGAAATATCCATGATCCTTTTATAAGTAATTTTGTATTTTTAAATCACTTATTAGAGTTTGGAAGATGGTATGTATACAATAATATTGAGCATCAGAGTCACCTCCTTACAAAATGGAACTAAGTTAGTCTTGAATGCATCCTAGTCTAGCATGACTTCCTAGACCATGCAAATAAAGATGCACATTGGTGAAAAATTATCAATGAATTAATTAAACTACTTTTTATGTGAAATACTTAGGTTATCCCTTATATTAGTGACCTTTACTTAGATCTCTGCACTCAACTAGTCTCACTTTTTTGTGTGTCTCTCTGCTTATTCCCCTATAAATGCACTACATCATATGTCCTATTGTTAGCTTATAAGTTGACCATGAACATTATCCTAAGCATTAAATTATTTCTAGAAAGTAAGTTTAGTTTCATCATTTTATACATTCAAGTTGTGCATGGCTAGTGGGATATGGTGGTTATGTTGAAGTCTATGCTAGAGATGGATAGGGAATTGTCAAGATATTGATTCTAATCTAAAATAATACATGTGAGTTGGTACACTTAAATAGATATAATTTCTAACATACCTTGGTACTATTCCAATATAGTAATCAAAGTTGTATCATTTTTTACACTATAACCTAGGTTGCCAAACACATGTAATTGTTATATCATGCACCAATCATTTAAAAGCTATATTATAAGGGCCATTAACCTACTATGGTCTGACATGACTTGTTCACCAATAACTTGAGATTCCAAATTTAACAAAAATATTTAATTGACTTAGCTAATTCATGCAACTATTCCCTTAGTTCTACATTCTTGGCCTTTGCTTGATCCCGCTCTTGTTTTAAGGAGGTCACCTTTTGCATAATGGATTCTTAGAATGTTAAAACTCATTATAATTATTTATTCAAGGGAAGATGAGATACATCCAAAGATTCCTCCTACCTAAATAGAAGAGTGACCAATGTGCTCATCATCACTATAGGATCCTTATGTGACATGGTGGCTAGTAGAAGGGAAAAGGTGGTGCTCTGAGTAGTGACTATTGGTACATCTTAGAGCTAGACATCTCTTAGTAGAAGCTATGACAACTAAGTTTATGTCTATATTATGACTAGTACTTGTTGTTGCATTATGACCTATGCTAATAGCTTAATTTACTATGTAGCATCCTCAAATATCTTTTGTTTCACCTCTTCTTCTTATTTATTCTTCTAATCTTCTTCCTCTATCTTCTTCTCCTCTTCTTATTGCTTCTTCTTCTTTTCTTCCTCTTCTATTTTCTTGTTCTCTTCCTCTTTCTCTCTTTTCTTCATCTTCTTTCCTCTTTTTATCTTTGGCTTCCTCTTTCTTCTCCCTCTCATCTTCTTCTTCCTTCTACTTATTTTCTTGTTCTTCCTTCATCATTTTTTCCTCTTCTTCTTTCTTCCATTGGTGCTATTTTTGTGTAGCCTAGGCTTGTGCTTGTGCCTGCACTTTATATTATTATATGACTTCATCATTTTCCTCCTTTTTGGAAGCTTCTTTTAATTATTGTTTCACTTGGATTTTTTCATCTTGTTTCCTTTTTTACTATTCTTATTTTTCCTTATTCTCCTTCTCCTTTTGAGATTGTCATTGTGTAGTGGCTATTACTTGGGCTTGTTGGGATATCTCTTATGTATTTTGTATATCTACCTCTACATCCTTAGCCATTTTAGAGGTCTATGCTTCCTTGGATTAATGTGTTTCTAGTTGACACTTCTCTTCTTTTTTATTTCTCTTCCTCCCTTCATTCACCTACATTTAGATGCATGGGTGGATTCTTCTATTGTAGCCTATTATTCTTCAGTTGAGATTTACTCTATTGCACTTTTTTCAACCTCTTATGCCTATAGTGATGGTGGGGATTATTTAGGGTGAATATCTAAGCTAGGTACCGACTTCTTCATTTTTATTATGGTGACCAATCTATGCCATGGTGGTGGTACAAAAGTCTTTGGGGTAGCTTATGGTCCCTGATTAATAACAAATTGGCAAAATGAGTGTTCCTCTAACTTAGGGGATACTTTCATCTCCTAGTGCATTTTGGGCATATGTACAAGTGTTTCAAGTGTAATTTTTGGTAGGGGTGAAAAAATGACATCCACTGCATATGTCAGGGTAGATTGGGGTTGTAAGAAGTCCATTCTATACCAAAGTTGTTCCTCCTCTTCTTTGACTATATCCACAATAATGGATGATTGGAAAGATAGAAGTTCCACCCATAATTTTGGTGATAGTTTGTTCCAAATTTGTACCATACACACTACCTTCCATAAAAATAACTTATTTTCTTCTTCCTTGTCATAATAATCCCCAACCATGTCTACCAACATGACTTGGTAAACCTCCTATGCATTAGTTCCCATCTTGATGAAATCATAGGACCCAAGAATTTATTGCACCTTTAGATCACTTATATGATGTGATGAATGTTGTGTGCTTTGGAGGAGGTGACATTATATGAGGGTTTACTTTTCACTTCCCCATCTGTTGTTTTGAACTAGATGCCAATTTTAAAGTTCATACCATAGGAATGTTTGCATCCATTGGTATGGATTTTAGTAGAGTTACTTTCCTTACTACACGATCTTTTTATCTATCCACCTTTATTTTACCATATCCATTATGATGAAAAACAAAAGTGGTTTGAAGAGTGAGCATGGAAACTTGTGGATCATTATGAAAACTCCCTTCAATAGTAAATTCACATTTGCATGTTGTTTGAGATATTAGAGGAAATCTAGTGAGACTCAAGGGTATGTTTCTATGAGATCCAAACACTCCTCCCACCATTCTTCAAGCTTCCCCTCATGTGTGAGGCCTCCCCTTTCTTATGTCCATATGATGTTATAGATCTATTGTGTTGGCTAGTAATCCATATCTAGATTCACTTCTTCCTTAGGTGACTTCCACTATGTGAAATAAAGGAGGAGGATGAGAAATTTATACTAGAAGGTATACTATAGAGTATTGTGTCACTTTTTGATGGTTTTGATCAACTCTTGTACAAAATACTTAGGCTATTCGAATTATTCACCTTGATGGATCATCTTATGTGTAATGCCCACAACTCCCTTTGATATTTATTTGGTAGTTTTGGTTGTCTACCAAAAGTTTATAGTGATATATTCGACCAAAATACACATAGGTTTATCTAGGATCTCATCGATGAGGATCCCTCAATTTTATTCCACATATTGGTCCCAAACTTTTGGAAAAATAGGTGTTTTGGTTTTATAGGTTAATATAGAATATATGTCCACAGGTATGCCTAGATCTCAGGCCATGGCCTATGTGTTGAAGATGATCATCTCATTTAACACCAAGTATATCGCTCCCTCATTATACCATCCAATTAATACTTGAAAAATTTCACCCGTGTTGCCAAAGGTTGGTATTCAGACTAGGTGCTCAACATCTATATTCTAGAATCTATAGGGAACTGTAAGGGCAAGTGGCTACACAACATCCATAGTGTCTGGTGAAAAGATGTTTTGTTTGTATTCACACAAGTATTAAAAGGGATATTGATCATTGTATTTTTTATGTCAAAGTACCATATCAACACCCATGGATTCCTTATATTCTTTAGAGAGAGGTCAAATCAATGGCATAATATCCATGGTGGTAAGCAATTTTTTTAATTACTATTGAATGTTCTATGTAATTAAATGATTTGAATCTTGATAGTTGTAGCTCTCAAAAAATTTCTATGTATGAAATGTAATCATGGAATTCAAACCTTAGATTTTATAGATTTCACACCTCTTTTCTTCCACATCAAGGCCATACCTAGCAATCCACTTGTCTTGAATGCAATGGTAGATGTGGTGGATCCATTTATGATCTAGCTATTAAAATAATTATTCACTATCACATGTGTGGAGTTACACTATTATTCCCTTAGGTGTTCATACGAGGGGTATGACTTGTTGATGTTGACTAGTTGCTTATTTATGGAAGATTGCATCTATCAACCCTTGGATTTTGCATTTATTTTTTGTGGATGACCATTATCTTAAGGATATCTTGTTGATATGATGTTCTAGCTTCTTTCTCAAACTTAATATATTTTCGCCACTCCTCATTGACTTCTCTGACTATACACATGGATTTTCATATGCACTCATAGTGCACTCAATGCTTAGTCTATGTACTTGACAAATGTCATTTACTAAGATCATATAAAAATAAACAAACAAAAAATAAACACACATAAAAACTTAGCAAAAAAGGAAAATCCTAATCTACATGGTTTTACTTAACACCTACTTATTTTTTGGAATGAAATCAATAGCTATTGGTAGTAGGGATTAAGCCTATATCCATTTACTCACCCTAGAAATATATATCCCTATAAATCTCTTAAAACTACTATTCCCTATTGCATTAAGCCATGTATAATGTAAGGCCCTTTCTATCTTATTATAATTTTCTTGGGAATGCTCTGAACTGGCTATCATACAAAAACACTAGCTAATATTTGTGAAATTCCCTCTTCCTATTGTGCCATGATTTATAAAAAAAATTATGCACTTATTATGTCCATGTTACTCCTTGTTTAAACTCACCCATCCTATTTGGTTCCAAGAGTTGATTAATGAGAGATTCTCACTCTCCTAATTGCATAACCATAACAATACATAGGTTGGGTACTATATACTCTATTGGCATGACTATTTATTGACCATGCACTAATTGAAATGGTGTAAATCTTGTATCCATTTTATAATATGTGTGAAATGCCCATAAGATCACTAGAATGTAATCTTCCTAGTCATCCTACTTAACATCATAGAATTTTTTGAGCATTTTCCATACTAGCTTATTGGAATATTCAGCCTAGCTATTCACCTATAATTAATAGGTAGTGATTTTATGATGTGAATTCATGAACTCTTCCATTGAGGCCTTGATAGTATTATTGAAGAAGTGCAGTCCTCTACCATTAGCTAGTTTAATTGGATGTTCCAAACTTGGTAATGATATTTTCATACAATAACTTCACTGCATCCTTCATATTATAGCTAGGTGTGGTAGCAGATTTGACCTATTTTGTAAAATAATATATCATATTAATGATGTATCTAGTCTTGCTACACTTTTTTGGTGGGTTGATTGGTCTAACAAAATCAATACCCCATTGATCAAATGGTTACCTTGCTAGTAGAGGTTATAATGGAATCTCATCTTTCTAAAGTGGTTTTCCCATTCATTGGTAGACATCACAATGTTTTTTAACTCTATGAGCATCTTGGAACAAATTTAGCCACCACAATCTACTTTGTATAATCTTTCTAGCAGTAAACTCTCCTATGAAATATCCTCCTACAACTCTTTGATGAACTTCCTCTAAGAGTTGAGGTCATTTATATTTAAAGACAACCCTGTATAGGACTTCATCCTTTCCTAAGTGATATAACATTCCTTTAGTGATAGTGTATGGTAGTTCTCTAGCTACATACTACTTTTTGTCCCATTCTTGAAAGTGCATAGGGAAGATTCCTTGCTCAAGGAAGTTGGCAATAGCTTTGAATTTTTTAGGAATCATAGTGACATGGAAGAGGTTTGCATTAGGTGAGTCTTCTTGTAGTTATTTTTTCTCTTCACCATTTAAAATTTGACTAAAATGGTCAGGTCCCACATTTTCTCTACCTATTTTTACATTTATTCAAAATTGAAATTCCTCAAACAACATCATCCAGTGAGATATTCATCTTCCTAGAATTGGTTTGTTGACCAATTAGTGTAGAACTTGATGTTCTATGAAAAATTTGAATGATATCACCAAAAGATAGTGCCAAATTTTTTATAGTGTGAACACAATGGCCAATGCTTCTCATTCTATGGTATAATTTTTCTCTACATTAGATAGTTTTTAGCTAGCAAATTAAATTGGATGGTCAAGCACACCATCTCTGAGATGTGCAAGTACTACACCAACTATGATGCCTAAAGCATCTACATGTATATGAAAAAAATTAGTTTGGTCTAGGAAAATAAGTGTAGGGATAATTAATAGTCATTGTTTGAGCTTAATGAATGCTACTTAGCATTGAGATGTCTATACAAACTTAAAATTCTTACATAGTAATGTTTCTAGTGGAGATGATATTATTGCATATCCTTTGATAAATTTTTATTAGTATCCTATATGTCTGAGAAAGGAGCACACTTTAGTGGAACTAACAGGTGGTGGCATACTTAGGATTACTATGATTTTAGCCTAATCCACCAAAATGATATCATTGTAAACATGTCCAAACATCAAAAGGTGTAGATAATAAGCATTTATTCAAATTTAAATCGATGCGTAAATATTGACATCATTCTAACAACAAACACAACTTGGAAAAATATTATTTAAACATGGAGAATACTAACCAATCATATAAATAAACTTTCAAGAAATCAGAGATGATATCTTTGAATGTTGTGATAAATACATGAAAGAATACCATAGGTTCATTCTTTAGACCAATTGGAAAGAATATGTATGCGAAAAAACCCACTCTATTGAAGAAGTAATTTTGGCTCTATTGTCATCTATGATCAAAATTTGATGATATCCACTGAACCCATCCATAAAATAATATACTTCATGGCTTATGATAGAATCCATAACTTCATTTGTAAATGGTATGGGGAATGGATCATTTACATAGGCATCATTAAGAATGGGTAGTCTCCACATATCCAAATTTTTCCTATTTTCTTGGGTTGTACTACTATTGGGCTTACCTAGTCAAATTTTTCTACTAGATATATTATCCTTACATCCTGCATTCTATCCATTTATACTTTTACTTTAACTTCATATTAGGGTTGAGTTTGTATGGTATATTCTTGATTGGATGTGCACACTCTTTCAATTCAATGTGCATCTCACTAATAGATGGATAGACTCCTCAAACCTCTAAGAACTTAGTGTATTATACATCTTGATAGTCCTTTAGAAGTTGTAGGGATTCTAAAATCTTAGTCTTTGTATAATAGTCTCTTACACTTATGATTTTTGGAACCTCATCTATTCTAATGTTAGTAATGTGTTTCTTGAGAGGTTTCTGATATATATTAAGTTTTTCTTCATCCACTAATTCTTGGATCTTCCTTTTCCCTTAGTTATTAGAGATCTAGATGGTAAGTAACTTATCTTCTTTAGTTATCACTATGTTAATGTCCTTGAGTGGTTCTAAAGGCTGCTTAGGTCCAAATAAATAATTCAAATCTAAATATGCATCAAAATCAAAGTCTTCATCATCATCTACCTCATCTTAGATTGAGTGACAAGGCTGCATCAAATATTATTCTTTAGTCCTATTAGATTTATACCATTGCAGTGTAGAATTAAGATTGTAAGCTATTTTTTTTGTGATACTATGACATATAAAGTAATTGAGTTTTTGGAGTGCATTATGGACTAATGGATTTTCATCTTTAAAAAAAAATTTATATGAAGTCACTCTACACTTGTACCCAATGTTTGGTTTCTCTCTTATACTCCTAGTGTATGTACCATTCTATGGGTAGTGGAGCTAGTGTATTGTGAAAACTATGAACCCAATACTTAGGTGCCACATGTTCTACATTCTAGACTTCAACACATTTATGTACATGAATCTTAGGTCACTCTCTTTCTTGAAAAGATGCCCAATTAGTTTTGATTAATTGTGGGATCTATAATCTACTGGTCATGATTTCACAAGCATCATCCACTTGAGTTGATTTTCCTAATGAGTTACTCACCAAGTTGTAACAACTCCTTTCAAGGAATAGTTTAAAGTGCTAACCTACTAATTGATAGTTAGAATATAGACTTGTAGACATAGAATAAAATCATTGATATCCTCCATTGCATAATATATGGGTAGTTAATGTTCATACACAAATACCATCCTCATGGGATTAAGTTCATGGTGGTTATGGGCCTAGTTAAGGAGATGTATATCTAAATCACCATTGATTTAAAAAGCTAATTCCCATGGTACTATGCCTTCCCTTGATGGTTTTATTTAATCTTGTATGTGATCATTGGCTTGGTATAAGAAATCAACTTCTGAGTGAGTGGGATATTTTACATATATGAAGGTGCAGTCTTCACTAATGAACTATGTTAAAATTGGCTACATAGCTTCTATTTTTGGTCTCCATTATTCTACTACATTCAATTACTAGATAAAAATTGACTACACTTAATGTTTGACTTGTTTATATCATAATTTACATTGTGTTTCACATAAATAATTAGGATTCTCCTCCATATTGACCTTCAACTAGATGGTTTCTTGTAGAATATGTGGAGAGTCTAGTTTAGCAAGAATTATATATAATTTATGTGCTCTATTGAGGGGAATGGCCAAAAACTTATCACCTTGATGTGTATTAAGTTGGTTGATTACTATATTAATAGTCATCTGAACATCATATGCCCATTTATTTCCTATCAAGGTAGGGTAGTGCATTGCCATAGTCTTCATGTCTATGAACTCAAAGTATCCTTATAGAAACAAATTTATGACTTTGATCTCAACATCCTCTAATTATCCAATAGGCTTAACTTTCCCATAGTCATCCAAGCTCAAAGTTACTAGGCTATAGCTGAGGGCTAGTCATCCAATAGCTTCCCATGTGGATCTGGGAATCATATTTACTGTGTTGTCAAAATCAAAGACAACATTTGAAATTATGTATCATGCAACTTCAATATCAATATGTGTGTCCACATCCCATGGTTCTTCATCTTGACATACCAAATTAGCTTTTCTATCTTTTATTGGCCATGTTACACACATTTCAAAATATTATGTAATATGTTCATGATGTTTTATGCTATGTCTTCATTACACAATGTACTCAAGAGTTTTAGTAAATATATTAGTGTAGTGATAAATCCATCTTGTCTTATGATGCACACAATTTAACCATACATTTATGCATTGATATCTTTAGCAACACCATCATTAGTTTCCTACTATTGAATTTTTTTCAAAAACTACACAACTTCATTCATAAGACTCTTCTCTATGACTGGATCCAAGTATTTATTTTGTATAACCTTGTTGGTACCCTAATCCTGAGGCATCTCAATTAGAGGGCGTCTTTTTTATACATGTTGTTTTCATGTCACAACATTTAGAGAGGCATTTTTTTTAGGTTTTGCACTTACCATGTTTACATTTTGGACAAATTTGTCCTTATTCTACTTTTCTAGAATAAGACAATCTTTTGTATCATGTTGATCAAAGACTCTACAATATGCATAATATGATTATCTCTATAGATTTATTGGGTAGTTTATTTAAATGTTATTATACTCTCCACATAGGTATAATTGTAGAGGAGGTCACTAATAGTTGTTTCCTCAACTACCTTGGTATCCTCTTATATATCTACCATGGACTCTTCCTCTATTAACTTGATATCCTCCTTGTGGTTACATAGAATTCCACTACCAATACTATTGATTATTGTCTCCCATATTGAACTACTTTTGTACAATTGGCAGAGTCTAATTTGATTAATAAATTTACATTAGGGGTGAACTCCTTGACATTGGATACTGATATTGATGGGATGGGGGTGTTCAGATTACTGAAGAAGGGGTCCATCTAGCTAGAACATGAGGATGGTACTATGGTGAACTTGTAATCAATTATGTATCCATTTGGATTCCATAATTTTTATCAACCTCTGGGCCTAGAATTGTTTTCTTTATCAAGGAAATTTGTTGTGCTACGATCGGCAACATGTTTTTATATATTCCCTCTTGAAGTTCCTCTAGAGCTTTACAATTTTTCTCATCATGGGTGGTTTATTTGTAGAACTTACAATACATATTCTGAGGAATTTTGATATACTGTTTTAGCAGATGAAATTGTGTCATGGCATGCCCTACTACTTGGAAATGTTTACAAAATTATGTATTTACTTCAGGATAATCATTTTGATGGTGTCCTTTTCTACACTCTACGTACCATAGGTTCAATTTAAGATTTTTTATTTCATGATAAAATAACATATTTTTCATGAAATCCTACAATTTATTTTCAAATTTGGAGTTACCTATAGGAGTTTCAACATAGTCTTAAATTTACTCAACATGTAGTGCAACAACTTTGGCATCTATTTTGGTCTCATATTGAGTTTACGTAGTGGCAAACTAAATTATACCTTGTAATCCTTCAACAAACCATCATGCTTTATCTTTATCTATTAAAGTGAACTCTACTTTGTTCATTACATCTAAAAATATACCATCATAGTTGTAGACTAACTCTTCAGACTTATACCTGATCTCCTTCAAGTCCTGTATTATTTGGTGAGTACTTTTCTTTATCTTAAATTCTACAATTAGCTAGTCCTAGACATCTTTTAGACTTGAATTTTGGAGATTTATTTTGTATATGAATTCTAGTGCTCTCCCTATTAGAGCCCCTACTAATTCACATTTATAAAGTTTTCAACAGTGAGGACCTTAACTTATCACTTAATTTTTCAAGTTAAAAGGTATTGTTCAAGGTCTATAAACCCATCATAAATGGTTAGATTTAAGAATATTCATAACTAGTTCAACATAGTGGATGGTATAGATAGAGTCTTCTGTATAGATATTATTTGAGGTGAATATGGCCTAAGTGTTCCTACCTACATAATACTCTGTGCACCATAGGAATTTTTGTGTGCATTCTACTTGTCTGCACTTCCTTAATATTATTGTTCAACTTCACCTAATCCTATATACTTTAAAGCCTTCCTAATTGATTTTTTTAAATCTTCATGCCTTAATGGCTCAAATTCCTTGAAAATTATTTTACCAACTCTTCTCCCCTTGATCAGATAGCTAAAAACTTCTACTAAGATATATAATATTGGGCTACAAGGATACGTACACTTTTGGTGAATAATCCTTTATAATGACTTATTTCTCTACTGTATTTGAGCTTGTAATTAACCTATGAGTAAGTTATATTTATTTTTATAATTATTATTCTTATATCAATACCATTTTCTATATCTATGCACTACTTCTATCTTCCATTCATTCTACTCCTAAACTACTCTTATCTTCTTCCTCACACATCTTTTCTTCTAGTCACTCTTCATCTTCTCACTCTTTCTGCTGGTATTCATCTTTGTTTTCTTTATTCAGCCTTCACTAATCATGATGCTCATCACTTTTATGCACTCATTTATCAATTCTTACTTCTATTCATAGCTACTTGGGCATCCATCTATTTTTTTCATCTACTTTGTTGTCACTATTCACTTTCTAAATCCAAAGTTTTCTTATAACTCTTCTTCCCTCGTGTCTCCATTTTAGATTTAGGCTAAAGCTCTAGTCACTCATCTATCCATAATTCTCCATCATGTGCACACATACCCATACACCCAAAGTAACTATTATGTAATATGTATAACAGGCACCATGGCCTTTTCCATCATCGACATTTTAAATAGAAGAGGTAGTCACCATAAAAATTTGCCTTTGATTCCTTTGATGAAGTGGTCCTACATAGCCTCAATGTTATATATATTTGTAATATGAACTTAGTATTGTATATATATCTATAGTTATTTTAACGTAGTAATATATCACTCTTGTCTAATCAATTTTTAGTTTCACTAACTAGTCTATCTTTTCTTCAGTCTAAGTAATGGTTTCTCCTACTCTGGGATACAAGTAGTAGTACTCAAGTCTTGTCAACCAATTAGCTAGTAATTCACATATCTCACACTAGAAAATTTCATATATTTTTCCATATATATGTTCATGAATGATTTAAATCATAGTGAGGCCTATCCTTTTGGATTATTCTTCTATAAAGTGCCATATTTTCTAGTCTAACCAAGTTTCAATATCTCATTATCTCGATAACCATATTAAGATAGTTCTCCCTAGAAGGAGTGTTTTCACATGCACCACAACATTGTTAGTAGATATTATTGGTTGAAAATAACATACTAATGATGAGGATAACTAAGTTATATTAATTTACAAAGGAAAGAGTAGTGAATTCATAGTTAACAAAATCATAATAGATATAAATGATGTGTGATTGTAAGGAACTAGATTAACTAAAGAGTTATTTAGATGTACAAAAAAATTAGATACTTTTAAGATAGATTAAACCTTGGAATTAAACATGATAACACAAAACAAGGATAAACATAGGAAATTAGATAGGTAAGCATGAACTAAATAACATATATTGATCTCAGTCAAGGGGTCATCAACTTATTCATACAAGCGTACATATTTATAGTCATTCTAATTCCTAACTCTTCATATTCTTTTCTATACGATGGTGATAAAATGACAAAAATATTTACCTTATATCTGTTCACAAGCTAAGAGGATAGGAAAAATACACAGTCTAAAAAAATCATATATAATGCATGAATATTCAAAGGAATATCAAGTGTAACCTTCTTATCTAGGTTTTTTCTCCTAACAGACATGTGTATGAACCCCCTAAAAATCATGGTTTTTAAAGATTTATTGATGTTCATAGGTTTCAAAACCTAATAGAGGATTTCAAATAACTAGAGGGGTTTTTTTGACACTTGTTTCACCTTTCCAAATCACCCATTATTCATAACTCTACCTAAAAATGCTTCTGCAAGTCCTTACCAAATAACTAGTCTCTAAAAGTTAGTAAAGGTGGCCTAGTCACCTAATTAAAGTGAAATTATAGGTGTGAGATATTTGAAAAGCCTAAATATTTGTATGATATGTTCATTCATACCTAAATAATGCCCATATTTCCTATTCTTGAAGCATTATGTAGGTTTCATCGTAACTCAAGAAACAAACATCATATGAGTAGGCTTAATTGCCTAAGAGACCTACTTGGTCAAATAAGAAGATTAATGATATAAAAGGGCCAATAAGTAGTTAATTCAGGGTCATAATACCCTTATAATTGATGAAAAATGGTAGGTAGTCACTTATCATAGCCATTATGGAGGAATAGGACAATTACCAAGCCTAGTTTACATGCACAAAATGAAGATAGGTTGTTAGATGCTTAATGGGAACTTAATTGAATTACCCTAATTTTTGTAAATATCTTGAGGAGAGGGTGTTTGACCATATTTTGGCATAGACATGATTGGAAAGAGGTCAAACAGGTCTAACCCAACCTCAACGACTCCACCTCAATACCTAAAGGGCTCATTGAAGAACACCATCACATGAAGAGACATATGAGGACTATTATGGCTAATGTAAATATTATGTGAGTAGACTAGGTCATTTATGACCTCTTATATAAACCTCCACACTAATTTACATCCCCTTATCTTCTCATTATTCTATATATTGAGCCTCTTAGGCCATTATACACATCCCTCACCTAGGTATTTGGAAACTTTACCAAGATTTCTACCTTGTAAACCTCTTAAGCTAATCCAAACGGATATTTTTAGAATATTTCATGATTGTTTACTATGTTATACTTATTTGATTTGAACATGTGGTAGGTTTATATCCCTTTGCAGGTCCTTATCTCACCTATTTATTGGTATATGGTCTTATATAGGTCAAATAGTGCATTATATTCATGAGTGGTTGAGCTTAGAGTGGAAGTTTGACTAGTAAGTGTCTTTATTTAGACCTTCCCATCATTACCCTCATGATATAACCATATAGTAAAACCTCTATGTGAAATAATATTGCATATGAACTCTTGGAGATAGAATATTTAGTCATTTATCCTAATTATTAGTGTTATTTACTGATAAAGAGAGTGAACAAATGATATTATTACATCACCTACAGTAGTATAGGTTTAATTTTCATGTATTGCCTTATCCCTTTTCACCCAAAAATCAATAGGTCTTACAAAGATAGCTTAAGTTGATGTACTAGTGGAGCTAGTCCCATAACCTAGAGGTTTGGTACTCCTATAGTTTACCCACAACCTTTGGACAAATCCCATTTTACCCCAACCTTGGAGGTAGGCCTAAAAAACCTCCTCATAGGGTGTATATTTGAGTGTTAATAGTTATGGCATGCTCAGGAGGACCGCAGTCAAGAAATTGGAGCACTCACTTGAAGCACTTAGTCATCTCAAAGAGATTCAATCACCTTAGTAGTAGATTGGAGTTAAATTTCATTTTGAGAGATTTTATAAGGTCATCATATTAGGGGAAAGAAAAAAAATGTATTGGCAATTTGCTTTGCTTTGTAGTTGTATCATGATGTGTAATGGATACATACAGAGTAAACTTATATCACATGCCTCATCATCAACATCCTTATGACCTTGTCAACAGTTACTAACCCATATTAGCCATACACTTCTCTATACTTCTCTCTTTATATACCAACTTAGCCTCCTTATCAACCTGTTCTTCCTTATACTCTACCTAAGCAAAGTGACGATGATTTGAGCTTATAAATGAAAAGCTAAAGGAGGAAATGGATAGATTGAAATAATATCCTAGGCAACAAAAGGAAGTTAAACATCAAGCCTTTATCCATTAAAAAATGTCCTTACAATCCAAGAGAAGCTAGCCAAGGTAAATTATATGGTCTACAAGATTAGATATGGTGTAGTAGTTAGAATTAGATCTAGACCACTCTTTAAGTTTCAACTTGAGCCTTAAATTCCAAACATCTCATTTGAGAATTATATTCATCTTCCTATCCTTAGTCTGACTCCTTGTGTTCTAAATCCCCTTCAAGATATGTCCATGCCTTCTCAAGAGTCTATTATGACTTCAACTTATAGGTCTTCATAGATTGGAACCCTAGATTATGTTATGCCTATTGTTGAGAGATAAATTTCTCTTATACAAATTAAAAATCAAGAAGAGAAGTGTATGGAGGCTAGTTCAAGAGATGTTTCATGTTTTACAAGTTACCCATCCATCCTTCATATTTTATTCACTAAAGAGGATCAAGATACATCTATGTTTTACAAGGTAATTAAATAATGGAGGAAGAAGAATATAGTGTCCTCAGCTAGTTTTCTTTTGTTATTTTTTCAACAACATCATGATCAACCTGATACTCATAAGGCTCTGAGTTGGAATATTACTCTAGTATCTATCAATAAAGATAATTAAGTATCTTCCCCTCCCACATTCTCATTTTTTGAAGGGAAACTAAGTGTATTCAAGGAAAAATTTGAGCATTTAGGTGTGGGGAAGAATTTGTCAATACTAATTAATGAGGTGGTAGTCCTTCAAGATTTTGATCATGTAACAACTACAACTAAATTCCAAAAACATTTTAAAAAGGATACTTCAATCACTTATCATGAGGATATCACTATTGTTACCCCTATTCATCCCATTAGATTAAATTTTTAACATGAAGGGAAGTTTGATGATGTAGAGAAGTCACAGTGGTATGATGTTGAAGTTGATAAAGATGAAACACAAACAACTTCTCCTCTAGGAGATAGTCATGAAAATAATCTAAATGAAGCCATAGTTGAATATAAGTACATTTAAAGTGAGTTATATAATCCTTGAAATCAGTTGTACCATGAATTCTTAGGTGAGATTAAATAATTATTGATAATTTTAACCTCACAAGTCAAATTGTCACCCTTACCATCTGAAACTTTGCATATCCTACTAGTTGGCATTTTGAGTCAGTAAATGGTCCTTAAAATTCATTAAATAATCCATAGTTAATAGCTCTTAAACTTTTTTGGGTTAGTTTAGGTCTTCTCCTTCACTTGTCTTGTACTTGTCTAGTCATTTTTTGGCCTTTTCGAGCCATTTTTAGTGGTAAAAAGAGCCTAGAGTGTATTGATGAGCTTCATAGCATTTGTTAATGTCATTTCATCGCTAAAAAATTAATAATCAGGTTGATCACATTTCTGACTATGTTTCAATGTCATTTCATCCCTAAAAAATGAATAATCATGTTGATCATAGTCTGGACTAACTCTATGCCTCATTTTCATGTAAAATTTAAGCATTTTGTGCCATTTAGAGAAGGTTTTTATAGTATATGATCTAAAGGAAACTTTATTCCATCCTAGTTCAACTAATAATACATTTTATAGACCAATAAAACATTTTACAGAATTTAATTTAGAGCTCCTTGGTGAAAATAGCATTTTCAATGCAAAAATAGACCTTTTTGAAGCATTCACATTGGTTTTCAAAGGATTTTTATGAAAAAAATATCATGGAGGATTCATTGGGTCCTTAAAGGATAAAAAACTGGTTTATAGGAAGTTATAGGTGAAAAATTCCAAAATCCAACTTCACTCTAATTTTACTCTTTCTTGCATGCCTAGAAGGGTAATTTTCAAATGCACAGTATGAGAAGAGAAGAGAGAGTTGGGAGATAAAAATTTATCCATTGTTTGGGGTATGAGTAATATTGAAATTATTTGCATTTTTTTACATATTTGTGACCCCATATTAATGAACAATTGTTAAGAGTGATAGTAGGTCACTATAACCTATGCATCTGAGAGGGGTATATTCTTGGACCTATTTCTCAAGATTAGAAAACAATGGAGAGAAATGGATTTGGGGAATATTTTTAGGGGTAATTATTATAATTTTAATATTTTTATAAATTGATGATTCCTTCTAGGGAGGGATTTATTGCATAAAACCTTTCTTCTTCTACTATCTTTGAGAATGCTCTCTCGGTTTAGTTTTGAAGAAGAATATGGGTTTTTCGTAAAATTTATCCATATCTAAAAGTTATTAATGAATTTTATAAATCATGAAACACCTTGTTAATTTAGGGAAGATTTAATAAGTTCCTATTCTAAGAATATCTCCTTTGGGAGTGTTTAAGTTGAGTTGGTTTCTTCAACAGGGTACAAATGCATTTTATTATCTTAATTTAAAATTTCAATAGCTTATGAAATGGTGTGAGATAATCGTAATTGCCTCCAAACATCCTCTTCGAGAACATGTTGATTTAAGACACTTTAGTAAGACAAGGTTCCCAATGTAAAGCCTTGAATAGGACTATGAGAATACTAAAATACTTTCTATAGGCCACTCAAAAGAGACTAAGTATGATAAATGAGGGTTTGAATTGTTTTTATTTATTTCAAGGTTTATACAAATCCTTTTGAACCAATTTTGAGGTCTAGTCTTGATGGAAGGCCCAATCACAGTGTAAACTACTCATCTATCATTCTTATCATCTTGCATCTTGCAAGACACCTATAGGTGTGCTTCATGAATACATTGAAAAGATTAGTATATTATTTTTCAAACATGTTTGAGACCTTCCATTAAGGTCCTAAAGTTATGAAGATATTATGACAACAATGGTGTGGCCATCAAGAAACATTACGCTTGAGGAGCCATGTCCCAAATTAAGGAATTGAGTTTTAGGGATTGATTAGCTTAAGCTTTACAAACAGAGCCCCTACAATATTTTGAATATTTCTATACTAAGTCATATTGAAGTCTTGATCAATTTAAATGTCTCTATTTCTTAGTTCTCATGTAAGGGAAACATCTTTACAAAATGAAAATGGGTTTGGTCAGATAAGCATGTGGTTCAAGAGCCCTTATTCCATGTATACTTTCACTATCATCCTTCAATAACATATATAATAATAAAGCTTTCCAATGGTAGATGAAGATGGATTATGCATTATATAGATATGGTCAACATTCAAGTGCTTCCCTTTTGTTGAATTTGGACTAATAATTCAAGGAACACATTGAAAGGTATGGAGTAAAATGTTCTTAGCCACCCATATGATAACCTACATCCTCCTTTAGGCCCAAAATGGGTAAGCTACAAGTTTTAAGGAATGAGAACATGTTAGACATGTATAAGCATATGGAATGATAGGTCTCATCATAGGTTTTCAAACACTAAGGTAGGTTCAAATGTATTGGATCCAATCCTAACAATTGAAAATAGGGTATTTAAGCATGAAATAAGGATTACTATAAATCACCTTCACCTACATCCAATTTTTATAATGAAGGTCATACAGCAAGGAGTATGATCCCATGTGTGATATGAGGAAACCTCAAACTTGTATATGCTTGTCATGGTCATTGGTTAAGACAAGAGGTGGAACCCATGTGTGATAGTTGTATGGACTAGTGTTTTCATTATATACATGCCAAATAAGGACAAATAGGTCAGTATACAAAAGATTAGAGAGAATAGGGTTTAATAAGGTCAATAGAGGGCATACATATGTGGTCAGGGTATTATGACATGATAAATGTTACTAATTCATTTCAGTATTTCATTATAGGTTAAGTTAATGAATTCCACCTACACCTCACAACATGGATACACCTTTCCACCTTAAAAAGTGACCTAAAATTAGGGAAACTTAGTCTTAATATCATCTCCATGCAAGGGTTTCAAACTTCATGATTATGAAGGGTTATACGAGAAATAAATTTGAATAAATTTTCATGTAATATGGTATGGGATGTTCAATAAATATAAAAATATATTTCAAATCACCTACAACTCCCCTATAGTCATCATTTGAACATCACCTACAATATCCTCTAAGTTTGGGAAAGGTACACCTAAAATAGTCTCATAAAAACATCTTGTCATCATATCAAGGGACAAAATATAGGAGGTTACAATAACCAAAGTTGAGATCACCATGACCTTGAATTAAATATGGAATGACCCAAATATCATCATGAAAAACATTTCAAAGAAGGGTCTAGTTAGACTTTTGTAGGCTTAAGGCTCAGTCCATAATCATCTACAGCTGTGACTTTTCCATTATGCCAAGAGTTAGTTGAGTCAAGTGTTTGGTGAACATGTTATATAAGGTTATTTATAGGACTAATATTTCCTCATGATTATCATTGATGATAAAGATATGATGGTGGAACTCCATGGCCCAAATGCCTTTTCCCTACACACCTATAGCTCTACTAAATAAAGCCATATTGGAGTTAGATAAACTTCTAGCATAAACATAATGATAGAGGATATGGTCTATCAAAAGTTTTCTCAAAATTTTCTGAGATAATAAATCCTAATCATGATGAATATAAGGGGATAATAAATAAAAACAATTCTCCAATCACTTGTAAATATTTATTTCACCCTACTAATGCACCTACAATATGGACCTCCACTTACAACCCTAAGTGACACACACTCAAGTTTGAGAGATAATGTATTGATTGTTGGTGTGCATTGAGGGGTCATTTGAGATAAAGGAGTTCATGAAAGAAATAAGATATTTGGATTTGGATCATAAATACATTGAAATTTTTTAAGTATCTAACCAAGCATACATCACATTGAGACCATCACCTATAGCCAACCAATAATAGGTTATAGCCAATAGTAGGTTATAGCTAACAAGGGTTATCTTTTTAGGAAGAAACCATTTAATATGAATGGAATTTTTGAATATAGGGAAATTAAAAATGAACCTCACACCAAGGAAAAAGGAAATTATAGGATTCTTCAGGTTCAAGGCATTCTAAATGGCATTAACATAGTCCATTAGCCCTAGGGGAACATGCATATGGATTGGAGAAATATAAGTGGCAGAGCTTGAGAGGCATGATTTGAAGATTGTATTGATAAAGATATATCTAAGATGAAGTTTAATATTAATATCTCCAATCAAAATTTTGATATCAAGATGGTTTTAACCTCAACTTAGTCACAGGCCTGGAATGTACACCTACAACTAGCTCAAGTGGGTTTGGCTTAGCATATGAAAGGAGTTGTGAAGAACGTATTTTTTATAAGATGGTGAGAGAGTTAGCATGGATAATGAGGTATGTTGAAACATTGAATTAACCTTTAGTATAATGATTTTATAAACTTGAGTTGTTAGAGAATATATCTTGGAGATACCAAAGGTACACATACAGTCTATGCATATTTAATTAGCCCTAGAGAAACCTTCATATGCTTTAGAGACATGAAGCTAGTTGTGGGTTGAGAATGAATTAAAGGAGGTGAATAGAAATATCTCCAAGGATTCCTAAAATAAATTAAAAAGTCATAAACATGAAATTACAAAAGTATAAGTGTCATTCCTAGGCAAAAAAGCACATTCATATAACAAGTACAATAGGGCTACCAAGAGAAGAATGAAGGATGAGGGATGAAGGAGTTCAGTCAAGGTTGAGATTATGACCAATATGCCTAAGAAAGTTAAATAACTATGATTATATCTCAATATTTTGCTTATAATGATGAAATAAGACAATAAAGTGGTCCACACAAACAAATTTTAGTCCATATACCATTTTTTGCACACAATCCACTTCTGGAAAGTTTGCCTTGTGAGTTTTGACATTTGAAGGTCCTAGAGAGGTCATTTGACATAAATTTTTGTAAAGGGGGTCATAATAACCCAATTAAAACCCCCATATACTTCTTTTTCATGGTAAAATACGGAACATGCCCACTATTTTGTCTCAAAGGTAGGCCACTTTCAGGAATGCACGGAGACAAAGAATGATGAGAAATTGACGAAAATGAGTGTTGGGTGCCTTGGAAACACTTGGTGATGAATTTATATGTTTAAATAAGATTTTTTGAGATGGTAATAACATGTATTAGGCATAGGGATAGTGATAAATAACTCATAAGTGTTGGTGGGTGGCTATTTACACTCAAACCCCACTAGCCTAAACTAGGCTTTTTTGCCAGATAGTGGGTTATTTCCACTTCTAGGGTCTAATTACCATTAAAAATAATTTTTAAATGTTCATGGGGATATATTATATGTTTTAAATATTTTTTTATATAAGAGGTCACAAAGAATCCATTTTTGGGTTCAAAAACAAGACAAGGTGCATAGAATGAAGGAATCAACTTAAAAGGCCATGTTTGGATGCTCACCTCATAAAGGAGGTTTATAATGGGACCTAAAGGAGTTATGGGATGTTGAAGGGGTCCTATAATTAATTTTTTAAATTTTTTTCCTAGGTTGTATGTCACATATTTATTAATAAAGGCTAAGGGTGAAAACTAACAAAAACCCTCCCAAAACCCTTATTTGAACTAGTTTACAAGTTCTGAGTTTGAAACCACATAGAAACACATATTTGATTGCTGAAACCTACCATAGGTTGTAGGGGAATATCAGAGGTTCCTTAAAATGGTTTTTTACTATACCTTCACTTATACAAATTTGGGCAAAAAAAGTACTTTTTGAGCTAAAATAGGGGTTGTTGAGCACATGAAAAGATGACAATTGATGGAAGATGAATATTATGATTTATTTTACCTGATAAAACTTAAAAATACATAAAATTCCATAAAATTCCATCCAAAATTTCTCAAACTATTTCATTCTTTTGGGCCAGTCAGAAAATGCCTTTAAAGGACAGAGCTTCCAAAGGCCACTTCATGGTTTTGGTATTTCCAGGTGGCTATAGATCACAAAAATTGACATGGATAATAGTGGGGGTATGATAAAATTTAATAAAATATTTTTTTTAGGTTTAAAACCTGTATGAGCTCCCAACAACAAAATTTCTCTTCTAGGGCTAATAGGGCTAATTAGACCTAATTTGGCAATCTAATTGGACTAAAAATCATATTAAACATTGGAGTTTGAGTATGAAATTTTGTATGTAGATTTGGGAGGATAATGGGTACCTAAAAAAATTACTTTTTTCTTTATCTCTTCTATATTCTCCTATAAAAGTAGCTTTTCAGGAAAATAGGGCTATAAGGAATACATGGGAAATGCATGATTTTGGTGTTGTTCCTAGTCTTGCTGAGTGTTTGATGCCTAAAATTGATTTTAACAATATTTTTTATTCCTGTTATAATCCTTACATAGAGGATATATGCTGGATTTATGTAAATTTGAAGTAACTCCTCCTTTTCCTTCGATGCCTTGGTGAAAAATGAGCCTTTTAAAGAGTTTGAAGGCTAATTAGGTGAATATAGCCTATCAAAAAGACTTTAAAAGTTTAATTAGGATATGGAACTACATATTAAGGGTATGAGTAAGTCAATTAATATTTATAATGAAGTAAGGCTTTGGAAAATGTCTCCAACAATTGAAAATAGGACTCTTTCTCTCCAAATGCACATGTGCAAGACAAAGTCAATTTGTTGGAGTATTATAATCAAATCTTGAAAAGTGTTTTAAAATAATTAATGAGTTTATATAAGGGTTAAAATAAAATTATTTAAAGTAATTTAAGTCCTACATCTATGAAAGAGACTTTTTCATCAAGGGAGACAAGAAGGCTAAAATCTAGGGGTTAGTGCAAGAATATAGGCACTCCCCAAGTGCTCTAAACTATTAAAAACCTAATTATGAGATGATAAGACCCATAAAAATTATATAACTTATTTTACATGATAATTTATGAATTTAAATTTTTTAAGAAGCTAAAAATGTGATGTAGCACTTTTGGAGGAGCCATTTGACCAAGTTAGAGGTCCCCTACTTTGGGTCTACTTTGTCTCCAAGCATTTACTTGCTATATATATTATTTTTTTCCAAAATTTAATATGAATATTTTATGTTTTTATTTTTCCTAGATGCCTAAAAAAAATTATTCACCTTTTGAGAGTAATAAAAATCAAAATTCCTCCATTTTTAGGTCTTTTCTAGTGAAGTGTATGTGTTTGCCATTGGTATAACTTAGTGAAATACTTATTTTCCTTGGTTATAGTATGTTTTTGTACCTTTATGAGATATTTTTTATTTTCTATACGTCATTATAAGTTTATAAATAAATCTTAATTTCATGTGTTAGATGTGAATTAAGTCCTTTGCATAAGTTGAGTTTGTAAGGTCCTTATTTATAAATATTGATGTAGAAATCTTAATTTGGTGAAGTGAATATGTGTGTAAGATTTTATATTTAATATAAGTGTCATTTAAATCATTATAGTTCATAAAAAAAAATCATCACCTTCTATATTAGGTTTCATTCAGTTGCATCCATTTACATTGTCTTTTTCACCCTTTTCCTTGTCAGAATCTGTAAGTAGTAGCTTAAAAAGTATATTTTAGTGAGATCACCAAGGGAACCAGCCCTCTCTAGATATTCTCTCCATTATTAATTCACTCACACTTTGGAGAGATTCCATGTTCCAACAGGGGTGAGAAATTACACACTTTCTCACAAGGGCACACTCCTAATTGATAACATTTTTTCACATGCCTAGTGAGACTCTTACTCCTTGGCATAATTGAATTTTGGAGCTGAGGACAAGCATTTGAATAAAAGTATAATTTAAATATTATTTATTTTTCAAGGTTCATAGCATCATTCAAGGAAATATTTCATTTCAAAGGTTACCACAAGGTCAACTAGTAAAGGTATTCCTTTCAAATTCATTGAGTTGTCTTCTACATCATATACAAGATCAAGGTATAGTAGGATAAATCCATATCCTCAAAAGAAACATTTGTCTCCTAGTTATCCTACTATTCTAAGCACTACAATCCCCACTATCCAAATGGCTATCATAAACCAAGTGTTTATTCCATTCAATACAAGTAGTCCACTGAATTTAGCCCAATTTGATGGCATTCTTGTGTCTACCCTCAAGAGTATCCCATTATTATCAAGACAAAATCAAACAATTCCTATTGAGCACATCCATGATGTAGCTAATATTTTTTTAGTCCATAATGTTGTTTAGGATAATGTTGCTATTATATTTCTTTCTACTTCGTTCAAAGGAAAAACATTGTAGTGGTATACAAACCTCTCACTAAACTCCATTTATACCTAGGATGAATTGGGAGTAGCCTTAATCAAGAAATTTGAGGATAAATATGATCACCTCTCTTTGGTTTAACAATTAACTACCATAAATAGATATCTTCTTGAGTTCATGTTTGATTTTAACCTCATATTCCAAAAAATATAGACTAGGATACTTGTGTACTATTTGAAAGCCTTTAACTCTAACATTTGTGTGATGATACAATCAATGGGTGGTATTACTTTGCCAAATGCTTATGAGGTTACAATAACGGCAGAAAAAAGTTTAATACAAGCTGGTCAACTTTTTCCAAGACCTCCAATGCCTATATTCCTAAAATTGAAGTCAATAGCAGCCCCTCAAATTCCTCAAATTCCATCTTTATCTCCTATTCCATCACCTTAAGCTCAAATTACAACCCCTACTAGTTAAGCCGGTAAGATAGGAGAGTTGAAATTCTTGCTACAATAATTTGGGAATGAAATAGTACAACTCAAGAGGTAACAATTTTGGGCTAATAGGCTTTATCAACAACAAAATTAGACCACCTATCAGCCCTTTAGAGATTAAAAGCCTCCTTATTAGGGTTTTAGAGAGAATAAACCACCTTACCAAACACAAGGAACTATAAACCCATCTAATCCATATGCTTCCCTTGATCTTAATACTCTTTCCAATTCAAAATACATTGTTCCCATCCAACCTAAGAATAATTGATGCAAGATTCAGGTTGGCAACCCTCAAATCTCGTTGATGCTCAAGACCAAGCATTGGTATCACAAAACATCACTATGCCACAAATGACGCAAGAAGAGTTTTATTTTCAAGGAGGTTAGTACCAAGATAAAAGTTTGGCATCACAAGGAGAGACTCAAAACATTCAATGGAATCCTGATGCCATTAATGTGAATTGGTAAATGGATGATCTTGTTGCTTTTACTCAGGGTATTGAAACTAAAAATGGAAGTGGTCAAATTATAGCTATAACTGAGATAAAATAATATCCATTGATGAGGCTCAATATGTGACAAATGCTTTAGTTACTCCTAAAATTGTTTTTAAGAGTAAAAAATAACAACTTGATACCCCTACAACTCAGAGAAATTAGAATATAGAGGTTAGTAAAGTTCATCAAATTCCTCTAGTTCATGTGCAGCCAATGCTTCAAAAAGTGCAACCAAATGTTGGTGGGTCTTATTTTAGTATAGTGGGTCAGATGAAGAAGTCTAATATTATAATTATCGTGTGGGATTATCTTTCCATTCTAGGACAAAAAGATATGCTCATCCAAAATCTTTTAGATCTCAAATTGTCTCCAAAATTGGTTGAGAAAGAAGGTGTTGTCTTAACTAATTAAGATTAGCTAACTAAGAAAAAAGTAAAACAATTGAATAATATGGTAAAGGTGAAAAAATTGAGTTAAAATAAAATAAAAATCATCCTTTTTACCTTTATTTGATAGTGGGTGATAATTTGGTTCATAACTGTATGGTGGATAGTGGAGCTAGTAGTACAGTTATGACTAAGTAGATTGTAAACAAGCTTGGCCTTGTTTATGAGCCAAATACTAAGGCAGTATTGTAATTAGATGGGTCAAAAAAAAATATGGTAGGAATTATCAAATATTTAAAATTGATGCTACATGTTTGTCCTAATTTTACTAATTATTTGGATGTTGTTGTGGTAGACTTGCCTCCTTACTTTGCTATGGGCCTTTCAAGAGACTTCACCTCAAAGATTGGGGGATATTTATAAACTAATTGGACTTATTTGATATTTATAAATATGTATGGTACCAATTTGACAATTCATTATGAGCCTATTGCATATTTCCATTTGGAGCCATATATGCCAAGTGTTGTGAACACTAATTATATCATCTTAGATCAGGTACTAGAAACTAGTGGAGTAGAAAATCAATTACCTTTAGATGGAGTTACAATTATTTTTCTTGATGATTGGGACTTTACTTTGAATGATTATGATATTTATAAGGCAATTTAATAATAAGGACTTAGTGTGTATTTCATTCATGAGAATGATGCACCAATTCCAACCATGGTTAAGGATAATGAATCTAATGAAGGTTGATTGAAATTGTACTTTGATGGATCAAGGAATAAACATGGTATAAGGGCTAGAATGATGTTGGTTTATCCAAAAAATCAAAGTTATTTCTCTTCTATTAAATTTTATTTTGGCTGTTTAAATAATGTTGCAGAGTATGAGGCACTAGTTCACAGTTTCTAGTGGGCTAGGAAGATGAAAGTCAACACCTTGCAAGTTTTTGGTGATAGTGAACTTATAATTCACCAAGTCAGAGGTTTGAATGTATGTAAACTTTTTTTTCTTTAATATTATAAGCATATAATATGGGACTTAATTTATTATTTTCAATATTTTAACATTTAGGCAATACCAAGAGGTGAGAATAAACATGCAGATAGGTTGGTAGCCATTATGGCACAATTTAGTATCCTGACTGATATAAAAACTAAAAAAATTCAATCACACATAAAGCTGGTTTTAATTCCTTCTATTCTAGATAATCATGAGAATTTTCAAGTGTTCGAAGATGAAAATCAAATTATGAGACTCTTTCAAGAAAAGGTTGAGTTTTCTTCAATAAACTAATCAAATTATTTGCAGCAGTATGGTGATTAGATTATGTAACTAAAAAATAATAATTTGCCAAAGGGATTGGTCACACTTGAGAACATTTTTAGTGGTGATGATGAGTTAAATAAGGATAAGTCATAATTTTTAAAGAAATAATAGAATTATGCCAATGTAGAGATTGCAGCTGATAATAATTTGAAGTTGGGTAAGGTATGCACTCTTTCATAAAAAGAAGCTTTCATTGAGTTATGCACAAGTTTTGTTGATGTATTTTCATGGTAATATAGTGATCTCAAGGGATTTGACCTAGTCTAGCTCAAGACACCATCGAGTTAGAGGCTGAAACTAAACTAGTGAGACAAAGACAAAGGCCCATCAATCCTAAACTTGAGCCTTTAATGAGAGCTGATCTTCACAAGGTCATACAGTTAGCTATTATATTTTCAATCAAGGACTCAACTTGGCTAGTAAATCTTGTTCTAGTACACAGTAATAATTATGAGATTAGATTGTGTGTTGACTTTTATGATTTTAATAAGGCTTCACTTAAAGATCACTATCTATTTCCATCAGTGTAACAAATCTTATATCTAGTTATAGGTTCAAAGAGGTTTTCCCTGTTGGATGGATATAGTGGCTACAATCAGATTTTGGTCAAGGAAGAGGACCAATTCAAAATAGCCTTCAAAACCAAGTGGGGGACATTTTCATAAAGGAATATGCCCTTTAGTTTATCCAATGCTAGAGACACCTTTATGAGAGCCTTAAATATGGCATTTCAAGGCCTTATTAACAAGTTTTTACTTGTTTATTTGGATGATATAATAGTGTTTTCAAAGAGTGCAAGTGATCACATGGTTCATCTCAAGAAATTGTTTGAAATGTATAGGCAATTTGGGGTATCTCTAAATCCCAAAAAGTGTGTCTTTTTAGTTCATAAAGGGAAGCTCCTTGGACATGTGGTTTCAAAGTATGGTTTAAGCATAGAATCTGAAAGGGTAGACTCTATTCTTGCACTCTCCTTGCCTAAACACAAAAAGGCTTTCCTAAGATTCTTAGGGAAAATAAATTTTATAAAGAGATATATTTTATATTTTTCCATTTTGGCTAAGTAACTTATAGCCATGTTAAAGAAGAATAAAATCTTTAGCCGGTCTAAATAAGGAGTAAAGAGTTTTGAGGAGATTAAGAAGGCCATAACTAGTGCTCCTACACTTATAAATCTAGATTTCACAAAGGATTTAATTTTGTACACATATGCTAACAAGGACACCATTTCAATCATTATTATGCAACAAAAGCATGAGGATTTGGAGAAGCCAATATCCTTATTTATTTAAGGCTTGGAAGAGTATGAAACAAGGTACTTTTTTGTTGAAAAACATTTACTTTAAATTATAAGGTAACTTAATAAGTTTAGATACTTGTTTTATAACAATAAGATACACCTAATGGTTTGCCATCCAAGCATCAAAGAGTTCCTTTTGAACAAAGATATAAATGAGAAGAGATCTAGTTGTATAACCAAAGTAATGGAGTATGATGTGAAATTTAAGGTCATAAATCTGATTAGAGGCAAAGGATTTTGTGAGAATCTAGCTCAAGACTTGCAAGAGACTAATGAGGCTATTTTGGTGATAAAAGATGAAGAGGTTGTAGTTGATCATACCTCACCTTCCAACTAGTTTTATGAATTAGTAATATATCTCCAAGATGGTATTTATCCCTCTCATCTGAGTTCCTCAAAGAGAAGATATTTCAAGTTGCTATCAGTTTTATTTTTACTTATTGATGGTGTTTTTTTCAAGAAAGATATCAATGGCATGTTGCCAAGATGTATAGAGCCTTACTTAAATAATTCCATGATGGACATGGTGGAGGAAATTTTCCAAAAGAACTACAACCCTGAAGATCATGATAGGTGGGTACTATTGGCCTAGTATATTTGGTGATTTCCATGCATGGGTTAGGAAGTGCAAACAATGTATTGTGTTTATAGGAAAAGTGAAACTTGAAGCCTTACCTCTCCAACCAATTACAGTGGATCATCCCTTTATCTAATGGGGATTGGACTTTATTGGTCTCATAAATCCTCCGTCATGTTTAGGACATAAGTGGATTCTAACTGCTATAGATTACTTCACACATTGGATAGAAATAGTGGCATTAAAAGAAGAAAATAAAACCAATGTTCTAAATTTCTATGCAGGTTTTCTTACTAAATTTAGAGTTCCTTCAACTATTATTTATGATAATACAATGTCTTTTGTGGGAACTAAAATCAACCAAAGGGTTGTCCAACATGGGATTTATCTTAGCACTTCATCAAACTATTATCCACAAGGTAATGACCTTATGGAATTTACAAATAAGAACTTATTGAAGATTGTAAGAAGGACTATTGAAAGAAATTAGAGGTCATGGAATCTCAAGTTGAATTCAGCTCTATGGGTTGATAGGATCACCTATAAAAGATTAATAGCCAACTCTCCATACAAGCTAGTATATGGTAAGAAAGCAAGGTTACCCATTTATCTTGAGTTTCCTACTTTAGAACTAATTCATCAACTTGAGTTATTGGTAAATGAGCCTATGGAGATCAGGTATTTTGAGCTTATTGAGTTTGAAGAGATAAGAAATCAGTCCATGCTAGACATGGAAATTCATCAAGCATCAATGAAGAGAGCTTTTGACAAGGGAGCTTCTTCATGAAGTTTCAAAGGAGATTTGGTCCTCAAGTGGGATGAGGATAGAGATAAACCAAGAAGGCATATAAATTTTTATTCTCTTTAGAGTGGTCCATATACAATATCTAGCTACAAATTCCACAATGCCTTCCAACTTGCAAAGATGGATGGTGAAGAGCTTCCAATCTCAGTCAATGGGATACATAAAAAATATTGTTATTGAAGAGCTAAGTTCCTTGTACATAGCTAGTTAGTTTGTTTTCACCCAAGTGTTGTTCAATCACATTAGTTTATTTGTGTTTTGTCCCAAATAAGTTCTTTTTTGCACATTTACTTTGTTTAGCTTGTTTTGTGTGTTTCCCTTCTTGTTTTAGAGGAAGAAGTTTTATTTCAAGTCAAAAGTTGTACTTCTAGTCATATATCAGATTTGTCATTTTATTTTTAGTCCAAATTTCATGAATATGGTTTGGTTCTGAAGCATATCAGCCATGCTTCCCAGTTGAGTCATCAAAATGTTGACAATTTTGACTTCATAGGTCAAATTGTCACCCTTACCATCTAAAACTTTGCATATCCTACTAGTTGGAATTTTGAGTCAGTAATTGGTCCTTAAAATTCCTTAAATAATACATGTTTAACAATTATTAAGGTTTTTAAGGTGATTTTAGGTCTTTTCTTTCACTTATCTTGTACTTGTCTAGTCATTTTTTGGCCTTTTCAAGCCATTTTTAGTGGTTAAAAGAGCATGAAGTGTATTGATTAGATTCATAACATATGTCAAGGTAATTTCAACCCTAAAAAATTAATAATTAGGTTGATAAAATTCTAGACTATGTTTCAATGTCATTTCATCCCTGACAAATTAACAATCAAGGTGATCACATTTTGAACTAACTTTATGCCTCATTTCCATGCAAAATTTGACCATTTTGTGGCATTTAGAGAATGTTTTGATAATATATGATGAGGATGAAAATTTATTACATATTTTTTCACCTCATAATAAATTTTATATACTTAATAAAATATTTGATAAAATTTCATTCAGAGTTTCTTGGTGAAAATAACATTTTCAGTACAAAAATAGAACTTTTTGAGGCATTCACTTTGGTTTTCAAAATATTTTTAATAAAAAGGTATCATGGATGCTTCATTGGGTACTTAAATGGTCATATAAGTGGTTTGGAGGAATTTATAGGTGAAATTTTTTGAAATCTAACTTCACTCCAATTTTGACCTTTCTTGCATGCTAAAAGGGCGATTTTCAAATGCTTAGTACAAGAAGAGGAGAGAGAGTTGGGATCTGAAACTTTGGCCATTTTTTTGGTTCTAAGTAATATTTAAATTTGTGTCATTTATTCATGTATTGGATCCCCCATATTTATTAACAATCGCTAAGAGTGATAGCAAGTCATTATAGCCTGTGCATCTAAGAGGGATCTATTCTTGGATCTATTTCTCAATCTCAATAAAAAATGGTGAGAAATGGTTTTGGTTAATATTTTTATGGGTAATTATTATCCTTTAGTCTTTTTATAAATTTGTGACTCCTTTTAGGGAGGGTTTTATATCATAAAACCTTGCTTCTTCCATTATATTTGAGAATGCTCTCTTGGTTCAGTTTTGAAGAAGAATATGGGTTTTTCATCAGATGTTTCCATATATATAGGTTATTAATTGATTATATAAATAATTACACACCTTTTTCATTTAGGTAAGAGTTCATAAGTTCTGATTCTAAGTATGTCTCCTTTGGGAGGGTTTAAGCTGAGTTGGCTTCTTCAATAGGGTACAAATGCATTTTATGAACCTAATTTCAAATTTAAGTATGTTATTAAGTGGTTTGAGATAATTTTAATGGCCTTAAAACATCATCTTATAGAACATGGTGATTTAAGACACCTTAGTAATACAAGGTTCCCAATGTAAATCCTTGAATATGACTAGGAGAATACTAAAATGCCTTCTATAGGCCAATCAAAAGAGATTGAGTATGATAAATGAGGTTTTTAAATGTTTTCATTTATTTTAAGGTTTTTAAAAATAATTTTGAACCAATTTTGAGGTCTATTCTTGATGAAAGTCCCAATCAAGGTGTACACTACTCATCTATCATTCTTATCATCCTGCATCTTGCAAGACACCTACAGGTGTGCTTCATGAATACATTAAAAAAGGTAGTATATTATTTTTAAAACATATTTGAGACCTTAAATTAAGGTCCTAAAGTTATTAATATAATAATATAATAATGATGTGGCTATTAAGAAACATTAGGATTGAGGAGCAATGTCCCAAATTAAGGAATTAAGTTTTAGGGATTGATTACCTTAAAGTTTACAAACAGAGCCCCTAAAATATTTTTTATATTTTTATACTAATTAATCTTGAAGTATTGATAAATTTAAATATATATATTTCATAATCCTCATGTAAGGGAAACATCTTTCCAAAATAAAAATGGGTTTGGTCACATAAGCATGTTGTTTTAGAGCCCATATTCCATGTATACTTTCACTATCATCATTCAGTAACATCTATAGTTAGTGATTTGTATTAATACTTATTTCATTCTTAAATAACCTATTTTATATATTTTTTTCACCATGTTACACACATTTAAAAATATTATGCTATAGTTTCATGATGTTCTATGATATGTCTTCATTGCACAATGTACTCAAGAGTTTCAGTAAATCCGTTAGTACAGTGATAACTCCATATTGTCATATGATGCACATGATTTGATCATACATTTATGCATTGATATATTTATCATCAACATCAATAGTTTCCTATTGTTTAATTATTTTCAACAACTATACATCTTCATTAATAAAACTCTTTTCTGATTGGATCCAAGTATTTGTTTTGTATAAACTTTTTCATACTCTGATCCTGAGGCATCTCAATTGGAGGGAGTCTTTTTTCTAAATGTTGTTTCCATATCACAAAATTTATAAAGACATATTTTTTAGGTTCTACACTTACCATGTTTACATTTTAGACAACTTTATCCTTCTTCTAATTTTCTAGAATAAGACAATCTTTTGTATCATGCTAATCAAAGACTTTACAATATGCATAATATGATTGTCTCTATAGATTTATTTAGTAGTTTATTTAAATTTGATTATACTCTCCACATAGTTATCATTGTAGAGGAGGTGACTGATATTTGTTTCCTCAACTACCTTGAAATCCTCCTCTATATCTACTGTGGCCTCCTCCTATATTAGATTGATATCCTCCTTGGTATCCTCCTTGTGGCTACATAATATTCCACTACTAATACTGTTAATTATTGTATCCCATACTAAACTAATTTTGGAAAATTGTTAGAGTCCAATTTGATTGTTTTAGTTGCATTAGGGGTGAAATCCAATACATTGGATTTTGATATTGATGGGATGGACGTGTCTAGATTAGTGAAGAAGGGGTCCATCTAACTAGACCATGAGGATGGTACTATGGTGAACTTAGAATCCATTATGGACCCATTTTGGTTACACAATTTTTATCAACCTCTAGGCTTAAATTGTTCTCTTCATGAGTAAATTTGTTGCGCTACGATGGCAAACATGTTTTCATAGATTCCCTCTTTAAGTTCCCCTAGAGATCTACAATTTTTCTCATCATGGGTAGTTTATTTGCAGAACTTACAATACAGATTCTAAGGAATTTTGATATATTGTTGTAGCAAATGTAATTGTGTCATGGCATGCCCTATTACTCATTAAAGTTTACAAAATTATGTCTTTACTTTAGGATAATCATTTTTGTGGTGTCCTTTTCTACACTCTATGTACCATAGGTTCAATTTAGGATTTTATATTTCATGATACAACATATTTTTCATGAAATTCTAAAATTTATTTTCAAATATGGAGTTATCCAGGGATCTTCACCATATTCTTCAATTTATTCAACATGTAGTGCAACAACTCTGGCATTTGTTTTGGTATCGTATTGAGTTTACGTAGTGGAAAAATGAATTCTACCTTGTAATCACTCAAAAAACCATATTTATTTGTCTTTATATATTAAAGTGAACTATATTTTTTTCATTAAATTTGAAAATATATCATCATAGTCATAGACCAAATCTTCAGACTTCTACCTGATCTCCTTCAAGCCCTATATTGTCTGGCTAGTGCTTTTCTTAATCTTAAATTTTGCAATTATCTAGTCCTAGACATCTTTTAGACTTGAATTTTGGAGATCTCTTTTTTATATGAATTTTAGTGCTCTCCTTAGCTATATCCCCTAATAATTCACATTTATATAAGTTTTCATTATTGAGGACCTTAACTTATCACTTCATTTTACAAGTTAAAAGGTATTGTTCAAGGTCCATAAACCCATCATAAATTGTTAGATTTAAGAATCCTCATGATTGTTTCAACATAGTGGACGGTATAGATGGAGTATTCTATATAGATATTATTTGAGGTGACTATGGCTTAAGTGTTCTTGCCTACGTACTACTTTGTGCACCATAGGAATTTTTTTGCGCACTCTACTTGTTTGTACTTACTATTAGTGTTCAACTTCACCTAATCCTATATACTTCAAAGCCTTACTAATTGATTGTTAAAAAATATTCATTCCCCAATGATTCACATTATTTGAAAATGATTTTCCTAACTCTTCTTCACTTGCTCAAATAGATAAAAACTTCTACTAAGATATATAAGATTGGGATGCAAGGATGCATACACTTCTATTGAATGATCCTTTCTAATGACTTATTTCTCTACTATGTTTGAGCCTTCAATTAACTTATAACTAAGTTATATTTATTTTTGTAATTCTTATCTTATATAACTACCATTTTATGTAGTTATGCACTACTTCTATCTTCCATTCATTCTACTCCTAAACTACTCTCATCTTCTTCCTCACACATCTTTTCTTCTATTCACTCTTCATCTTATCACTCTTCTAATGGTATCCATCATCATTAACTTTATTAAACCATTACTCATAATGATTTTCATTGATTGTATGCAATAATTCATCAATTATTACGTTTATTCATAGCTACTTAGGTATCCATCTATTTATTTCATCTACTCTATTGTCACAATTCACTGTCTAAATCCAAAGTTTTCTTTTGACTCTTCTTCCCTCTCATCTCCATTTTGGATTTAGGCTCAAGCTCTAGTCAATCATCTATCCATCATTCAACATAATGTGCACACATCCCCATACACACAAAGAAACTATTTTATAATAGCTGGAATAGGTGCCATGGCCTTTTCCATCACCAAAATTTTCAACAGAAGAGGTAGTCATTATAAAAATTCCCCTCTGATTCTTTTGATGAAGTAGTCCTATATAGCCTAAAATTTTATATATATTTACACTATGAACTTGGTATTGTATATATCTATAATTATTTCAACCCAATAATCTATCTCTCTTGTCTAATCAATTTATAGTTTCACTAACTAGTCTATCTTTTCTTTAGTCTATGTAATGGTTTCTCCCACTTTGGGATGGAAGCAGTAGTACTCGAGTCTTGTCAACCAATTAGCCAGTAATTTAGGTTGCTCACACTAGAAAATTTCATATATTTTTCCATTTATATGATAATTAATTATTTAAATCATAGTGAGGCATGTCCTTTTGGATTATTCTTCTATAAAGTGCCATATATTTTGGTCCAACTAGGTTTTAATATCTCATTATCTAAGTAACCATCTTAGGATAGTTCTCCCAAGAAGGAGTGTTTCCACACTCACCACACCATTGTTAGTAGAGATTATTGGTTCAAAAAAACATCCTAAAGATGAAGATAACTAATTTCTACTAGTTTGCATAGGAAAGAGTAGTAAATTCATAGTTAACAAAATCATAATAGATATAAATGATGTGTGCTTGTAATGAACTAGATTAACCAAAGAGTTATTTATATGTATAAAACATCTAGATTACTTTTAAGATAGATTAAACCTTAGAATTAAAAATGATAACACAAAAAAATGATAAACACAAGAAATTTGATAGGTAACTATGAAATAGATAGCATATATTTATCTTAGCAAAGGGGTCATCAACTTATTCATACAAGCGCCCATATTTATAGTCTTTCTAGTTCTTGACTCTTCATATTCTTTTCTATACAATGGTGCCAAAATGAGGAAAATATTTACCTTATATCCTTTCACAAGCTAAGAGGACAAGATAAAATGTAAAATCTAAAAACTTCATATATAATGCATGAATATTCAAATGATTATCGTGTGTAACTTTCTTATCTAGTTTTCTTCACCTAATAGACATGTGTACGAACCCCATAAAAATCATGGTTTTGAAAGATTTATTGATTTTTATAGGTTCAAAAACCTAATAGAGGATTTCAAATCACTATAAGGGGTTGTTTGACACTTTTTTCACCTTTTCGAGTCACCCATTATTCACAACTCTACTTGGAAATGCTTTTGCAAGTCCTTACCAAATAACTAGTCTCTAAAAGGTAGTAAAGGTGGACTAGTCACCTAATCAAAGTGAAATTATAGGTGTGAGCTACTTGTAAATCCTAAATATTGGCATGATATGTTCATTCATACCTGAAGCATGCCCATATTTCCTATTATTAAGGCCTTATGCAGGTTTCATGGTCATTCAAGCAACAAACATCATATGAGTAGGCTTAATTGCCGACGAGACCTACGTGGTCAAATAAGAAGAATAATGGAATAAAAGGGATGCTATGCTATCAATTTAGGGTCATATTACCTTTTAATTGATGAAAAATGGTAGGTAGACACTTCTCATATATATTATGGAGGAATACAACAATTACCAAGACTAGTTAACATGCACAAAAGGAATATAGGTTGTTAGATGCTTCATGGGAACTTAATTAAATCAATCTAATTTTTGTAAATATCTTGAGGATAGGGTGCTTGACCATATTTGGGCATGGCCATGACTAGAAAGTGGTCAAAAAATTCTAACCCAACCTCAACAACTCCACCTCAATGCCTAAAGGCCCCATTAAAGAACACCATCGCATGGAGAGACATATGAGGACTATTATGGCTAATGTAGCTATTATGTGAGTTGAATATGGTCATTTATGACATCTTATATAAAATTACACACTAATTTACCTCTATTTATCTTCTCATTGTTCTATGTATTGAGCCTTTTAGGCCATTGTACACATTCCTCACCTGGGTATTTGGAAACTTTACCTAGATTTCTACCTTGTAAACATCTTAAGCTAATGCAAATGACTATTTTAAGAATCTTTCATGCTTGTTTAGTGTGTTATACTTATTTTATATTCACATGTGGTAGGTTTATATCCCTTTGCAGGTCTTTATCTCACCTAGTTACTGGTATATGGTTTTATGTAGGTCACATAGTGTGTTATATTGATGAGTGGTTGAGCTTAGAGTGGAAGTTTGACTAGTAAGTGTCTTGATTCAGACATTCCCATCATTTACCTCTTGATTTAACAACTTATTACAACTTCTATGTGAAATAATATTTCATATGAGATCTTGAAAATAGAATATTTAGTCATTTGTCTTGTTTACTAGTGTTGTTTAATGATAAAGAGAGTGGATAAATGATATTGGTGCATCACCTATAGTAGTATAGGTTTAATTTTCATGTTTTACCTTATCCATTTTCACCCCAAAATCAATAGGTATTAGAAAGATAGCTTAAGTTGATGTACTAGTGGAGCTAGCCCCATAACCTAGAGGTTTGGTACTCTTATAGTTCACCCACAACCTTTAGAGAAATCCCATTTTACCCCAACCTTTGAGGTAGGCCTAAACAACTTCCTCCTAGGGTATAGGTTGGAGTCTTAATAGTTATGACATGCTCAGTAGGACCATAGTCAATAAATTAGAACACTCACTTGAAGCAATTGGTCATCTCAACAAGATTCAAGCACCTTAGTAGTAGATTGGTAGTCAACTTTCATTTTGAGAGATGTCATAAGGTCATCATCTTAGGGGTAATAAAAATTTTTATTCATAGTTTACTTTGATTTGTAGTTGTATCATGATGTGTAATGGATACATATAGAGTAGACTTGTATCACATACCTCATCATCGACATCTCTATGACCCTATCAACACTTATTGACCCATATTAGCCATACACTTCTCCATACTTCTCTCTTTATATCCCAACTCAGCCTCCTTATCAACATGTTATTTCTTATAGTCAACCTAAGCAAAGTGATGATGATTTGAGATTAGAAATGAGAAGCTAAAGGAGGAAATGGATAGATTGAAATAATATCCTAGGCAATAAAAGGAAGTTGAACATCAAGCCTTTATCGATCCAAAAAAATGTCCTTCCAAACCAAGAGCATCTATCTAAGGTAAATTATATGTTCTAAAAGATTAGATATGGTGTAGGAGTCAGAATTAGATCTAGACCACTCTCTAAGTTTTAACTTGAGCCTTAAATGCTAAACATCTCAATTGAAAATTGTCTTCATCTTCCTATCCCTAGTTAGATTCCTTGTGTTCTAAAACCCCTTCAAGATCTACCCATGCCTTTTCAAGATCCTTTTATAACTTCAACTTAGAGGCCTTCATGGATTGGAACCCTAGATTATGTTATGCCTAATATTGAGAGATAAATTTCTCTTATGTAAATTCAAAATAAAGAAGAAGAGAAGTGTATGGAGGCTAATTCAAGAGACATCTCAAGTTTTACAAGTTCCCCATCCATCCTTTATATTTTAGTCATTCAATAGGATCAAGATACATCCAATTTTATCAAGGTAATTAAAGAATGGAGGAAGAAGAATGTAGTATCCTCAACTGATTTTCTTTCTCTATATTTTAACATCATGATCAACCTGATACTCCTAAGGCTCATAGTTAGAACATCACTCTAATATATATTAATAAAGATAATGAAATATCTCCCCATCCCACCCTCTTATTTTTTGAAGAGGAACCAAGTGCATTCAATAGAAAATTTGAGCATCTAGGTGTTAGGAGAAAATTTGTCAATACTAACTAATGAGGTGGTAGTCCTTCAAGAGTTTGATCATGTTAGAACTACAACTAAATTTCAAAAACACTTTAAAAAGGATACTTCAATCACTTATCATGAGGATATCACTTTTGGTACCCCTATTCATCCCATCAAATTAATGGTTTAACATGAAGGGAAGTTTGATGATGTAGAGAAGTCATAGTGGTATGATGTTGAAGTTGATGAAGATGAAACACAAACAACTTATCCTCTAGGAGATAGTCATGAAAACAATCTACATGAAACCATTGTTTAATATAAGATCATTTCAAGTGAGTTATATGATCCTTGGAAGTTATTGTACCATTTGTTGGTTGAATATTTTATCGATCAACGTATTGATAAACAAAATAGGTTTGATCAGCCAAAGTAGGAAGATTAGTCATCCAAATGTGTAGGTTTACCACATCATAAGGGGACTGATCTCTCCTCTCATCAAGGGGGGTTCCCTATATATATATATATATATAATAATACTCAAGGGTAGGACAAAACATCCATCTCTCTTTCTTTAGAGATGATGTGTATGGATCAAAGGAGAAACTCAAGGAAAATGACAGAAAGCACTCCTCTTCTTTTAGAAGCACTATTCAACAAGCCACAATAATACTCCAAGTAATAACAACAAAATGTAACAAAGGATGTAATAACCAGCAAATCGAGATGCAACACAAAGTCTACACCTGAATTGCTTAAGAGTAAGATACGAAGGACAATGAGGGCACAAAGTCACCCCAAGGTCCTTTACATAGAAATGAAAAGAAAAAACAATAAAGGCAATTATGGGGACATAAAGTCTCTCCAAAGTTGACTCTTTAGGACACCTTCTTGACTACTGTCACTAATTCTGCTTGTTGAATTAAAGGAACATAAGATATATTAAGGAAAAAGACATAAGAATAGTTTCCTCAACAACAAAGATATTACATCACAATGTCTAAAAACCCACTTGCTTTCTTATTCCAATAACAAAATATGATAAACAAACTAAGCTCAAAGTCTCAAAAGTGTCTTTCAATTTGGGTAGAGTTTCATTCTGATTGTCCAAAAGAGATGAATTTTCAATAAAAGAGAGTCCCTTATATAGCCTCTTCAAGAAGGACTCAGGAATAGTAACACATCATATTGCATTGGAATCTGTTAAGAAGATAGGCTAGAACTTAGGGGCGTTTACCCATTTTATTTTACCAATGCAGAGAAAGAAGCCACGCTATTGAAAGTTTGCAACTTTTAATGTCCACCTGGTGATCTGATCCTACCTTCATCATTCCTCCTTTCTTGATTAATTAAATTGGGTCCTAGATTCAATTTGTTGTTCTATTCCTTCCTCACTTTTTGTTGTTCTTAGCCTTAAAGCTTATGAATGCATTCAGGTCTGTAGGTTTAAAGGATCAATGGCTATTTTATAAGCTTTAAAATTGATGTTTGCACACTCATCACTATGTTTTCAATGGCTAGTTTATGGTCTTGAATTTAAGGTCTTTGGGCACATCACCCCTTGGTCCTTCTTCAACTTTTCTATTTGGAAGTTTTTTGGAAAGAAACTGCCTTTTTGGGCCTTAAGAAATGATCTTTGAATGGACTTCGGGCTTCTTTTTTTACATCTTCTCAAAGGGAAGGTGATCCTTTGGCTTCAGGGAAGTGTCCTTCTATTCAACAGCTGAAAGTCCCCCATAATGGCACCTACCCTTCAGGGTCCTTCGACAGCCTTTCATGGGTTTCCTATGGGCATTTTCCCCAAACAAACTCCCACAAATAAAAAGTCTACAAAAAATGTTCTTATCACTTTTGCCTTGGTTATTTCTTTGGGATTTTTGCCCACAGCTGCTTCTTGAATTCTTTCAAACTTTTTGTCTAAAGGAATTCCTTCAAACAAAACTCTAAAAGAATTATGATTGTCTACCTTAAACAAAATTTCTAAAGGAATTTACCTTTTTGGCCTTCTTAAAAAATGACCCTTCCGAAGGGTGTTTTTGTTGACCAAGTGCCCTCCACAAGGGCACTTGTCCTTCAAGAGGCTCTTTGAAATTTTACATTGGATCGCTCCTTTGAACCAAGCTATTGAACCACTCTATTGAACCAAGGCGATAAACCACTTGGTTGAACCAAACATTGAACCAAGCTGATGAACCAAGCTTTAAACCAAAATAGTTCAAGTCGATGGTTCAATTAAATGAACCAAGTTGATGAAACACTCCATTGAACCACAAGATGTTGAACCTCTTTATTGAACCAAGGATTTGAACCAAAATGGTTCAAGCTGATGGTTCATTTGATTGAACTAAAGCGATGAACTAACCATCGAACCAAAAGATGTTGAACCAACCATTGAACCAAGTTTTGGTTCAACGATTCAAACAAAGCCTTGAACTGACTGACAAACCATTTGATTAAACCAAAGGATGAACCAAAACATTGAAACAAAGTGGACAGACCAATTGAACTAAAAGCATTAAACTGATTGAACCTTGAACTCATTGAACCTTTGAACCAAAGTGGTTCAACGGTTTAGTGGTTTAAGTCTCTTTTGCTTGAATGCTTGCCACTAGACATTTTTTATTGAACCAAGACACTGAACCAATCCTAAAACTGACCAAGTGTTAAAAACTAATTCTTTTGGTTGAACCCACCTGTAGAAGCCTTTGAACTTGTAGAAATAAACCTACCTGTAGAGTCCATAGAAACCAAGTCCATAGTTTTCTCTAACCTTGAAAGAGTTCGTAGATTTCAACTTGTAAAGCCCATTGATCTTGGCCTATAGAGTCTGTAGATTTTTCTCTTCCTACAGAGTCCATAGATTTAAGCCTACAAATTCTGTAGATTTAAGCCTCTAGAGTTCATATATTTAAGCCTATAGAGTCTGTAGATTTTCGAGAAGCTTGAAAAATGAGGAATTTAAATGCCTAAGACAAATTTTGAAAAGGGAAGAGACAATATTGGTCTATAAGACAAAAAAATTTCAAATGTTGTCCCAAAAATGAGTGATATTTTTGGTGGACAACAATTGGCTCTAGTTGGGGAACTTCTGTCAATTACAAAAAGATTTGAAAGGAGTAGAATCCAGAATCTCTAGTGTCTCCATGTGTACCATTGGGTTATGGAGTCATGCTACCCAAAAATGAAAGGCTCCAAAAATGAAAACAAACAAAATAAAATAGAATTAAAAACTATACAAATATACATATGTATAGATGATATGATCTGATACTTCAAGAGTTGGAGTATTTCAGATGCTACTTCTTGAAAGATAGTGAAAATAGTGCACCTTCTTGGTAAACTAGCAAGAAGACATTTTGTCCCCAGAAATGGTGACGGGAAAATGGAGCTCTCCACTAGGAAACCAATTTTCTATGTCTTCCTATTGGCTTTTTCTTCTTCTTGTCCCATGGCAGGATGTGGTCTTCAAACTGGAAACCATAACTCCTTACTCTCTTGGTGAAAGATTCCTTTGCTTGATTTTGATTTGCCACAGCATGGTCTATTATCATAATTGATTGTTCTTCTTGTTCAGTCTAGCATATGATTGGATTGTCCACATCAAACCCCTGACAAACTATCAAATTAACATCTCCTTTGATGTGAAGGAGTTTGAATTCTTCATCTTGAGAAATCTTCAATTCAAGCAACAAAGATTCACATCCAGCTATGTTGTTGGTGTTGCTGACTTGAAAATTACATGAAAGAAGAATATCTCCTTGAGGAGATATCAACATAGTCCTCACTTCATCATTGGTGGAATAATTGTTGTTAATAGATTTAAGGATCGAAGCATCATCAGAAGCTGATCTCCTATCAAATTTCTCTTCAATAGAGATGGAAGATCCTTCCTTACTTTTACTGTGCCCTACCAATTCTCTTGAAGTCTTGTTTGGATAAATTCTTGGATTGTCAGCTACAGGACTTTCATCTGTAGAAACATGAACATCCTCTATGGTAAAGAAATAATTACCCCTGCCTGAAGACTCAAACAGAATTTGTGTTGTAGGGGCTGATGTTAGGATGACCACATATTATGCCTCCTTTTCAGGGAGCAATCTCTTCATTATGCTTTGGATAGGGATCCTTGCTTCAAATAGGTCCATGCTTAGATCTCCTCCCACGTCCTTGCAGAAATTTCATCCAAGCAAAATGCCATAGGATGTTGGGACGTCAGCCACCAAGATAGTCATCTTGATTCTCTTATCTGGAAAGGCTGCCAATGCAAATTGGGCATCTTTGATTTGCCCCAGTAGGGTACTTGCTTGTTCTCCATGGAGAGACATCTCCCAAATGTCTTGGTTAGTGTGAGACCTAGAGACATAACTACTTTATTAGGCATGACATTGTCAGATGCCCCAGAATCAATGATGCAATTATTGAGTTGATAACCATTTATTAATAGGGAAACATAAAAAGGTTTTATTTTCCTAGGGGTAGCTGGAGGAGTAAAGACAAGATTATTTGGAATGGGCATGTTCTTTAGGGAATCAAGAATTATTTTCTTAACCTCTTGTCTTACAGGGATGGTCTAGTTCTTGACACATTGGACCAACTTATCCAATTTATTAGGATTAGACTGTAAGTATTCAAATTCAGACATTTATATTTTGGTCTTTTTAACATGATCAATTATGTCAAATAGCTGAATTGGACTAAGAATAGAGGAAAGCATTTCAACCTTTTGGGTTTTAGGAGGGATGGGAGGAGGGCTAGTTTGCAAAATGGGAGTAGAAGGTGAAGGTGAAATTGATGTACTTACATTTTGGGTGATCACTAGATCCTTTGACTGAAAAGGCAAAATGGTTCCATGCTTAACAATCGTGACTATTAGCTGTGGTTGCTCTTCTATCTTTTATTTATCAACCTACTGGACTGATTAGTTTTTGGACCTAGTAAACACTACATATGATCCATCAAAAGCTTCTCCTTTGCTTCTGAGTTCATCCTGGTAGTTCAAAAAACCAATGTGAGAGTCACTAGCTAATTCTTCTTGACTGTCTTCAAGGAGATCAACATCATTTTCTTGATTCAATTCAGCCTAGAGAGAGAACTCTGATTTTGCTTCAAGATGTCCCATTGTTGAATTGGTTGGAGGAGCTTCTAGGGTAAGTTTCCCTTGTGGGGGAGGAAGGCGATTCTATTGCTCTTGATTCATGGTAGCATTGCCCTGATATGATTGATTTGGGAATGTCCTTTTGTATGAAGGAGCAGAAGACATTCCTTGAGCCATTTGCTTTTTGAGAGCAAGCAACTCATTTACCAATTTTTGCACCATTAGATCTGTGGTGCCTGTAGATGCATATTCAAAAGATGATGAAGGTCTATTTCTATTTGGATCTCTTCTTATTTTCCTTGCTAAGATGAGATCATCTTCTACCTTAGTAGCCAAAAGTTGAGCTACAACAAGATCTATTTGACCAGCACATCTCGAAAGAAAACTAACTTCAGATAACTAAGAATTAATAAAAAAACATTTGAGATTCTTAGCTATAGGTCAAGCCATTATAGGAATTCTATTTCTTAGTTTATCAAATTTAGCTATGAAATCCCTCATAGGCTCATGAGGCTCCTTCTTCATCTATGTAAGTTGAGCCATAATTACATGTACATCTTCTGCAAGTTTGAATCTATATTCAAACTTAGCTTTGAGAGTATTCCAATCAGTCACTGACTGAGCCTGTAGATGATAAAACCAATCTATAGCAGCACCTTGTAGTGTCTCCATAAAAATCCTGACTACTACATCTTCAAATTCTACTCTAATTACTCCACAAGATATGTTGAAGGCTGCAATGTGTTCATCAGGATGAACTTTCCCATCACCATAGAATTTGGGGAAATTCTTCCTTGAACTGCGTGGAAGCTCATGTAGGTGGAGTAAGATTGAGAGGACCAAAAGCATTACCCTAGGGGCCTTGAACTACCATTGTAGGATTATTAAAAGGAGGGATAACAAATCTCAGAGGGGTAATTATAAGCAAAGATTTATTAATAGTAGAAGTAGATACTTCATCTGGTAATAGAGATATGACTTTAGTAGGAGGAAAAATCTTGGTTCATTGGAGACGAGATGGTGAAGGAAATAGATCAAAATCACTTTGCTATACTAACTTGAATACAGGGTCAATGATACCTTTAGCCCTTTGGCTTTGTCTATACCTTGAATCTGGTAGATTGTGAAACAAAAATGGAAAAGAATTGACCTTGCTTCAGTTTGAAGCTTGAGGCTTTAAACTGTGTGTTCTTTCCCAACAACTCTAGTTTTTGCAAACAAGATAAAATAACAAAGGTGGAGGAAGATGGTAAGGCTATAAATGGATAATGGGTAAGATAAGTAACAGAGTCACCAAAATCTGTAATGGATAAAGTTATAATGATAATGGGTTATATTCCCTAGTGGAGTCACCAAAAACTATTGGTTGAATATTTTGTCGATCAACGTACTGATAAACAAAATAGGTTTGATCAGCCAAAGTAGGAAGATTAGTTGTCCAAATGTGTAGGTTTACCACATTAGAAGGGGACTGATCTCTCCTCTCATCAAGGGGATGTTACCGATATATATATATATATATATATATATATATAGAAAATAATACTCAAGGGTAGGACAAACCATCCATTTCTCTTTCTTTAGAGATGATGTGTACAGATCAAAGGAGAAACTCAAGGAAAATGATAGAAAGCACTCCTCTTCTTTCAAAAGTACTATTCAGCAAGCCACAAGAATACTCTAGATAATAACAACAAAATGTAACAAAGGATGTAATAACCAACAAATCAAGATGCAGCACAAAGTCTACACCTGAATTTCTCAAGAGTAAGATACGAAGGACAATGAGGGCCAAAGTCACCCTAAGGTCCTTTACACAGAAATGAAAAGAAAACACACTAAAGGCAATTATGGGGGCACAAAGTCTCTCCACAGTTGACTCTTCAGGACACTTTCTTGACTGATGTCACTAATTTTTCTTTTTGAATTAAAGGAATAGAAGATATAATAAGGAAAAATACATAAGAATAGTTTCCTCAACAATAAATATATTACAGCACAAAGTCTAAAAAAGCACTTGCTTTATTATTCCAATAACAAAATATGATAAAAAAACTAAGCTCAAAGTGTCAGAAGTGTCTTTCAATTTGGGTAGAGTTTCATTCTAATTGTCCAAAAGAGATGAATTTTCAATAAAAGAGAGTCCCTTATATAGCCTCTTCAAGAAGGACTCAGGAATAGTAACACATCATATTGCTTTATAATATGTTAAGAAGATAGGCTGGAACATAGGGGCATTTACCCATTTGATTTTATCAATGCAGAGAAAGAAATCATGCTATTGAAAGTTTGCAACTTTTAATGTCCACCTGGCAATCTGATCCTACCTTCATCATTCCTCCTTTCTTGGTTAATTGAATAGGGTCCTGGATTCAATTTGCTTTTCTGTTCCTTCCTCTCTTTTTGCTAGTCTTGACCTTAAACCCTATGAATGCACTCGAGTCTGTAGGTTCAAAGGATCAATAGCTATTTTATGAGCTTTAAAATTGACATTTTCACACCCCTCACTATGTTTTCAATGGCTAGTTCATGGTCTTGAATTTGACGTCTTCAGACGCATCACCCCTTGGTCCTTCTTTGGCTTTGCTTTTGGCACTTTTCTAGAAAGAAACTGCCCTTTTGGGCCTTAAGAAATGATCTTTGAATGGCCTTCAAGCTTCTTATTTTACATCTTCCCAAAGGGAAGGTGATCCTTCAGCTTCAGGGAAGTGTCCTTCTATTCGGTAGCTGAAAGTCCCCCGCAAGGGCACTTGCCCTTCAGGGTCCTTCTGCAGCCTTTCACAGGTTTCCTGTGGGTGTTTTCCCTAGGACAAATTTCCACAGACAAAAATTTCATGGAAATTTCTTACAGACAAAAAGTCCATGTAAAATGTTCTTATCAATTTTGCCTTGGTTATTTCTTCAGGCATTTTGCCCGCAGCCACTTCTTGAATTCTTTCAGACTTTTTGTTCGAAGGAATTCCTTTAGACAAAAGTTTGAAAGAATTATGACTGTCTACCTTAAACAAAAGTTTATAAGGAATTTACCTTTGTAGCCTTCTTTGAAAATGACCCTTCCAAAGGGTGTTTTTGTCGACCAAGTGCCCTTCACAAGGGCACTTATCCTTCAAGAGGCTCTTTGAACTTTTACATTGGATCGCTCCTTTGAACCAAGCTATTGAACCACTCTATTGAACCAAGGCATTGAACCGCTTGGTTGAACCAAACATTGAACCAAGCTTTGAACTAAAATGGTTCAAGTTGATGTTTAAATTGAATGAACCAAGTCGATGAACCACTCCATTAAACCACACGATGTTGAACCTCTTCGTTGAATCAAGGATTTGAACCAAAATGGTTCAAGCCAATGGTTCATTTGATTAAACTAAAGTGATGAACTAACCATTGAACCAAAAGATGTTAAACCAACCGTTGAACCAAGTTTTGGTTTAATGGTTCAAATAAAGCCTTTAACTGACTGACAAACCATTTGATTGAACCAAAGGATGAACCAAAACATTGAAACAAAGTGGATGAACCGATTGAACTGCAAGCGTTAAACCGATTGGACCTTGAACTCGTTGAACCTTTAAACCAAAGTGGTTCAATAGTTCAATGGTTCAGTGGTTCAAGCCTCTTTTGCTTGAATTCTTGCTAATAGACATTTTTGATTAAACTAAGGGATTGAAATAATCCTAAAAATGACCAAGTGTTAGAAACTTATTCTTTTGGTTGAACCTACCTGCAGAAGCCTTTGAACCTGTAGAAATGAACCTGCCTGCAGAGTCCATAGAAACCAAGTCCATAGTTTTCTCTAACCTTGAAAGAGTCCATAGATTTCAACCTATAAATCCCATTGAACTAGGCCTATAGAGTCTGTAGATTTTTCTCTTCCTATAGAGTCCATAGATTTAAGCCTGTAGAGTCTGTAGATTTAAGCTTGCAGAGTCCGTAGATTTTTGAGAAGCTTGAAAAATGAGGAATTTGAATGCCGAGGACAAATTTTTAAAAGGGAAGAGACAATTTTAGTCGATAGGACCAAAAAATCTCAAATGTTGTCCCAAAAATGAGTGATATTTTTAGGGGACAACACCATGAATTCTTAATTGAGATTAAAGAACTGTTGACAATTTTGACCTCACAAGTCAAATTGTCACCCTTACTATTTGAAACTTTGCATACCTTACCAGTTGGAATTTTTAGTCAGTAATTAGTCCTTAAAATTCATTTAATAATACTTGGTTAATAGGGCTTAAGGTTTTTAAAGTGATTTTAGGTCTTTTCCTTCACTTGTCTTGTACTTATCTAGTCATTATTTGGCCTTTCCAAGCCATTTTTAGTGGTAAAAAGAGCCTAAAGTGTATTGATGATCTTCATAGCATGTGTCAATGTAATTTCATCCCTAAAAAGTTAATAATAAGATTTATCACATTCTTTACTATGTTTCAAGGTCATTTCATACCTAACAAATGAATAATTAGGTTGATCACATTTTGGACTAACTCTATGCCTCATTTTCATATAAAATTTGACCATTTTGTGCCATTCAGAGAATGTTTTGATAGTATATTATTAAGATTAAACTTTATTACATCTTATTTCACCTCATAATACATTTTATATGCTCAAGAAAACATTTTATAGAATTTAATTTAGAGTTCGTTGGTGAAAATAGCATTTTCAATGTAAAAATAGGACTTTTTGAGGCATTCACTTTGGTTTTCAGAGGATTTTTATGAAAAAATTATCATGGATGATTCATTGGGTTCTTAAAGGTTAATATAAGTATTTTGGAGGAATTTATAGGCAAAAAATTGCAATATCCAACTTCACTCCAATTTTGCCCTTTCGTGCATGCCTAGAAGGGAAATTTTCAAATACACAGTATGAGAAGAGGAGAGAGGTTTGGGAGCTGAAAATTTATCCATTTTTTTGGGTATGATTAATATTGAAATTATTATCATTGTTTTATATATTTTTGATCCCATATTTATGAACAATCAATAAGATTGATAGTAGGTCACTATAACCTGTGCATCCGAGAAGGGTATGTTCTTGGACCTATTTCTCAAGATAAGTAAATATTGGAGAGAAATGGATTTAGGGAATATTTTTAGGGGTAATTATTCTAATTTTAATCATTTTATAAATTTATGACTCCTTCTATCGAGGGATTAATAGCATAAAACCTTGCTTCTTCCACTATATTTGGGAATGCTCTCTTGGTTTAGTTTTGAAGAAGAATATGGGTTATTCATCATATTTTTCCATATCCAAAATTTATTAATGAATTTTATAAATCATAAGACACCTTTTTAATTTATTTAAGTGTTCATAAGCTCCCATTCTAAGTATATCTCCTTTTCGAGGGTTTAAGTTGAGTTGGCTTCTTCAGCAAGGTACAAATGCATTTTATGATCTTAATTTGAAATTTAAATAGGTTATGAAGTGGTGTGAGATAATATTAATTTTATTAAAACATTTTCTTAGAGAACATGGTGATTTAATACACTTTAGTAAGACAAGGTTCCCAATGTAAAGCCTTGAATAAGACTAGGAGAATACTAAAATGCCTTCTATAGGCCACTAAAAAGACACTAAATATGATAAATGAGGTTTTGAATTGTTTTCATTTATTTCATGGTTTGTGAAAATAATTTTGAACTAATATTGAGGTCTAGTCTTGATGGAAGGCCCAATCAACGTATACACTACTCATCTATCATTCTTATCATCCTACATCTTGCAAGACACCTATAGGTGTGCTTCATGAATACATTGAAAAGTGTAGTATATTGTTGTTCAAACATGTGTGCAACCTTTCATTAAGGTCCTAAAGTGATAAATATACTATGACAAAAATGTTTTGGCCATCAAGAAACATTAGGCTTGAGGAACCATGTCCCAAATTAAGGAATTGAGTTTTAGGGACTGATTACCTTAAGCTTTGCAAACAAAGCCCCTACAATATTTTGAATATTTTTATAATAAGTCATCTTGAAGTCTTGATCAATTTAAATATCTCTATTTCATAGTCCTCATGTAAGGGAAACATTTTTACAAAAAAAAGGGGGGGTTGGTTAGATAAGCATGTGGTTCATGAGCCCCTATTCCATGCATACTTTCATTATCATCTATAGTAATAAAGCTTTCCAATGGTAGCTAAAGATGGAATACATATTATAGAGATATGGTCCACATTCAAGTGTTTCCCCTTTATTTAATTTGGACTAATAATTCAAGGAACACATTGAAAGGTATGAAGTACAATGTTCTTGGCCACCCATATGATAACTTATAGCCTCCTTTAGGCCCAAAATTGGTAAGCTACAGGTTTTAAGGAATGAGAAAATGTTAGACATGTATAATAATCTAAAATGATAGGTATCATCATAGATTTTCAAACACTAAGGTAGGTTCAAATTCATTGGATTCAATCCTAACAATTGAAAAGAGGGTCTTTAAGCATGAAATAAGATTAATAGAAAGCACCTTCACCTACAACCAATTTGTATAATGAAGGTCATATAACAAGGAGTATGAGCCTGTGTGTGATATGAGGAAACCTCAAACTTGTATATGTTTGTCATGATAATTGGTGAAGATAATATGTGGAACCCATGTGTGATAGTGATCCAGGCAATATTTGAGGTGACAATTCAGGTGATGGTTTTACCCCAATTGGTGGCAGGACTTCTAGGAGCCATAACTTTTGCACCATAGCTCCGTCTGACTACCCATTTGAACCGTTGTAAATATAAGAATGAAGATAACATGGTGATATGTAATGATCTCTTCCATATGGATTTTGACCCCTAAAAACCTAATCAAAGTACCCCAAATTTTAGTTTTAATAGTTCAGTCTAAAAATAGTAAGTTTCTAAAAATAGTAATTCCTCAAATTTTATATTGTTGTAAATCACAAAAGTCAAACCACTTAATCTCCCTAGATATTTGTGACCTTCCACATCCTCCTCCTACCTTAAAAATGTGTATAAATGAAGATGTAACCTAGAATTGAAATCAGACATCTCTTCTCAGAGATAGGCATATGTTTGGGTTTGCAAATTTGATGAATAATACATCTCTTCTCAGAGATAGAATTATTGTTATTATGTTATTATTTATTGAATTATCTTTCAACCAAATATTTTGAGTTTTGGATCAATGGTATCAGAGTAATTTTTATTTAAATTGTATGGTCATGAGGATGAGGTTAGATTACAGGAAGCTTGGGTGGAAAATAGAACCAACAAACTATCCACCTATTCGCTCCAAATGACTTCAAATGGTGGAAAACACTGAGACATCCAATAATTTCAAGTAAATGGTGAATTAATCCCTCTAGAAAAAATAAGAATAGATGCTAAAACAATTCACCCAAATTCTCCAAGAAAATTTTGATGGGAAATTATGGCTCCTTATCTGGAACCCCACATCCTTTCAGTGCCCCAACACCCTTCAAGGTTCAGGTGAATTTTGATATCCATACATTTGAAGGAGAAATCAATGTTGATGTAGTATAAAATTGGTTGGATCAATTTTCATCTTATTTCTCTATAAATAAATTCACCGATAAAGAGAATATCACTTTTGCTCTTTTGAAAGAATCATTGCCTATCAAAAATTGATAGGAAGTGTACAAAAAGAGATACAGTGTAGATGATATTGGCCTTGAGGTGGAACCTACTTGGGATTATTTCATAAAATCTTTAAAGAAATAATGATACCCCATTGGAATATATGGTGATTTGTATATAGAGTTGCAACAACTTCACCAAGGTAAGAAATAGTTTGTTCAAGATTACACTAAGATTTTTCGTTCTCTATCAACGAGATTGGGCATCCAAGAAAGTGAGAAACACAAAGTTCTCAAATATCATGGTGGACTACAATGGTATATATGGGGATAAATGGAACTCTTCAATTTGGAAACCCTCAGTGAGGCATACAAGTTCATAGTGAAGATTGAGTAGAAGCATGGAAGAATGAATACAAAGATTCAGCCTTCAAAATGGAAAAGTGACAAAGAAGATAAAACATAAGGCCAAAATTGGAATAAAAAGGAAATAAATATTGGGAGATGATGTGATTATCAAAAATCTATAACTCACTCCAAAGAATAATGTCGATCCATCAAGCCCTTGCTTTTTGAGTCACAATCCTCAACATCTACTGCTCTACCTCATACACAACCTACAATTGAAGAGGATGAAGAAGATATTGTATATGTTGAGCCTGATGCCATAGTTTCTTCATTATAGATCCATGAAGAGTAGTTAGATGACAAGGAAAGGTAATTTTATTATAATTTATGGGTGAAAGGTAAGCCTCTACATTTCATTCTTGATAGTGGGAGTAAAAAAATTTAATCTCTACTAATGTTGTGAAAATCCCAAATTTGTCCATGAATCCTCACTCAAAGACATACAGTATTGGATGGTTGTGTCTAGGGAGAAACCTTCGTGTCACCCACTAATTTATTCTCTCATATGGAATAAAAACTTTCCAAGAAGAGGTCTTATGTGATGTGGTCAATTTGGATGTTTGTGATGTACTCTTTGGTCAACCATTAATGTAAGATCGACATGGAATCTATGAATCAAGAACTTTAAGGATCACCCTCACTCTTGGAATAAGGTGTTATAGGGTACTAGAGGTACCACCTTCCACATCTCTCTCTAATTAGTGCCAAGAAATTTGTTCTCATGGTGGTCAAGCCACAAGAATCTAAACGGGCTAATGTTTCAAACTTGAATACATAAACAATACAATAATAGAATGTAATAGATAACAAGATGAAGAAGTTCACAACCTCCCATCCATAGATTAATGGTCAGACAAAAATAATGAACAATTGGGCCCTATAAGGCTCCATAAAGTACAACTCCACAAAGCATAGTCCATTCTAATTATGCATAAATAATCAAATAAAAACACAACTACCACACTTGATTACAAATATTGATGAAATTGGGACCATTGATTATCAAGGAGGGAGGAATTATCCAAGAAATATTCTAGGTGATAATTCAGGTGATGGTTCTACCCCAATTGGTGGTAGGACTTCTAGGAGCCATAACTTTTGCACCATAGCTCCGTTTGACTCCCCATTTAAACCATTAGAAATATAAGACTGAGGAGAATGTGTTGAGATGGAATGGATATCTACTTGATGGATTTTTATCACTAAAAACCTAATATAAGTACCCTAAATTTCAATTTTAGTAGTGTAGTCTAAAAATAGTAAGTTTCTAAAAATAATAATTCCTCAAATTCTATATTATTGTAAATCATGGAAGTTAGACAACTTAATATCCATAAATATTAGTGACCTTCCACATCCTCCTCTTACCTTAAAAATGGGTATAAATGAAGATTCAACTTGAAATAGAAATCAGACACCTCTTCTCAGAGATAGGCATATGTTTGGGTTTGCAAATTTGATGAATAAAACATCTCTTCTTAGAGATACCATTATTTTTATTATGTTGTTATTATTTATTGAATTATCTTTCAACCAAACCTTTTGAGTTTTGGATCAGTGGTATAAGAGAAATTTTTATTTAGTGTGTATGATCCTAAGGATGAGGTTAGATTACAGGAAGCTTGGGTGAAAAATAGAACCAACAAAATATCCACCTATTTGCTCCAAATGAATTCAAATGGTGGACAACACTATGACATCCAATCCTTTCAAGTAAATGGTGAATGAATCCCTATATCAAAAATAAGCATATATGATAACACAATTCACCCAAATTCTCCAACAAATTCTAATGGGAAATTTTGGCTCCTCATCTGCAACCCCGCATCCTTTCAACGCCCCAACACCCTTCAAGGTTCTGGTGAATTTTGATATCCCTACTTCTGAAGGAAAAATCAATGTTGATGTAGTATAAAATTGGTTAGATCAATTGTCATTTTATTTCTCTATAAATAAATTCACTGATAAAGAGAAGATCACTTTTGCTCTTTTGAAAGAATCATTGCCTATGAAAAATTGGTGGGAAGTGTACAAAAAGAGGTCCAGTGTAGATGATATTGGCCTTGAGGTGTAACCTACTTGGGATGATTTCATATAAGCTTTAAAGAAAGAATACTACCCCATTGGAATATATGATGATCTATAGATAGAGTGGAAACAAATTCACCAAGGTAAGAAATAGTCTGTTCAAGATTACGCTGACATTTTTCATTCTCTATCTACGAGATTGGGCATCCAAGAAAGTGAGAAACAAAAAGTTTTCAGATATCATGGTGGACTACAATGGTATATATGGGGAAAAATGGAACTCTTTAATTTGGAAACCCTCGGTGAGGTGTACAAGTTCATAGTGAAGATTGAGTAGAATCATGGAAGAATGAATACAAAGATTCAGCCTTAAAAATGGAAAAGTGACAAAGAAGATCAAACACAAAGCCAAAATTGGAAGCAAAAGGAATAAAGATTGGTAGATGATGTGATTATCAAAAATATATAACTCACTCTAAATAAGAATGTCGAGCCATCAAGCCCTTGATTTTTGAGTCACAATCCTCAACATCTACTGCTCTGCCTCATACACAACCTACAGTTGAAGAGGATGAAGAAGATATTGTACATGTTGAGCCTGATGCCATCGTTTCTTCATTAAAGACCCATGAGGAGTAGTCAGATGACAATGAAAGGTTGTTTTATTCTAAGTTATTAGTGAAAGATAAGCCTCTACATTTTCATTCTTGATAGTGGAATTTAAAAGAATTTATTCTCTACTAATGTTGTGAAAATCCTAAATTTATCCATGAAGCCTCACCCAAATCCATACAATATTAGATGGTAGAGTCTAGGGAGAACCCTCTGTGTCACCCACCAATGTCTTCTCTCATATGAAATAAAACCTTTCCAAGATGAGTTCTTATGTGATGTGGTCAATATAAATGTTTTTGATGTACTCTTTGGTCAGCCATTCATGTATGATCGACATGGAATCTATGAATCAAGAACTCAAAGGATCACCCTCACTCTTAAAATAAGGTGCTATAGGGTACCAAAGGTACCACCTTCCACATATCTCTCTCTATTTAGTGACAATAAATTTGTTCTCATGGTGGTCAAGCCACAAGAATCCAAAATGGATAATGTTTCAGTCTTGACTACACAAATAATACAATAATAGAAACCAATAGACAACAAGTTGAAGAAGTTCATGGCCTCTCATCCATAGATTAATGGTTAGATAGAAATGGTGAACATTCAAGCCCTACATAGCTCCACAAAGCATAGTCCATTCCAAGTATGCATCATGAATCAAATCAAAATACAACTACCACACTTAATGACAAATCTTGATGCAATGGGGACCATTGTTTCTCAAGGAGGGAGGAAAGATCCAGGCAATATTCTAGCCAATAATTCAGGTGATGGTTCTATCACAATTGGTGGTAGGACTTATAGGATCCATAATTTTTGCACCATGGCTCCATTTGACTCCCTGTTTGAAGCATTGGAAAGATAATAATGAGGATAAAGTATTGAGATGGCATGAAGCTCTACTTTATTGATTTTGACCCCTAAAAACTCAATGGAAGTACCCTAAATTTCAATTTTAGTAGTGTAGTCTAAAATTAGTAATTCCTAAAATATTTTATTGTTTTAAATCATAAAATTTGAACCACTCAATCTCCCTCACTATTGGAAACCTTCCAAATCTTCCTCTTACCTTAAAAATGTGTATAAATGAATATGTAACCCAAAATGGAAATCAGACATCTCTTTTCAGAGATAGGCATATGTTTTGGTCTAAAAATTTAATGAATACAAAAAATCTTCTCAAAGATAGAATTATTGTTATTTTGTTTTTATTATTTATTAAATTATCTTTAAACCAAAGGACAAATAGGTTAGTGTATAGAATATTGGAGAGAACAGGGTTCAATAAGGTCAATGGAGGGCATAGATATGTGGTCAAGGTATTATGACATTAGAAGTGTTAATAATTCATTTCAAGTTCACTTTAGAGGTTAATTTAATGAATTACACCTACACATCACAACATGGATACACATTTCCACCTTAAAATGTGACCTACAATCAGTGAAACTCAATCTTAAGAGCATCTCCATGTAAGGGTTTCAAACTTCATGATTATGAAGGGTTATAAGAGCAATACATTTGAATAAATTTTCATGGAATATTGAGAGGTGTAATAACTATCAATAGAGAGTTAAAATCACCTAATACTCCACTATAGTCATCATTTGAACATCACCTAAAATATCCTCTAAGCTTGGGAAAGGTACACTTACAACAGTCTCATGAAAACCTATTATCATCATATCAAGGGACAAAATATAGAAGGTTACAGTAAATAAAGATGAGATCACCATGAATTTGAATTAAAGACAAAATGACCCAAATATAATCATGAATAAAATTTCAAATAAGGGTCTAGTTATACTTTTATAGGCTTAAGGCTCAGTCCATAAGCATCTACAGCTATGACTTTTCCATTATGCTAAGAGCTAGTTGAGTCAAGTGTTTGGTGGAGCATGTTTTATAAGGTTGCTTTTAGGACTTATATTTACTCATGATTATCACTAATGATAAATATATGATGGTATAACTCCATGTCCCAAATGATTTTTTTGTACACACCTAAAGTTGTACCAAATCTAGCCATATTGGAGTTAGATGAGTTTCAAGCATGAATAAAATGATAGAGCGTATGGTCTATAAAAAGTTTGTTAAAAGTGTTTAAAGATAATAAATACCAATCATGGTAAATTGAATGGTATAATAAAGAAAAAAATTGATCCAAGAACTTTTAAATTTTAGTTCACCCTACCAATGCACATGTAATAGGTACCTCCACCTACAGCCATAAGTGATACATAGTCAAGTTTGAGAGACAATGTATTGATTGTTGGTGTGCATGGAGGGGTAATTTAAGATAAAGGAGTTTATGCAAGAAAGAAGAGATTTACATTTGGAGCATAAATAATTTTAAATTTAGTAAGTATCTAACCAATCTTACAACCCATTGAGACCATTACCTACATCCAACCAATAATAGGTTATAGCCAATAGTATGTTATAGCTAACAGGGGTTATTTTTTAGGGAAGAGACCCTTTCTTATGAGGGGACCTTTTGAATATATGGAAATTTAAAAATAACCTAAAATAAATGAAAAAGGAACCTATAGGCTTATTCGGGGTCAAGGCATGCTAAATGGCATGAACACGATCCATTAGCCCTAGGGGAAAATGCATATGGATTGAAGAAATCTAAGTGGTAGAGCTTGAGAGGCATGCTTTGAAGATTGTATTGATAAAGATATATCCAAGATCAAGTTTAATATTAAGATATCCAATTAACATTTTTATATGAATGAGGTTTTAACCTCAACTTAGTCAAATGCCTAGAATGTGCACCTATAACCACCTCGAGTAGGTTTGGCTTACCATATAAAAGGAGTTGTGAAGAAGGTATTTTTTATAAGATGGTGAGAGAGTTAGCATGGATAATGAGGTATGTTGAAACATGACAATCAAATTAAATATAAGGATGCTATAAAATTGAGTTTTTAGAGAATAGATCTTGAAGATACCAAAGGTACACATATAGTCTATGCATAGTCAATTAGCCCTAGAGAGACCTTCATATGCTTTAGAGACATAAAGCTAGTTGTGGGTTGAGAATGAATTAAAGGAGGTGAATATAAATCCCTCCAAGGAGACCTAAAATCAAGGTTGAAGGCTTAACCATGAAATTACAAACCTACAGGTGTCATTCCCAAGCAAAAAATTACATTCATATAACAAGTACAACAAGCCTACCAAGAGAAGAATGAAGGACGAGGGATGAAGAAGTTTAGTCAAGGTTGAGATTATGAAAAATATGCTTGGGAAAGTTAAATAATTATGATCATATCCCAACATAACTCCAACAATGATTAAATAAGACAATAAAGTGGTCCAAACAAACAAATTTTAGTCCATATACCATTTTTTACACACAGTCCACTTCTAGAAAGTTTGCCTTAGGATTTTTGACGTTTGAAGGTCCTAGAGAGGTCATTCTGACCTAAATTTTTTCACAGGGGGTCCCAATAACCCAATGAACACCCAAATATACTTTTTTTTCATGGTTAAATATGGAACATATACACTATTTTGTCTCAGAGGTAGGCCACTTTCAGGCATGCACGAAGACAAAGAATGATGAGAAATTGACCAACATGAGTGTTGGGTGCTTTGGAAACACTTAGTGATGAATTTATATGTTTAAAAAAGATGTGTTTAGATGGTAATAACATGGATTAGGCATATTAATGGTGATAAATCACATAGAAGTGTTGGTGGGTGGCCATTTATAGTCAAACCCAACTAGCCTAAACTAGGCCTTTTTGCCCAATAGGGGGTCATTTCCACTTCCATGGTCTAATTAAAATTAAAAATCATTTAAAAATGTGCATGGGGATATATTATATGTTTTAAATCTTTTTTTATAATAGGTCACAAAGAATCCATTTTGGGTTCGAAAGCAAGACAGGGTGCATAAAATGAAGGAATCGACTTGAGAGGCCATGTTTGGATGATCACCCCATTAAGGATGTTTATAATGGTAACTCAAGGAGTTAGGGGATGTTTAAGGCTATATTATAATTAAAATTTGTGTAATTTTTTCATAGGTTGGATGCCACATATTTATTAACAAAGGTTAAGAGTGAAAACAACCAAAAACCCTCCCAAAACCCTAATTTAACTAGTTTTCAAGTTTTGAGTTTAAAACCACACCAAACCACATATTTGATTGATGAAACCTACCATATATTGTAGGGGAATATCATAGGGTCCTTAAAATGGTTTTTTAATATACCTTCACTTGTACAAATTTAGGTCAAAATAGTAGTTTTTGAGCTAAAATAGGGGTTCTTGAGCACACAAAATAATGCCAATTGATTGAGGATGAATCCTACTACTAATTTTACTTGATAAAACTCAAAAACACATAAAAAACCATGTAATGTTTCCAAAACCATTTCATTATTTTGGGGTAGACAGAAAATGCCTTTAAAGGATAAGCCTTCTAAATTCTATTTCATGGTTTTGGTAATTCCAGGTGGTTCTATGATTTGGGCAACAATTCAGATGACAATTCGGGTGATGGGTACACCCCAATTGATGGTGGAACTTCTGGGAGCCATAAATTTTGCACCGTAGCTCCAATTGACTCACCATTTGAACCATTGGAAAGATAATAATGAGAGGAACATAGTGAGATGGCATGGAGTTCTTCTCAATGAAGTTTAACCCCTTAAAATCCAATAGAAGTGCCCCAAATTTCAATTTTAGTAGTGCAGTCTAAAAATAGTAATTCCTAAAATTTTGTATTGTTGTAAATCATGGAAGTCAAACCAAATAATTTCCCTTGAGATTGGTGACCTTCCACATCCTCCTCACACCTTAAAAACATGTATAAATGAACATGTAACCTGAAATAGAAATTAAACATCTCTTCTCAGAGATAGGCATATGTTTGGGTCTGTAATTTTGATAAATAAAACATCTCTTTTCAAAGATAACATTATTTAAATTATGTTTTCTTATTTATAAATTATCTTTCAACCAAAGATTTTGAGTTTTAGATCATTGTTATTAGAGTGGTTTGTCTTTAGAGTGTATGATCCCAAGAACGAGGTCAGATTATAAGAAGCTCGAGTGCAAAATCGAACTAGTAGACTATCCACCTATTCACTCCAAACAACTTCAAATGGCAGACAACACCGAGACATCCAATCCTTTCAAGGAAATGTTGAATGAATACCTCTAACAATATCAAGCGTAAATGCTACAACAATTCACTTAAATTCTCCAACAAATCTCAATGGAAAATTCTAGCTCATCATCCACACCTGCATATCCTTTCAGTGCCCCAACACCCTTCAAGGTTCAGGTGAATTTTGATATTCCTACATTTAAAGGCAAAATCAATGCTGATGCAGTACAAAATTGGTTGGATCAATTGTCATCGTATTTTTATATAAATAAATTCACCGATAAATAGAATATTACTTTTGCTCTTTTGAAAGCATCATTACCTATCAAAAATTGGTGGGAAGTGTCAAAAAGAGATTTAGTGTAGATTATATTGGCCTTGAGATCAAACCTACATGGGATGATTTCATAGAAGCTATAAAAGAAGAATACTACCCCATTGTAGCACATGATGATTTGTATATAGAGTGGCAACAACTTTGCCAAGGTAAAGAATAGTTTGCTCAAGATTACACTGACATTTTTCATTCTCTATCTATGAGATTAGGCATCCAAGAAAGTGAAAAACATAAGGTTCTCAAATATCATGGTAGAGTAAAATGGTACATATGGGGAGAAATGGAACTCTTTAATTTGGAAACCATCAGTGAGGCATACAAGTTTGCAATGAAGATTGAGCAGAAGCATGGAAGAATGAATATAAAAAATCAACTTTAAAAATGGAAAACTGATAAAGAAGGTCAAACACGAGGTCAAAATTGGAAAAAAAGGAAGGAAAGACTAGGAAGTGGTGTGATTATCACAAATCTAGAACTCACTCCAAAGAAGAATGTCGAGCCATCAAGTCACTACATTCTGAGTCACAATCCTCAACATCTACTACTCTACCTCATACAAACTTTGTAGTCGAAGAGGTCGAAGAAAAAAATTAGATGCTGATCTTGAAGCCATTGTTACTTCATCACAAACCCATGACGAGATGCTATATGACAAGGAAAGGTTGTTTCACTCTAAGTTATGGGTGAAAGGTAAGCCTCTACCTTTCATTATTGATAGTGGAAGTCAAAAGAATTGAATCTCTGATAATGTTGTGAAAAGCCTAAATATGTTCATGAAGCCTCACCTAAAGCCATACAGTATTGGATGGTTGAGTCCAGGGACAAACCTCTGTGTCACCCACCAATGTCTTCTCCCATATGCAATAAAACCTTTCCAAGATGACGTCTTATGTGATGTGGTCAATCTAAAAATTTGTGATGTATTATTCGGTTATCCATTAATGTATGATTAACATGGCATATATGAATCAAGAACTCAAAGGATCACTCTCACTCTTAGAACACAGTGCTACAAGGTACTAGAGGTACCACCTTCTACACTTGTCTCTTTGATTAGTGCCAAGAAATTTGTTCTCATGGTGGTCAAGCCACAAGAATCCAAAAAGGTTGATGTTACAGCCCTGACTACACAAATAACACAGCAATGGAATAAAATAGATATTGATCTAAAGAAGTTCATGGCCTTCCATTCACATACTGATGGTCATATAGAAACGGTGAGTAATCAAGCCCTACAACGTTCTATAAATCACATTCCCTTCCATGTATGTATCAGAAATCAAATCAAAGTACAAACACCAAACTTGATAACAAATACTGATGTAATGGGGACCATTTCTTCTCAAGGAGGGAGGAATGATTCAGGCAACAATTCAGATGACAATTTGAGTGATGGGTCCACCCCAATTGATGGCAGAACTTTTGGGAGCCATAACTTTTGCACCGTAGCTCCAATTGACTCACCATTTGAATTGTTGGAAACATAATAATAAGAGAAACATATTGAGATGGAATGGATATATACTCAATGAATTTTAACCCTTGAATACCCAATGGAAGTGCCTAAAATTTTAATTTTAGTAGTGTAGTCCAAAAATAGTAAGTTTCTAAAAATAGTAATTCCTTGAATTTTGTATTATTTTAAATCATGGAAGTCAAACCACTTAATCTCCCTCAAGATTGGTGACCTTCCACATCCTCCTCACACATTAAAAATATGTACAAATGAAGATGTAACCTGAAATAGAAATTAGACATCTCTTCTTAGAAATAGGCATATGTTTGGGTCTATAATTTTGATAAATAAAACATCTCTTTTAAGAGATAGCATTATTTGAATTTTGTTGTTCTTACTTTTGAACTATATTTCAACCAAAGATTTCAAGATTTGGATAAGTGGCATCAAATAAGTTTGTCTTTATAGTGTATGATCCCAAGAACGAGGTCAGATTACAGGAATCTTGGGTGGAAAATCGAACCAGTAGACTATCCACCTATTCGCTCCAAACAACTTCAAATGGTAGACAACACTGAGACATACAATCCTTTCAAGGAAATGGTGAATTAATCCCTCTAATAATATCAAGCATAGATGCTACAATAAATCACTCAAATTCTCTAATAAATCTTGATGGAAAATTCTGGCTCATCATCCATACCTGCACATCCTTTTAGTGCCCCAACACCCTTCAAGGTTCAGCTAAATTTTGATATCCCTACATTTGAAGGAAAAATAAATGTTGATGTAGTAGAAAATTGGTTGGATCAATTTTCATCTTATTTTTCTATAAATAAATTCACCGAAATAGAGAATATTACTTTTACTCTTCTGAAAGCATAATTACCTGTCAAAAATTGGTGGAAAGTGTACAAAAAGAGATTTAGTGTAGATGATATTGGCCTTGAGACAGAACCTACATGGGATGATTTCATAAAAGATATAAAACAAGAATACTACCCCATTGGAGCATATGATGATCTGTATATAGAGTGGCAACAACTTCACCAAGGTAAGGAACATTATGTTCAAGATTACATTGACATTTTTCATTCTCTGTCTATGAGATTGGGCATCCAAGAAAGTGAGAAAGATAAGGTTCTCAAATATCATGGTAGACTACAATGGTACATATGGGGAGAAATGGAACTCTTCAATTTGGAAACCATTGGTGAGGCATACAAGTTTGCAATGAAGATTGAGTAGAAGCATGGAAGAATGAATATAAAGAATCAGCCTTCAAAATGGAAAAGTGACAAAGAATGTCAATCACGAGGCCAAAATAGGAAATAAAAGGAAGGAAAGACTGGGAAGTGGTGTGATTATCACAAATATAGAACTCACTCCAAAGAAGAATGCTGAGCCATCAAGTCACTGAGTTTTGAGTCACAATCCTCAACATCTACTGCTCTACCTCATACAGACCATGCAGTCAAAGAGGTTGAAGAAGAAATTGTAGATGCTGATCCTAAAGCCATTATTGCTTCATCATAGACCCATGACGAGATGCTAGATGACAAGGAAAGGTTATTTCACTATATGTTATGGGTGAAAGGTAAGCCTCTGGATTTTATTTTTGATAGTGGAAGTCAAAAGAATTCAATCTCTACTAATGTTATAAAAATCCTAAATATATTCATGAAGCCTCACCCAAAGCCATACCGTATTGGATGGTTGAGTCCAGGGAGAAACCTTCGTGTCACTCACCAATGTCTTCTCTCATATGGAATAAAACCCTTCCAAGAGGAGGTCTTATGTAATGTGGTCAATCTAGATATTTGTGATGTACTCTTTGGTTAGCCATTCATGTAAGATCGACATGGCATATATGAATCAAGAACTCAAAGGATCACTTTCACTCTTGGAACATGGTGCTATAGGGTACCAGAGGTACCACCTTCTACATCTATCTCTCTGATTAGTGCCAAGATAATTTTTCTCATGGTGGTCAAGGCACAAGAATCCAAAAAGGTTGATGTTATATCCCTAACTACACAAACAACACAACAGTAGAAGAAAATAGATATTGAGTTAAAGAAGTTCAAGGCCTTCCATCCATAGACTAATGGTCAGATAGAAATGGTGAACAATCAAGCCTTACATAGTTCTATAAATCACAGTCTATTCCAAGTATGCATCAGAAATCAAAATGAAGTACAACCACCACACTTGATGATAAATATTGATGTAATGGGGACCATTTATTCTCAAGGAGCGAGGAATGATCCGGGCAAGAATTAGATGACAATTTAGTTGATGGGTCCACCCCAATTGATGGCAAAACTTTTGGGAGCTATAAGTTTTGCACTATAGCTCCAATTGACTCATTGTTTGAACTTTTGGAAAGCTAATAATGAGGGGAATGTCGTGAGATGGCATGGAGATATGCTCAATGAATTTTTTCCCATGAAAAATCAATAGAAGTGCCCCAAATTTTAATTTTAATAGTGTAGTCTAAAAATAGTAAGTTTCTAAAAATAGTAATTCCTTGAATTCTGTATTGTTGTAAATCATGGAAGTCAAACCACTTAATCTACCTCGAGATTGGTGACCTTCCACATCCTCCTCACACCTTCAAAACATGTATAAATGAAGATGTAACCCAAAATAGAAATCAAAAATCTCTTCTCAGAGATAGGCATATGTTTAGGTCTGTAGTTTTGATAAATAAAACATCTCTTTTTAGAGATAACATTATTTGAATTATGTTTTTCTTCTTTCTAAATTATCTTTCAACCAAATCTTTTAATTTTTTGATTAGTGGTATCAGAGTGGTTTGTATTTAGAGTGTATGATCCCAAGAATGAGGTTAGATAACAAGAAGCTTGGGTGGAAAATCAAACAAGTAGACTATCCACCTATTCACTCCAAATGACTTCAAATGGTGGACAACACCGAGACATATGATCCTTTGAAAGAAATGGTGAATGAAGCCTTCCAACAACACCAAGTGTAGATGATAAAATAATTCACTCAAATTCTCCAACAAATCTCAATGAGAAATTCTAGATCCTCATCCACACCCGCACATCCTTTCACTGCCCCAACACCCTTCAAGGTTTAGGTGAATTTTAATATCCCTATATCTGAAGGCAAAATCAATGCCGATGTAGTAGAAAATTAGTTAGATCAATTGTCATCTTATATTTTTGTAAATAAATTCATCGATAAAAAGAACATTACTTTTGCTCTTCTTAAAGCATCATTACCTATCAAAAATTGGTGGGAAGTGTACAAAATGAGATTCAGTGTAGATGATATTGGCCTTGAGATAGAACCTAGATGGGATGATTTCATAGAAGCTATAAAAGAAGAATACTACCCCATTGAAGAATATGACAATCTGTATATAGAGTGGCAATAACTTCACCAAGGTAAGGAACAGTCTGTTCAATATTACACTAACATTTTTCATTCTCTATCTATAAGATTGGGTATCCAACAAAGTGAGAAACATAAGGCTCTCAAATATCATGGTGGACTACAATGGTAAATATGGGGAGAAATGGAACTCTTCAATTTGGAAACCATCAGTGAGGCATACAAGTTCGAAATCAAGATTGAGTAGAAGCATGGAAGCATGAATATAAAGAACCAACCTTCAAAATGGAAAAGTGGCAAAGAAGGTCAAACATGAGGCCAAAATTAGAAACAAAAGGAGGAAAGACTGGGAAGTGGTGTGATTATTACAAATCTAGAACTCACTCCAAAGAATAATGTTGATCCATCAAGTCACTACTTTCTGAGTCACAGTCCTAAACATCTATTCCTTTACCTCATATAGAATCTGTAGTCAAAGAGGTTGAAGAAGAAATTGTAGATGTTGATCCTGAAGCTATTATTGCTCAATCATAGACCCATGATGAGATGCTAGATGTCAAAGAAAGGTTGTTTCACTCTAAGTTATGGGTGAAAGGTAAGCCTCTACATTTCATTTTTGATAGTTGAAGTCAAAAGAATTTAATCTCTACTAATGTTGTGAAAAGCCTAAATCTATCCATGAAGCCTCACCCAAAGCCATACAATATTGGATGGTTGAGTCCATGGAGAAACCTTCATGTCACCCACCAATGTCTTCTTTCACATGCAATAAAACCTTTCCAATATGAGCTCTTATGTGATGTGGTCGATCTAGATGTTTGTGATGTACTATTTGGTCAGCCATTCATGTATGATCAACATGGCATATATGAATCAAGAAATCAAAGGATCACTCTCACTCTTGGAACATGGAGCTACAAGGTACCAGAGGTACCACCTTCTACATCTATCTTTCTAATTAGTGCCAATAAATTTGTTCTCATGGTGGTCAAGCCCCAAGAATCCAAACAGGTTGATGTTACAGCACTGACTACACAAATAACACAATAACAAAAGCAAATAGATACCAAGCTGAAGAAGTTCATGGCCTTCCATCCATAGACTAATGGTCAGATAGAAATGGTGAATAATTAGGCCCTACACAATTCTATAAATCACAGTCCTTTCCAAGTATGCATTGGGAATCAAATCAAAGAATAACCACCACACTTGATGACAAATCTTGATGCAATGGGCACCATTTCTTCTCAAGGAGGGAGGAATGATCTTAGCAACAATTCAGATGATAATTCAGGTGATGGGTCCACCCTAATTGATGGTGGAACTTCTAGAAGCCATAACTTTTGCTCTGTAGCTCTAATTGACTCGCCATTTGAACCATTGAAAAGCTAATAATGAGGGGAACATTAGGAGATGACATAAATATTTTCTTAATGAATTTTGACCACTGAACACCCAATGAAAGTGCCCCAAATTTTCATTTTATTAGTTTAGTCTAAAAATAGTAAGTTTCTTAAAATAGTAATTCCTCGAATTATGTATTGTTGTGAATCATGGAAGTCAAACCACTTAATCTCCCTCGAGATTGGTGAATTTCCACATCCTCCTCACGCCTTCAAAACATGTATAAATGAATATGTAACCTAAAATAGAAATTAGACATCTCTTCTTAGAGATAGGCATATGTTTGGGTTTGCAATTTTGATAAATAAAACATCTCTTTTCAAAGATAGCATTATTTGAATTGTGTTGTTCTTATTTCTAAATTAGCTTTCAACCAAATCTTTCAAGTTTTGGATTAGTGGTATCAAAGTGGTTTGTATTTATAATGTATGATCCCAAGAATAAGGTCAAATTATAGGAAGCTTGGGTGGAAAATTGAAATAAGAGACTATCTACCTATTCGCTCCAAATGACTTCAAATGGCAGACAACACCAAGAAATCTGATCCTTTCAAGGAAATGGTGAATGAAGCCCTCTACCAATGTCAAGTGTAAATGCTAAAACAATTCACTCAAATTCTCCAAAAAATCTCAATGGAAAATTCTAGCTCATCATCCACACCCACACATCCTTTTAGTGCCCCAACACCCTTTCAAGGTTCAAGTGAATTTTGATATCCCTACATTTGAAGGCAAAATCAATGCTAATGTAGTAGAAAATTAGTTGCATCAATTTCCATCTTATTTTTCTATAAATAAATTCATTGATAAAGAGAAGATTAATTTTGCTCTTCTGAAAGTATCATTACTTGTCAAAAATTGGTTGGAAGTGTACAAAAAGAGATTTGGTGTAGATGATATTGGCTTTGAGATGGAACCTACATGGGATGATTTCGTAGAAGCTATAAAAGAAGAATACTACCCCATTGGAGTGTATGATGATCTGTATATAGAGTGGCAACAACTTCACCAAGGTAAGCAATAGTCTGTTTAAGATTACACTGACATTTTTCATTCTCTATATCCGAGATTGGGCATCGAAAAAAGTGAGAAACATAAGGTTCTCAAATATCATGAGGGACTACAATGGTACATATGGGGAGAAATGGAACTCTTTAATTTGGAAACCATCAGTGAGGCATACAAGTTCACAATGAAGATTGAGCAAAAGTATGGAAGATTGAATATAAAGAATCAACCTTGAAAATGGAAAAGTGACAAAGAAGGTCAAACACGAGGCCAAAATTGGAAACAAAAGGAAGGAAAGACTGGGAACTGGTGTGATTATCAAAAATATGGAACTCACTTCAAAGAAGAATGTCAAGCCATCAAGTCACTACTTTCTGAGTCACAATCCTCAACATCTACTGCTCTACCTCATATAAACCCTGTAGTCGAAGAGGTTAAAGAAGAAATTGTAGATGTTAATCTTGAAGCCATTGTTGCTTCATCATAAACCCATGACAAGATCCTAGATGACAAGGAAAGGTTATTTCAATCTAAGTTATAGGTGAAAGGTAAGCCTCTACATTTCATTCTTGATAGTAAAAGTCAAAAGAATTTAATCTCTGCTAATGTTGTGAAAAGCCTAAACCTGTCCATGAAGCCTCACCCAAAGCCATACAGTATTGGATGGTTGAGTCCATTGAGAAACCTCTGTGTCACCCACCAATGTCTTCTCTCATATGCAATAAAACCTTTCCAAGATGAGGTCTTATGTGAGGTGGTCAATCTAGATGTTTATGATGAATGCTTTGGTCAGCCATTCATGTATGATCGACATAGCATATATGAATCAAGAACTCAAAGAATCACTCTCACTCTTGGAACATGGTGCTATAGGGTACTAGATGTACCACCTTCTATATCTATCTCTCTTATTAGTGCCAAGAAATTTGTTCTCATGGTGTTCAAGCCATAAGAATCCAAAAAGGTTGATGTTAAAGGCTGACTACACAAACAACACAACAATGGAAGCAAATAGATACTAATCTAAAGAAGTTCATGGCCTTCCATCCATAGACTAATGGTTAGATATAAATGGTGAACAATTAGGCCCTACACAGTTTTATAAATCACAGTCCCTTCCAAGTATGCATTAGGAATCAAATAGAAGTACAACCACCACACTTGATGACAAATCTTGATGAAATTGGGAGCATGTATTTTCATGGAGGGAGTAATGATCTTGCAATAATTCAAATGACAATTTGGGTGATGGGTCCACCCCAATTGATGGTAGAACTTTTGGGAGCCATAACTTTTGCACCGTAGCTCCAATTGACTAGCCCTTTGAACCGTTGGAAAGCTAATAATGAGGCGAATGTTAGGATATGGCATGGATATTTTATCAATGAAGTTTGACCACTAAAACCTAATGGAAGTGCCCCAAATTTCAATTTTAATAGTGTAGTCTAAAATAATAAGTTTCTTAAAATAGTAATTCCTCAAATTATGTATTGTTGTGAATCGTGGAAGATGAACCACTTAATCTCCCTTGAGTTTGGTGACCTTCTACATCCTCTTCACACCTTAAAAACATGTATAAATTAAGATTTAACTTGAAATATAAATTGGACATCTCTTCTCAGAGATAGGCATATGTTTGGGTCTGCAATTTTGATAAATAAAACATCTCCTTTCAGAGATAGCATTATTTGAATTATTTTGTTCTTATTTATAAATTATCTTTCAACCAAAGCTTTCAAGTTTTGGATTATTGGTATCAAACTGGTTTGTATTTATAATGTATGATCCTAAGAATGAGGTCAAATTATAGGAAGCTTGGGTGGAAAATTGAACTAGCAGACTATCCACCTATTTGCTCCAAACGACTTCAAATGGAAGATAACACCGAGACATCCAATCCTTTCAAGGAAATGGTGAATGAATCCCTCTAACAATAGAAAGTGTAAATTCTAAAACAATTCACTCAAATTCTCCAACAAATCTCAATGGAAAATTCTAGCTCATCATCCACACCTGCACATCCTTTTAGTGCCCCAACACCCTTTTAAGGTTCAGGTGAATTTTGATATCCATAAATTTGAAGTAAAAATCAATGCTGATGTAGTAAAAAATTGGTTGCATCAATTTTCATCTTATTTTTATATAAATAAATTCACTGATGAAGAGAAGATTACTTTTGATCTTCTGAAAGTATCATTACTTGTCAAAAATTGGTGGGAAGTGTACAAAAAGAGATTTGGTGCAGATGATATTGGCCTTGAGATGGAACCTACATGGGATGATTTCATAGAAGCTATAAAATAAGAATACTATCCCATTGGAGCATATGATGATCTATATATAGAGTGGCACAACTTCACCAAGGTAAGCAATAGTCTGTTTAAGATTACACTGACATTTTTCATTCTCTATCTGCGAGATTGGGCATCAAAAAAAGTGAGAAATATAAGGTTCACAAATATCATGGTGGACTACAATGGTACATATGGGGAGAAATTGAACTCTTTAATTTGGAAACCATTGGTGAGGCATACAAGTTCGCAATGAAGATTGAGAAGAAGTATGGAAGAATTAATATAAATAATTAGCCTTCAAAATGGAAAAGTGACAAAGAAGGTCAAACACGAGGCCAAAATTGGAAAAAAAAAGGAAGGAAAGATTGGGAACTAGTGTGATTATCACAAATTTAGAACTCACTCCAAAGAAGAATGTCAAGCCATCAAGTCACTACTTTTTGAGTCACAATCTTCAACATCTAGTACTCTACCTCATACAGACCCTGTAGTGGAAGAGGTTGAAGAATAAATTGTAGATGCTAATCTTGAATCCATTATTGCTTCATCACAAACCCATGACAAGATGCTAGATGACAAGGAAAGGTTATTTCACTCTATGGTATGGGTGAAAGGTAAGCCTCTACATTTCATTCTTGATAGTAGAATTCAAAAGAATTTAATCTCTGCTAATGTTGTGAAAAGCCTAAACCTGTCCATGAAGCCTCACCCAAAGCCATACAGTATTGGATGGTTGAGTCCATTGAGAAACCTCTGTGTCACTCACCAATGTCTTCTCTCATATGTAATAAAACCTTTCCAAGATGAGGTCTTATGTGAGAAGGTCAATCTAGATGTTTATGATGTATGCTTTGGTCAGCCATTCATGTATGATCGACATGGCATATATGAATCAAGAACTCAAAGTATCACTCTCACTCTTGGAACACGGTGCTATAGGGTACAAGAGGTACCACCTTCTACATCTGTCTCTCTAAATAGTGCCAAGAAATTTGTTCTCATGGTGGTCAAGCCACAAGAATCCAAAAATGTTGATGTTACAGCCCTGACTACACAAACAACACAACAACAAAAGCAAATAAATACTAAGCTAAAGAATTTCATGGCCTTCCATCCACAGAATGATGGTCAGATAGAAATGGTGAACAATCAGGCCCTACACAGTTTTATTAATCACAGTCCCTTCTAAGTATGCATCGAGAATCAAATCAAAGTACAACCACCACACTTGATGAAAAATATTCTTGTAATGTGGACCATTACTTCTCAATGAGGGAGGAATGATCTGTGAAACAATTCAGATGACAATTCAGGTGATGGGTCCACCCCAATTGATGGTGGAACTTTTTGGGAACCATAACTTTTGCACCATAGCTCTAATTGACTCACCGTTCCAACCGTTGGAAAGCTAATAATGAGGGGAACATCATGAGATGGCATGGATATCTAATAAATGAAGTTTTACCCTATAAAACCCAATAGAAGTGTCCCAAATTTAAATTTTAGTAGTGTAGTCTAAAAATAGTAATTCCTCAAATTTTGTATTGTTGTAAATCATGGAAGTCAAACCACTTAATCTCCCTTTATATTTGTGACCTTCCACATCCTCCTCACACCTTCAAAACATGTATAAATGAAGATGTAACAATAAATAGAAATCAGACATCTCTTCTCTGTGATAGGCATATGTTAGGGTCTACAATTTTGATAAATAAAACATTTCTTTTCAAAGATAACATTATTTGAATTATGTTGTTCTTAAATCTAAATTATATTTCAACCAAATATTTCAATTTTTGGATTAGTGGTATCATAGTGGTTTGTCTTTAGAGTGTATGATCCCATGAATGAGGTCAGATTACATGAAGCTTGGGTGGAAAATCAAACTAATATACTATCCACCTATTCACTTTAAATGAATTCAAATGGTGGACAACACTGAGACATCTGACCCTTTCAAGAAAATGGTGAATGAATCCATCCAAATATAGCAAGCATAGATGCTATAGCAATTCATTCAAATTATCCAACAAATCTTGATGGTAAATTCTAGCTCCTCATCCACACCCGCAAATCCTTTTAGTGCCCCAACACCCTTCAAGGTTCAGGTGAATTTTTATATCCCTATATTTGGAGGAAAATTCAATGCTGATGTAGTAAAAAATTGGTTGGATCAATTTTCATCTTATTTTTCTATAAATAAATTCATCGATAAAGAGAAGATTACTTTTGCTCTTTTGAGAACATCATTACCTGTCAAAAATTAGTGGGAAGTGTACAAAAAGAGATTCAGTGTAGATGATATTGGCCTTGAGATAGAACCTACATGGGATGATTTTATAGAAGCTATAAAAGAAGAATACTGCCCCATTGGAGCATATCATGATCTATATATAGAGTGGCAATAACTTCACCAAGGTAAGGAACAGTCTATTCAGGATTACACTGACATTTTTCATTCTCTATCTGTGAGATTGGGCATCCAAGAAAGTGAGAAACATAAGGTTCTCAAATATTATGGTGAACTACAATGGTACATATGGGGAGAAATGGAACTCTACAATTTGGAAACCATCGATGAGGCATACATGTTCACAATGAAGATTGAGTAGAAGCATGGAAGAATGAATATAAAGAATCAGTCTTCAAAATAGAAAAATAACAAAGAAGGTCAAACACGAGGTCAAAATTGGAAACAAAAGGAAGGAAAGATAGGGAAGTGTTGTGATTATCATAAATCTATAACTCACTCCAAAAAAGAATGTTTAGCCATCAAGTCACTGATTTCTGAGTCACAATCCTCAACATCTACTACTCTACCTCATACTAACCTTACAGTCGAAGAGGTTGAAGAAGAAATTATAGATGTTGATCCTGAAGCCATTGTTGCTTCATCACAGACCCATGATGACATTCTAGATGACAAGGAAAGGTTATTTCTCTTTAAGTTATGGGTGAAAGGTAAGCCTCTACATTTCATTCTTGATAGTGGAAGTCAAAAGAATTTAATCTCTGCTAATGTTGTGAAAATTCTAAATCTATGCATGAAGCCTCACCCAAAGCCATATAGTATTAGATGGTTGAGTCCATGGAGAAACCTCCATGTCACCCACCAATGTCTTCTCTCATATGCAATAAAACCTTTCCAAGATGGTCTTATGTGAGGTGGTCAATCTAGATGTTTGTGATGTACTCTTTGGTTAGCCATTCATGTATGATCAACATGGCATATATGAATTAGGAACTCAAAGGATCACTCACACTCTTGGAACATGGTGCTATAGGGTACCAGAGCTACCACCTTCTACATCTGTCTCTCTGAATAGTGCCAAGAAATTTGTTCTCATGGTGGTCAAGCCACAAGAATCTGAAAAGGTTGATGTTATAGCCCTGACTACACAAAGAACACAACAATAGAAGAAAATAAATATCAAGCTAAAGAAGTTCATAGCCTTCCATCCATAGACTGATGGTTAGATAGAAATGGTGAATTATTAGGCCATACACAGTTCTATAAATCACTGTCCCTTCCAAGTATGCATTAGGAATCAAGTTGAATTATAACCACCACACTTGATGACAAATCTTGATGCAATGGGGACCATTACTTCTCAAGGAGGGAGGAATGATCAAGGCAATAATTTAGATGACAATTTGGGTGATGGGTCCACCCCAATTGATGGCAAAACTTCTGAGATCCATAACTTTTGCACCATATCTACAATTGACTCACCATTTGAACCATTGGAAAGCTAATAATGAGGAAAACATTGTGAGATGACATGGAGCTTTTCTCAATGAAGTTTGACCCTTGAAAACCCAATAAAAGTGTCCCAAATTTTAATTTTAGTAGTGTAATCTAAAAATAGTAAGTTTATAAAAATAGTAATTCCTTGAAATTTGTATTGTTGTAAATCATGGAAGTCAAACCACTTAATATCCCTCAAGATTGGTGACCTTCCACATCCACCTCACACCTTTAAAACATTTATAAATGAAGATGTAACCTGAAATAAAAATTGAACATCTCTTCTCAGAGATAGGCATATGTTTGAGTCTACAATTTTGATAGAAAAAACATCTCTTTTCAAAGATAGCATTATTTGAATTGTGTTGTTCTTATTTCTGAATTATCTTTAAACCAAAGCTTTCAAGTTTTGGATCAGTGGTATCAGATTGGTTTGTGCTTAGAGTGTATGATACCAAGAATGAGGTCAAATTAGAGGAAGCTTGGGTGGAAAATTGAACCATCAGACTATCCACCTATTCGCTCCATATGACTTCAAATGGCAAACAACATCAAGATATTTGATCCTTTCAAGGAAACGGTGATTAAAGCCCTCCAACAATAGAAAGTGCAGATGCTACAAAAATTTGCTCAAATTATCTCACAAATCTGGATGGGAAATTTTAGCTCCTCATCCACACCTGCACATCCTTTCAGTGCCCCAACACCCTTCAAGGTTTAGGTGATTTTTGATATCCTTACATTTGAAGGCAAAATTAATGCTGATGTAGTATAAAATTGGTTGGATCAATTGTCATCTTATTTTTTTGTAAATAAATTTATTGATAACGAGAAGATTACTTTTGCTCTTTTGAAAGCATCATTACCTATCAAAAATTGGTGGGAAGTGTACAAAAAGAGATTAAGCATAGATGATATTGGCCTTGAGACAAAATCTACATGGGATGATTTCATAGAAGCTATAAAATAAGAATACTACCCCATTGGAGCATATGAGGATATGTATATAGAGTGGCAACAACTTCACCAAGGTAAGGAATAGTCTATTCAAGATTACACTGACATTTTTCATTCTCTATCTATGAGATTGGGCATCTAAGAAAGTGAGAAACATAAGGTTATAAAATATCGTGGCAGACTACAATGGTACATACAGGAAGAAATGGAACTTTTCAATTTGGAAACCATCAGTGAGGCATACAAGTTTGCAATGAAGATTGAGTAGAAGCATGGAAGAATGAATATAAAGAATCAACCTTCAAAATGGAAAAGTGACAAAGAAGGTCAAACATAAGGCCAAAATTGGAAACAAAAGGAAGGAAAGATTAGGAAGTGGTGTGATTATCACAAATCTGGAACTCACTCCAAAGAAGAATGTTAAGCCATTAAGTCACTACTTTCTGAGTCACAATCCTCAACATCTAATGCTCTACCTCATACAGACCCTCCAGTCGAAGAGGTTGAGGAAGAAATTGTAGATGATGATCCTAGATCCATTGTTGCTTCATCAAAAACCCATGAGGAGATGCTAGATGACAAGGAAAGGTTTTTTCACTCTAAGTTATGGGTGAAAGGTAAGCCTCTAAATTTCATTCTTGATAGTGGAAGTTAAAATAATTTAATCTCTACTAATTTTTTGAAAATCCTAAATCTATCCATGAAGCCTCACCCAAATCCATATAGTATTAGATGCTTGAGTCCAGGGAGAAACCTTCATGTCACCCACCAATGTCTTCTCTCATATGCAATAAAACCTTTCCAAGATGAGGTCTTATGTGATGTGGTCAATCTAGATGTTTATGATGTACTCTTTGGTCAGCCATTCATGTATGATTGACATGGCATAAATGAATCAAGAACTCAAAGGATCACTCTCACTCTTAGAACACAGTGCTATAGGGTACTAGAGGTACCACCTTCTACATCTATCTATCTGATTAGTGTCAATAAATTTGTTCTCATGGTGGTCAAGCCACAAGAATCCAAAAAGGTGGATGTTACATCCCTAACTACACAAACAACAAAACAATGGAAGCAAATAGATACCGAGCTGAAGAAGTACATGGCCTTCCATCCACAGACTAATGGTCAGACAAAAATGGTGAATAATCAGGCCCTACATAGTTTTATAAATAATAGTTCCTTCCAAGTATGCATCGGCAATCAAATCAAAGTACAACTACCACACTTGATGACAAATCTTAATGTAATAGGGACCATTGCTTCTCAAGGAGGGAGGAATGATTTAGGCAACAATTTAGATGACAATTCGGGTGATGGGTCTACCCCAATTGATGGTGGAACTTCTGGGAGCCATAAATTTTGCACCGTAGCTCCAATTAACTCACCATTTAAGTCATTGAAAAGCCAATAAAGTGGGGAATGTTGTGAGATGGCATAGAGCTTTTCTTGATGAATTTTGATCCCAAAAAACCCAACATAAGTGCCCCAAATTTAAATTTTAGTAGTACAATCTAAAAATAGTAAGTTTTTAAAAATAGTAATTCCTCAAATTCTATATTGTTGTAAATTGTGGAAGTTGAACCACTTAATTTACCTCAAGATTGGTGACCTTCCACATCCTCCTCACACCATCAAAACATGTATAAATGAAGATGTAACCTGAAATAGAAATGGGACATCTCTTCTCAGAGATAGACATATGTTTGGGTTTGCAATTTTGATAAATAAAACATCTCTTTTCAGAGATAGCATTATTTGAATTGTGTTGTTCTTATTTCTAAATTATCTTTCAACCAAAGCTTTTGAGTTTTGGATTAGTGGTATCAGAGTGGTTTATCTTTAGAGTGTATGATTCCAAGAATGAGGTCAGAATATAGGAAGCTTGGGTGGAAAATTGAACCAACATACTATCTACCTATTCACTCCAAATGACTTTAAATGGTAGACAACACGAAGACATATGATCCTTTCAAGGAAATGGTGACTGAAGCCCTCCAACAATAACAAGCATAGATGCTATAATAATTCACTCAAATTCTCAAATAAATCTTGATGGAAAATTTTGGCTCCTCATCCACACATGCACATCCTTTTAGTGCCCTAACACCCTTAAAGGTTCAAGTGAATTTTGATATACCTACATTTGAAGGTAAAATCAATGCTGATGTAGTAGAAAATTGGTTAGATCAATTATCATATTATTTTTATATAAATAAATTCACTGATAAAGAGAATATTACTTTTGTTCTTTTGAAAACATCATTACCTATCAAAAAATGGTGGGAAGTGTACAAAAAGAGATTCAGTGCAGATGATATTAGCCTTGAGATGGAACCTACATTGGATGACTTTATAGAAGCTATAAAAGAAGAGTACTACCCCATTGGAGAATATGATGATCTATATATAGAGTGCCAACAACTTTGCCAAGGTAAGGAATACTCTTTTTAATATTGCACTAACATTTTTCTTTCTCTATCTGCGAGATTGGGAATCCAAGAAAGTAAAAAACATAAGGTTCTCAAATATCATGGCGAATTACAATAATACATATGGGGAAAAATGGAACTCTTCAATTTGGAAACCATCGATGAGGCATACAAGTTCACAATGAAGATTGAGTAGAAGCATGGAAGAATGAATATAAAGAATCAACCATCAAAATGGAAAAGTAACAAATAAGGTCAAACACGAGACCAAAATTGGAAACAAATGGAAGGAAAGACTAGGAAGTGGTGTGATTATCACAAATCTGGAACTCACTCTAAAGAAGAATGTTGAGCCATCAAGTCACTTATTTTTGAGTCACAATCCTCAACATCTACTACTCTACCTCATACAAACCTTGTAGTCGAAGAGGTTGAAGAAATTTTTTTGGATGCTGATCCTAAAGCCATTTTTGCTTCATCACAAACCCATGATGAGATGCTAGATGACAAGGAAAGGTTGTTTCACTCTAAGTTGTGGGTGAAAGGTAAGCCTCTACATTTCATTCTTGATAGTGGAAGTCAAAAGAATTTAATCTCTTCTAATGTTGTGAAAATACTAAATATATCCATGAAGCCTCACCTAAAGCCATACAGTATTGGATGGTTGAGTCTAGGGAAAAACCTTTGTGTCACTCACCAATGTCTTCTCTCATATGAAATACAACCTTTCCAAGATGAGGTCTTATGTGATGTGGTCAATCTAGATGTTTGTGATGTACTCTTTAGTTAGCCATTTATGTAAGATTAACATGGAATATATGAATCAAGAAATCAAAGGATCATTCTCACTCTTGGAAAATGGTGCTACAGGGCAGCAGATGTACCACCTTCTACATTTGTCTCTCTGATTAGTGCCAAGAAATTTGTTCTCATGGTGGTCAAGCCACAAGAATCCAAAAAGGTTGATGTTATAGCCTTGAATACACAAAAAACACAACAATCAAAGCAAATAGATACTGAGATGAAGAAGTTCATGGCCTTCCATCCACAGACTGATGGTCAGATAGAAATAGTGAACAATCAAGCCTTACATAGTTCTATAAATCACAGTCCCTTTCAAGTATGCATAGGGAATCAAATCAAATTAAAACCACCACACTTGATGAAATTTTTTGATGCAATGGGGACCATTGATTCTTAAGGAGGGAGGAATGATCTAAGTAATAATTTAGATGACAATTCGGGTGATGGGTCCACTCCAATTGATGGCAAAACTTTTGGGAGCCATAACTTTTGCACTGTAGCTCCAATTGAGTCACCATTTGAACTGTTGGAAAGATAATAATGAGGGGATCATCATGAGATGGAATAGAGATTTGTTTAATGAATTTTTACCCTTAAAAACAAAATAGAACTGCCCCAAATTTTAATTATACTATTGTAGTCTAAAAATAGTAAGTTTTTAAAAATAGTAATTCCTCAAAATCTATATTGTTGTAAATCATGGAAGTTGAACCAATTAATCTCCCTCAAGATTGGTGAACTTCCACATCCTCCTCACTCCTACAAAACATGTATAAATTAATATGTAACCCAAAATAGAAATTGAACATCTCTTCTTAGAGATAGGCATATGTTTGGGTCTGTAATTTTGATAAATAAAACATTTCTTTTCAGAGATAACATTATTTGAATTATGTTGTTCTTATTTATGAATTATCTTTCAACCAAAGCTTTCAAGTTTTATATCAATGGTATCAGAGTGGTTTGTATTTAGAGTGTATGATCCCAAGAATGAGGTTAGATTAGAGGAAGCTTGGGTGGAAAATTTAACCAACAGACTATCCACCTATTCACTCCAAATGAATTCAAATGGCAGACAACACCGAGACATCTGATCTTTTGAAGGAAATGGTGAATGAATCTCTTAAACAATAATAAGTGCAGATACTACAATAATTCACTCAAATTATCCAACAAATCTTGATGTGAAATTCTTGCTCCTCATCCATACTCGCACATCTTTTCAGTGCCTCAACACCCTTTAAGGTTCAGGTGATTTTTTATATCCCTACATTTGAAGGCAAAATTAATGATGATGTAGTAGAAAATTGGTTGGATCAATTGTCATCTTATTTTTATTTAAATAAATTCACCGATAAAGAGAAGATTAATTTTGATCTTCTGAAAGCATCATTACTTGTCAAAAATTGGTGGGAAGTGTACAAAATGAGATTTAAAGCATATGATATTGGCCTTGAGATGGAACCTACATGGGATGATTTCATAGAAGCTATAAAAGAAAAATACTACCCCATTAGAGCATATGACGATCTATATATAGAGAGGCAACAACTTCACCAAGGTAAAGAATAATCTGTTCATTATTACACTGACATTTTTCATTCTCTATCTGTGAGAATGGGCATCCAAGAAAGTGAGAAATATAACATTCTCAAATATCATGGTAGAATACAATGGTACATAAGAGGAGATATGGAACTCTTCAATTTGAAAACCATCAGTGAGGCATACAAGTTAATAATGAAGATTAGGTAGAAGCATGGAAGAATGAATATAAAGAATCAGCCCTCAAAATAGAAAAGTGATAAAGAAGGTCAAACACGAGGCCAAAATTGGAAACAAAAGGAAGGAAAGATTGGGAAGTGGTGTGACTATCACAAATATGGAACTCACTCAAAATAAGAATGTCGAGCCATCAAGTCATTACTTTCTAAGTCACAATCCTCAACATCTACTACCTTACCTCATACAGACCCTATAGTCGAAGAGGTTGAAGAAGAAATTGTAGATGTTGATCCTAAAGCCATTATTGCTTCATCACAGATCCATGATGAGATGCTAGATGACAAGGAAAAGTTGTTTCACTCTAAGTTATGGGTGAAAGGTAAGCCTCTACATTTCATTCTTGATAATGGAGGTCAAAAGAATTTAATCTCTGCTAGTATTGTGAAAATCATATATCTGTCCATGAAGCCTCAGCCAAAGCCATACAATATTGGATGGTTGAGTGAAGGGAGAAACCTCTATGTCACCCACCAATGTCTTCTCTCATATGCAATAAAACCTTTCCAAGATGAGGTCTTATGTGATGTGGTCAATCTAGATGTTTGTGATGTACTCTTTGGTTAGCCATTCATGTATGATTTACATGGCATATATGAATCAAGAACTTGAAGGATCACTCTCAGTCTTGGAACAGGGTGCTATAGAGTACCAGAGGTACCACCTTCTACATCTGTCTCTTTGATTAGTTCCAATAAATTTGTACTCATGGTGGTCAAGCCACAAAAATAAAAAAAGGTTGATGTTACAACCTTGACTACACAAACAACACAACAATAGAATAAAATAGTTATCGAGCTGAAGAAGTTCACGGTATTCCATTCAGAGACTGATGGTCAGATAGGAATGGTGAACAATCAGGCCCTACACAGTTCTATAAATCACAGTCCCTTCCAAGTATGCATCAAGAATCAAATTAAAGTACAACCACCACACTTGATGACAAATATTAATGTAATGGGAACCATTTATTCTAAAGGAGGGAGGAATGATCCAAGCAACAATTCAAATGACAATTTGGGTGATGTGTCCACCCCAATTGATGGCGAAACTTTTGGGAGCCATAACTTCTCCACCATAGCTCTGATTGACTCACTGTTTGAACCATTAGAAAGATAATATTGATGGGAACATCATGAAATGGCATGGAGATTTATTCAATGAATTTTTACCCCTAATCCCCAATGGAATTTCCCTGAATTTCAATTTTAGTAGTGTAGTCTAAAAATAGTGAGTTTATAAAAATAGTAATTCCTGGAATTCTATATTGTTGTAAATCATGGAAGTCAAACCAATTAATCTCCCTCAAGATTGGTGACCTTCCACATCCTCCTCACACCTTAAAAAAATGTATAAATTAATATGTAACCTGAAATATAAATTGGACATCTCTTTTTAGAGATAGGCATATGTTTGGGTCTGCAATTTTGATAAATAAAACATCTCTTTTTAGAGATAGCATTATCTGAATTGTGTTGTTTTTATTTCTAAATTATCTTTCAACCGAAGATTTCAAGTTTTGGATCAGTGGTATCATAGAAGTTTGTCTTTAGACTGTATGATCCCAAGAATGAGGTCAGATTATAGGAAGCTTGGGTGGAAAATCAAACCAGTAGACTATCCACCTATTTGCTCCAAATGACTTCAAATGGTGGACAACACTGAGACATCCAATCCTTTCAAGGAAATGGTGAATGAATCCCTCCAACAATAGAAAGTGAAAATGCTACAAAAATTTGCTCAAATTTTCCAACAAATCTTTGATGGTAAAATTTGGCTCCTCATCCACACCTGCACATCCTTTTAGTGCCCCAACACCATTCAAGGTTTAGGTGAATTTTTATATCCCTAAATTTGAAGGCAAAACCAATGCTAAAGCAGTATAAAATTGGTTGGATCAATTGTCATCTTATTTCTCTATAAATAAATTCACTGATAAAGAGAAGATTAATTTTGCTCTTCTAAAACCATCATTACCTATCAAAAATTGGTGGGAAGTGTAAAAAAAGAGATTCAGTGTAGATGATATTGGCCTTGAGATGGAACCTACATTGGATGATTTCATATAAGTTATAAAAGAAGAATACTACCCCATTGGAGCATATGACGATCTGTATATAGAGTGGCAACAACTTCACCAAGGTAAGGAATAGTCTGTTCAATATTACACTGACATTTTTCATTCTCTATTTGTGAGAATGGGCATCCAAGAAAGTAAGAAATATAACATTATAAAATATTGTGGTAGACTACAATGGTACATATGGGGAGATATGGAACTCTTCAATTTGGAAACCATCGGTGAGGCATACAAGTTCACAATGAAGATTAAGTAGAAGCATAGAAGAATGAATATAAAGAATCAGCCCACAAAATGAAAAAGTGACAAAGAAGGTCAAACATGAGGCCAAAATTGGAAATAAAAGGAAGGAAAGACTGGGAAGTGGTGTGAGTATCACAAATATGGAACTCACTCCAAATAAGAATGTCGAGCCATCAAGCCATTACTTTCTAAGTCACAATCCTCAACATCTACTGCTCTACCTAATATAGACCCTCTAGTCAAAGAGGTTGAAGAAGAAATTGTAGATGTTGATCTTGAAGCCATTTTTACTTCATCAGAGACCCATGATGAGATGATAGATGACAAGAAAAGGTTGTTTCACTCTAAGTTATGGGTGAAAGGTAAGCCTCTACATTTCATTCTTGATAGTGGAAGTCAAAAGAATTTAATCTCTACTAATGTTGTGAAAAACCTAAATATATCTATGAAGCCTCATCTAAATCCATACAGTATTGGATGGTTGAGTCGAGGGAGAAACCTTTGTGTCACCCACCAATTTCTTCTCTCATATGCAATAAAACCTTTCCAAGATGAGGTCTTATGTGATGTGGTCAATCTATATGTTTGTGATGTGCTCTTTGGTTAGTCATTCATGTATGATTGACATGGAATATATGATTCAAGAAATTGAAGGATCACTCTCACTCTTGGAACATGGTGCTATAGGGTACTAGAGGTACCACCTTCTACATCTATCTCTTTAATTAGTGCCAAGAAATTTGTTCTCATGGTGGTCAAGCCACAAGAATCCAAAAAGGTTGATGTTATAACCTTGACTACACAAAAAACATAACAATGGAATAAAATAGATACCAAGCTAAAGAAGGTCATAGCCTTCCATCCACATACTGATGGTCATACATAAATGGTGAACAATCAGGCCCTATACATTTCTATAAATCACAGTCCCTTTCAAGTATGCATCAGTAATTAAATTGAAGTACAACCACCACACTTGATGAAAATATTGATGCAATGGGGACCATTACTTCTAAAGGAAGGAGAAATGATCCATGAAACAATTCAAATGATAATTCAAGTGATGGGTCCACCTCAATTGATGGTAGAACTTCTGGGAGCCATAACTTTTGCACTGTAGCTCCAATTGACTCACCGTTCAAACCATTGGAAAGATAATAATTATGGAAAAATCATGAGATGGAATAGATCTTTGATCAATGGAGTTTGACCCAAAAAACCAAATGTAAATGCCCCAAATTTCAATTTTAGTAGTGCAATATAAAAATAGTAAGTTTCTAAAAATAGTAATTCCTTGAATTCTGTATTGTTGTAAATCATGGAAGTCAAACCACTTAATCTCCCTTGATATTGGTGACCTTCCACATCCTCCTCACACCTTCAAAACATTTATAATTGAATATGTAACCCTCAAAAGAAATTGGACATCTCTTCTCAGAGATAGGCATATGTTTGGGTTAGCAATTTTGATAAATAAAACATCTCTTTTCAGAGATTGCATTATTTAAATTGTGTTGTTCTTATTTCTAAATTATCTTTCAACCAAAGCTTTTGATTTTTGAATCATTGGTATCAGATCAGTTTGTCTTTAGAGTGTATGATCCCAAGAATGATGTCAGATTACAAGAAGCTTGGGTGGAAAATCAAACTAGCAAACTATCCACCTATTCACTCTAAATGACTTCAAATGGAGGACTACACTGGGACATCTGATCCTTTCAAAGAAATTGTGAATGAAGCCCTCCAACAATACAAAACATAGAAACTACAAAAATTCACTCAAATTCTCCAACAAATCTCGATGGGAAATTTTGGCTCCTTATCCACACTCACACATCCTTTCAGTGCCCCAACACCCTTCAAGGTTTAGGTGAATTTTGATATCCCTAAATTTGAAGGCAAAATCAATGCTGATGTGGTATAAAATTGGTTGGATCAATTGTCATCTTATTTTTCTATAAATAAATTCATCGATAAAGAGAAGATTACTTTTACTCTTTTGAAAGCATCATTACCTATCAGAAAGTGGTGGGAAGTGTATAAAAAGAGATTTAGTGAAGATGATATTGGCCTTGAGATGGAACCTACATGGGATGATTTCATAGAAGCTATAAAAGAAGAATACTAACCCATTAGAGCATATGACGATTTGTATATAGACTGGCAACAACTTTGCCAAGGTAAGAAATAGTCTGTTTAAGATTACACTAACATTTTTCATTCTCTATCTGCGAGGTTGGGCATCCAAGAAAGTGAGAAACATAAGGTTCTCAAATATCATAGCAGACTATAATGGTATATATAGCGATAAATGGAACTCTTCAATTTGGAAACCATCAGTGAGGCATACAAGTTCACAATGAAGATTGAGCAGAAGCATGGAAGAAAGAATATAAAGAATCAGCCTTAAAAATGGAAATGTGTCAATGAAGGTCAAACACGAGGCCAAAATTGGAAACAAAAGGAAGGAAAGATTGGGAAGTGGTGTGATTATCACAAATCTAGAACTCACTCCAAAGAAGAATGTCAAGCCATCAAGTCACTACTTTTTGACTCACAATTCTCAACATCTATTGCTCTACCTCATATAGACCCTGCAGTCAAAGAGGTTGAAGAAGAAATTGTAGATGCTAATGTTGAAGCCATTATTGCTTCATCATAGACCCACAATGAGATTCTAGATGACAAGGAAAGGTTGTTTCACTGTAAGTTATGGGTGAAAGGTAAGCCTCTACATTTCATTCTTGATAGTGGAAGTCAAAATAATTTAATCTTTGCTAATGTTTTTAAAAGCCTAAATATATCCATGAAGCCTCACCCAAAGCCATATAGTATTAGATGGTTGAGTCCAGGGAGAAACCTCTGTGTCACCCACCAATGTCTTCCCTCATATGCAATAAAACATTTCCAAGATGAGGTCTTATGTGATGTGGTCAATCTGGATGTTTGTGATGTACTCTTTGGTCAGCCATTCATGTATGATCAACATGGAATATATGAATCAAGAACTCAAAGGATCACTCTCACTCTTGGAACATGGTGCCATAGGGTACCAGAGGTACCATCTTCTACATCTATCTCTCTGATTAGTGCCAAGAAATTTGTTCCCACAGTGGTCAAGCCACAAGAATAAAAAAGGTTGATGTTATAGCCCTAACTACACAAAAAATACAAAAATAGAAGAAAATAGATACTGAGCTGAAGAAGTTCATGGCCTTCCATCCACATAATAATGGTCATATAGAAATAGTGAACAATCAGGCCCTACACAGTTCTATAAATCATAGTCCCTTCCAAGTATGCATCAGGAATCAAATGAAAGTACAACCACCACACTTGATGGAAAATATTGATGCAATTGGGAACATTACTTCTCAAGGAGAGAGGAATGATCTAGGTAAAAATTTAGATGGCAATTCGGGTGATGGGTCTACCCCAATTGATGGCAAAACTTTCAAGAGCCTTAACTTTTGCATCGTAGCTGCAATTGACTCACCGTTTAAACCGTTGGAATTCTAATAATGAGGGGAACATCATGAGATGGCATGGAGATTTGATAAAAATATGTTTTAACCTTGAAAACCCAATGGAAGTGCCCTAAATTTCAATTTTAGTAGTGTAGTCTAAAAATAGTAATTCCTCGAATTCTATATTGTTGTAAATCGTGGAAGTCGAACCACTTAATCTCCCTCAAGACTGGTGACCTTCCACATCCTCCTCATACCTTTAAAACATTTATAAATTAAGTTGTAAACTAAAATATAAATGGTACATCTCTTCTCAGAGATAGGCATATGTTTGGGTCTGCAATTTTGATAAATAAAACATCTCTTTTCAGAGATAGCATTATGTGAATTATGTTGTTCTTATTTTTGAATTATCTTTCAACCAAAGATTTCAAGTTTTGGATCATTCTAGATTGCAAAAATTAACATGGATCATGGTGGGGTTATGAGAAAGGTGAATAGAATACTTTTTTTTAGGTTTCGAACCTATATGAGCTCCCAACAGAAAAATTTCTCTTCGAGGGTTAAAAGGGATAATTAAGCCTAATTTGGAAATATAAATGGGCATGAAATCATATTAAACATTTTATTTTTACCATGAAATTTTTTATGGAGATGTGGGAGGATAATTGGTACCTGAAAAAATTATTTTTTTAATTATCACTTCTATATTATCCTAGACAAGCATCTTTGTAGGAAAATATGGCTACAAGGAATACATGGAAATGCATGATTTTGGTGTTGTTCAAGGTATTGATAAGTGTTTGATGAATAAAATTGATTTGAACCAGGTTTATTATTCCACTTATAATCCTTATATGCTAGCTTGATTCAAATTTGAAGTAACTCCTCCTTTTCCTTCTTTGCCTTGGTGAAAAATGAGCCTTTTAAAGAGTTTGAAGGTTAAATAGTTACATATAGCCTATTACAAAGACTTGGAAAGTTTAATTAGGATATTTAAATACTTATTAAATTTATGTAGAAGTAAATGAATATTTATAATTAAATTAGGATTTGGAAAAGGTCTCTAACAAGCGCAAATAGGACTCTTTCTGTCCAAATGCATATTTGCAAGACAAAGTCAATTTGATGAAGGAATCTTATAACCAAATATTTACAAGTGTTTTATAATAATTAATGAGTATATATAAGGGTTAAAATCAAATTATTTAAATGAATTTAAGTCCTACATCCATGGAAGAGACTTTTTCATCAAGGAGACAAGAAGGCTAAAATCGAGGGGTTAGTGCAATAATATAGGCACTCCCCAAGTGCTCTAAACATTAAAATGCATAATTATGAGTGTCATAAGGCCCATAAAAAAATTATAACTTATATTACATGCCAATTTATGAAGGTACAGTTTTTTAGAAGATAAAAATGTTATGTAGCACTTTTGGAGGAGCCATTTGACCAATTTTAACGTAACCTACTTTGGGGTTGCTTTGTCTCCAAGCATTTCTTTGCTATATATATTATTTTTTACAAAATTTAAGATTAATATTTGATATTTTTATTGTGATTAAATATTTAAAAAAATATTCACCTGTTTAGATCAATATAAATCAAAATTCCTCTAATTTTTATGTCTTTTCTAGTGAAGTGTATGTGTTTGCCGTTGGTATAACTTGTGAAATACTTATTTTCCTTGGTTATAATATAGTCTTGTACCTTCATGAGATATTTTTTATTTTCTACAGGTCATTATAATTTTACACATCAATCCTAATTTAATTTATTATATGTAAATTCAATCCTTCTTTGCATAAGTCATGTTTGTAAGGTCCTTATTATGAAATATTGATGTAGAAATCTTACTTGGGTGAAGTGAATGTGTGTGTAATATTTTATATTTCATATATGTATCATTTAAATCATTATATTTCACAAAAAAATTGGTTAATCACCTTCCATATCATGTTTTATTTGGTTTCATTCATTTACATTGTCTTTTGCACCATTTTCCTTTTTAGAATCAGGAAGTAGTAGCTTAAAAAAAGTAGATTTTAGTGAGAGAACCAAGGGAACCATCCCTATATATATATATATATATATATATATATATATATATATTATCTCCATTATTAAGTCACCCAAACTTTGGAGAGATTACATGTTATAAAAATAGTGAGGAAGTACACACTTTCTCACAAGGGCACACCCATGATTGACAACAAGAATTCAGCATGATAGCTTAGAATGATGGAATAGAATGATATGTTTAGATCTCAAGTGAAGGTAACACTAATGGTTTGGTGCTTTAATAAGATAATTAAGGTTTATAAATATAAATTCAATATAATATATATCTTGAATGGATTGATGAGCTTCCATTCTCCATGGAATATGAGGATGACCAAGTTTCAACAGAACATGAGCCTTGTTATGGCTCTAAAGAAGAGTTATACATACTTGATCAACATAATGATTCGTAAGTGAATGGTAATAATGATAGTGAGATTCATGTATTTTCAATTTATCATGAAGGGATTACATTTTGGGAAGACTTCAAGAGCTTTTTTTCAAGTTTTGATAATCCAACTCTACCCCATGAGGAGCTTGAGAAGGGTCTTAAGGAGAACACTATGAAATTTGATCCTTTTGAGTCTCATAAGTAGAATCAAGGAGATAATAATGACATATGTCATCCATGACTAGAAACTTACCAAGAGGTTTAAGGCCTTGATAATCCACAATCTCAAATAGATCAAAATGAAGACTCAAGCCAAGGTATACCAGTTGGGTTTTCAGGAGAATCACTACATGAGAGAATGAAAAATCAAGAATAACCCATGAATAAGGTATAAAATAGAAAAATGATGTAAATAGGGTAAATTTTGAATGACTATGATAGGGTGTTGGATTCACATGACCAACTCTTACACTTTAAGGTGGATCCAAAAGATCTAATTACTCTCCTAAGAGATTATGAGCATGCTAATGTCTCCAACTGCAAGTGGAAATCATCACTCAATGATCAATGATTGATTGAGATCCAATTAGTACATGAAAATTATATCTTATGGTGCCATGGTGATCAAATATGTTTTATATTTGATATTTGAGGAGAAAAGAGTTTGGTCTTAGGTTAATTATTTATAGTGTTTGTCTTATTGTTTTCATAAGTGTGTCTATAAGTTTGGTGTTTGGTTGCCTTAGTTTTCTTTTTGTCTTGCATTATTGGTACTTAGGTGTTTGGTGTTGTATCCTATGTGTTATTTATTTTAGTGGTGTTTCCTTGTATGTGGTTTTAGTTACATTCCTAGAGGTGTTATAAGGTGCTAATCTTTTTGGGTAGTCTAATAAGATGGCCAACCAAGTCATAGTGTCACCTTAGTGAGTCATGAATACCATGGACAGATAGTGGGTTATCTTGACCAATAGGATTGTTAACCCTGTGAATCGCCAAAAGGTATCAACATTTTAGCCTCCCAAGATAAATGTTAACCCTTACAGTAAAAACTTCCCCATGACACCCACCCAATATTTCACATGGTGATCTTCCTACATGGTGATATCTTTTTTGGTCTCATTTTGAACCTTTTTAATATTAATTAAGGTTTCATGGTGTGTTAGAACTACTTATAGAGATCATAATATCTCATAGGTATCTTGAGATCTTTTTTTTATGCACTAGTATTCATGGTGGTCCCTAGATGAGTAGAGAGTCATTAAAGTTATTTTGAGGTCTATAAGGTGGCTTAAACATTGTTTGACAAGATTAAGGATCTCTAACAGAAGTTATGGTAGTTTGGGAGGTTTAAGGTTTTTAGTCCTTATGGTTTTAGATATGTTTTAAACCACTTATTGTGAGAATAAATTTGTTAACCTGATATTGGAGATGTTCAAACCCATTTCAAGTCATAATATGAAGTAAAATTATGTGTTTAAGATAATTATTCATGGTATACTTATTCAACATGTTTCAAGCCTTGTCTAGCCCTTCAAAGACACCAAATGACCCTCAAACGCCTCATCTGGGTCTAGTTACATTATAAAAATTTGAAAAGGGGGAATGTTTTTATGAAAATTTAATTATAAGGGTCTTAAGGGGGTTCCATATACATCATAAAGCCATCATAGGGTGGTTTCACATCATAAATAGTCCATTTTAGGGGTCAAATTCACTTCCCACTCACCAAATGGGTCCCACACATGGGAAAGTATGTCCTTTCAACTCCACAAACCATAAAAATTATTTTTAAATGTTTTTATACTTCTATTTTCCATCCCTCTATCTTCCAATGGTGTCCCAAGATCTAAAAAATGAAGAAATATAGGAAAATAAGGTGTTTTGTAGGAGTTTTGCATGTTGTACAGATTTATACGTTCAATTACATATAAAAATAGGTAATAAAGTTCACTCAAATTTCATGCTAGGTAACTCAAATTATTATATATTCTAAAATATTAAAAATATTTCCAAAACCATTTCACTTCTCCATTAAGCTATTTGGCACACTTGGAGAAGCTCTTAGTTTTTTCCTCAATCCATATAGGAGAGAGAAAATGAGGAGCCAATCTCTTGGGAAGAGGAAGGCAGTATCTTAACCATCCCATTCTTGGGATTGGTATTCAAATTCATGTATTATGCTCTATTAACAAACACTAAGAATATGGGTAGTCAAATTGTCTCCTTCATTTGTGTAGGGGTGAAGATTGCATCAGTGTTGGTACATTCTTGAAATGGTTTTGTAGATCTGTGTTTGTATGTGTGTTTTATAGGTCCTTAGGGTCATTCCATGGTATTCCTTATATACAAATAATAATTTAAATTTTAAATTTATTATAGACACTTTGTATCTTGTAGAAACTCATCGAGTCTTAATCTCTCTGAGTGCACACCTTAAGGGGTGCACTAGGAAAGAGGTGGGTAGACCATTGGTGATTTTCAAGATTATTTTCCTTTTACCACTTGTTATATACACACTTATCTCCTAAAAACCTCAAATCTAATCTTTTTATTATCTATTTCACCCTCATCTAGTCATTTACCACTTTTATTTACCTTTTCCCTTGCCTAAATCCCCTTTTAGTAGTTTTAAAATTGTTAGTTGGGTCAACCCTCTATTATTTTGTCATTGGCCCATAGTTCTGATGTAGTTAATTTTTAGCATGGGTTATTAACCAAAATTGTGATAGGTCAATTGGGTCAACCTTATAAACCAAAATTTTTGGAAGGGCTTAGGGTTAAATCCACACACACACACACACACACACACACACACACACCTATGTATGTATGTATATAAGTTCATTTCACCATTATTTAGAGAAGAAAAGAAGAAGTAAGAGATATTTTGCATCTACTTATCCACCATTCTACTTAAAGATAAAGCTTAGGGTTTCATACTTTATGTACATATACAGATCTTATCTTATGGATAAGTGTTTTGGATGTATTGATAGGTTGTGTAGCCTAGAGATGATTTATATTTGTCATCCATGTCAGGATCTTGCTGCCCACTAAGGGCACACTTGATTACCTTTGTATTAGCAACTAAACACAAAATTTAACCAGAATGATAAGTAACTAGAAATATGAAACAACACAGGATATGAGAGACAATACCTAATTGTATTAATACTCATTTAGAAGAAAATACAATAAAGAAGATTCCACACTTCTTCTTCCCACACCTCTAGAGCTCTCACACTTCTAGGGTTCACCTGTAATTCTCCTTCAACACTTCACTCTCTCAACATGTTCACAACAATCAACTCAAACATAGAGTTATTGTTCACCTCTACTAGTCAGTAATAATGCTGCCAGTACACCAAGTACACAACCATACTCCAAGTAGATCTCCCTTTCCTTGCTGCCACCTACAAATCAATAGACCTTACTTACCATGTAGATATCTCTACACCCTAAAGAACCCTTCTCCTTGCCTCACCAAGTCCTCATGATTCTTCAACCAGTACCTTGATGGATCTCCTAGTAGAACTTGCACAACCTACAACTCTCCCTGATCATACACACTCAGCACCCCTTTGGAACTAGGAAGAGCTACTCTTGCTTTCTCTACAAGCACAATGGCTTTCTAGCACACTTTTACAATATAGCCCATGAGTCTATTATATAGATCTCATGCATACAATAATTGGACTTTCTTAATTACAATAATTAGACACACAACTCCAAGACTATAATTAGCCTTTAACATGCAAACTGACAGTCTAAAAATAGACCTGTTCTCAACTCACATGCAAACGCATGCACACACAGGTTGCCGACATCAACTCCTTCATGACTGATGTTGGCTGACTCATAACCGACATCAGTTGATCAAACTGACGTCAGTTGACTTGTAATTTGTTCTTCAACTCAGCAACCTCTACAACTTCAACAACCTCCTTCCCTATTTACATCAGTGAAGCTTTTAGCTCCATAACCTAACAATCTCCCACTTGGAGATAAACAGCTGCACTATACCTTTACCTATACACTGTCTAATTTATTCCTTGGCTTGTATCCCTCTTTAAGTTCAATCCTGAAGACCAACCACCACACACCCTGTGGTACACCTCCTATCATCCAAGTAACCTGCCACATCTAAACCTACAACTCCATGTAGTGAAGACCTTGACCCTGCATAACATGAATCCCTGCTACTGGTCCCTCTCAAATACTTGAGAATCCACCTTCCCCAAATTGGCTCCAAACTCTCTGACAACTCCCACTGCTTGGGAAATCTCAGGTCTACACCAGACCTCATGTGATTTTGAACACTATTCTAAGCTCAGCTTAAACTGTCCAGCCCTTGGTGTGCTTATCGGTTCTACATCCTGCATATTGAACCCTGCCAACACCTTCTTCACATCAACTCCCACTGGAGACAAAAAATCTCCATGTCTCTTATGCCAAATAATTTCACTGCTCCCAAATTCTTCATGACATACCTCTAAAATAACTTTACCTTTAGCTCAACAACTCCTTGCATGTGTAACCCTACAACAAGCAACCACACCACATACATTAACAAGATAATGTTGTAGTCATCATCCACCTGGTAAAGACAAACACAATGGTTACACTAACATTTACAAAAGCCTTGCTTTGTCATCCACCTGCCAAAACTTGTACCACTGTCTTGTAGCTTCCTCAAGACCATATACCCTAGCCTTCCATCTCACGTGTCCATCCACTCTCTTCTTTAACTTGGGAATCCATCTGTATTTCAGTGCTTTCATCCCAGCTGGCAACTCTACCAAATCTCTCACTTGGTTCTCTTCTAAAGAATTCATGCCATGCTCCCACTGTTTCTTGGATTCTACCTGCATTGCCTCTTCACATCTTCCTAGTTCTTGACCATTAGTAAGCAACTAGTAAGAAGGTGAATAATGAATATGAGGTCCACTTACCCTTTTAGTCCTCCATATGGGTGTTTGAGACTCCTTGATAGCTTGCTGTTTGCCCAACATCTATTCTAGTGATCGATCTCAACCATCTCCCAATCTGCACCCTATTGACATCGATTTCCTGTGACTGACCCTATTTGTCAATGTCAGTCCCCTAATCGATGTTGGTGTCCCTTTTGTTGATGTTGGTTCCTTTTTGACTGACGTTGGTTCCTGTTGCCCGACACCACCAACTCTGTTGATCTACACATGACCAATGTCGGTGCCTATCTATGTTGGTTCCTCTTGACCAATGCTGGTACTTGTGTTCACCTATGAGTGATGACTTTTTACCTGTGAGCTCCTTTTGGATCAAACCCTTATCCATATTAACATAGCCCTACTCAGAATAATTTAGTCCCCTCAGCTGATCTCTGTCTATCATCTCCTCCATGAACAGTAAGGCTTTCCAGTTCTTAAGTTTGTCAAAGATATCTATCTTCCGCTTAAGAACATGCATTCCCTTCTTACATATGTAACCAAGCCTACAAAGCCACATCTCTATAATAAAAGGTAAATCAGTAATATAAGTAGATAGATAAAGGATACCTACTTTCTTACCACCGTCTAATTCAAGTGCATCCACTGTGAGAGTTACTGTGCATCTCTCATCACCTAACTTTCCTAAAGAAAATAGACTCATCTCCAAGACTCGTACCTACATGACCTCATTCAACACTTGTGTGTTATCTATCTGCAATTTCAGCTTCACTTCCCCTTTGCCAACCATTTGACAAGGCTCACCAGCTCCTAAATAAATCTCTCCAAAGTCTCCAAAGACATACCCATGAAAAGATGCTCTATTTCAGGCTGCATGGAAAGAGGCAAAAGAATTTGTAAACCAAGATTCTACTTTATCTAGATCAACCTGTGCAACAACAACTACAACATCTACTTCTACATGTTGATCTTCTACCAACCAACAATCTCCCTTTACTTGCTCTTTCTTTCCATCAATATGACCATTTATGCTATTCAGTTTCTCCATTCTTAGCTTACTTTCTTCTGCCATTGCCATACTCCCACTCAATCAAAAACCCCTGTGAGTACCCTGTAATCAACAAACACCAACTAGATCTAAACCACCTGCTAGTCAACCCAACCAAAAGCTCTGATACCAACTGTCATGATCCTGCTGCCCACTAAGGGCACACTTGATTACCTTTGTATTAGCAACTAAACATGGAATTTAACTAGAATGATAAGTAACTAGAAATATGAAACAACACAAGATATGAGAGACAATACCCAATTGTATTAATACTCATTCAAAATAAAATACAATAAAGAAGATGCCACACTTCTTCTTCCCACACCTCTAGAGCTCCCACACTTCTAGGGTTCACCTATAATTCTCCTTCAACACTTCACTCTCTCAACACAGTCACAACAATCAACTCAAACACAAAGTTTTTGTTCACCTCCACCAGTTAGTAACAATGCTACCAATACACCAAGTACACAACTATACTCCAAGTAGATCTCCCTTTCATTGCTACCACCTACAAATCAACAAACCTTACTTACCATGTAGATATCTCTACACCCTGAAGAACCCTTGTCCTTGCCTCACCAAGTCCTCATGATTCTTCAACCAGTACCCTGGTGGATCTCCTACTAGAACTTGCACAACCTGCAACTCTCCCTAATCATACACACTCAGCACCCTTTGGAACTAGGAGGAGCTACTCTTGCTCTCTCTACAAGCACAATGGCTTTCTAGCACACTTTTAAAATACAACCCATGAGTCTATTATATATATCTCATGCATACAATAATTTAACTTTCTTAATTACAATAATTAGGCACGCAACTCCAATACTATAATTAGCCTTTAACATGCAAACTGATAGTTTAAAAATAGACCTGTTCTCAACCCACATGCACACACAGGTTGCCGATGTTGGCTCCTTCATGACCAATGTTGACCGACTCATAACCAACATCGGTTGCTTCTACACTATAATATGACTGACGTCGATTGATCAGACCGATGTCGATTGCCCTGTAATTTATTCTGCAACTTAGCAACCTCCACAACTTTAGCAACCTCCTTCCCTATTTGCATCAGTGAAGCTTTTAGCTCCACAACCTAACAATCCTTACATACCACAATAACTTCTTGTGAAGCACCTTGGCTAAGGGAAAGATTAAGGCTTGATGGGTTCATCTTCAAAGGTAAATATACCTAACTTGTTCCTCCCTTGTAAGAGTGGATAGATATGCATTTTTTATTCTCTTCCATGTATTAGGATTTTATGTACATTAATGTGATTATATGTCTCTTATGAATGTTTAATTTTATTATTTCTAACCTCCACTTTGTGTCATGAGCTTTGGTGAGCACTAGATTATATTTTCTTTACGTGATATTAGTTTAGTGAGATATTAGAACATAGTACTCCCTTAGGGTTATTGCATGATTGTGATTTACTGGAGGCATTATAACCCTCCCTAAAATAATGTATTATGGTAAGAGATCCCTTAATTAGGTCTAGTATATCCCCATATTGGTCATGTTCCCAATTATCTATTGTATCCCCAATTGGAAGTATATGGTATGATCTATCTTCTCCAAGTTAGGATTGATTTATAAACATGATGAATATTTTATTGCATAAATTTTGGTCAACCTAACATGAATCTAACCCTTACAAGTTTTATTTCACATTTTTCATCATTACATCATTTTATTTTTATATATTTATGATACTGGGTTGAGAGTATCAATTGAACTCTAACTTCTATGCATAGGTTTAACACACAGTCACATCAATACAACTATATTATATCTGTGTATATTTTTCATCAAGTATAGGATACTAAGGTTGAATCTAATGACATAGTACATTTTTATACATCAAAATCATCCTATTAGGTCAACACAGTCAACCCTGTACATTTTTAGACTTCCATAAAACATACTAGGTTAACCTTATTAATGTAGTACATTTTTTAGGTTTTTAGCAAGTAGGGTCTGCAAATCTAGTTTAACCTAGTTGAAAATTTTGGTATAATTTTAAAGTATAAATCAAGGCACTTTAACAATAATCTTAGTTTCTTTTGCATCCTCCAACCCACCAAGGTTCTTTTCTATCCTTCTTTGTCATATCTATCATTTTTTATAGTTCTTTTTTCATAGTTTACAATCTTTAAAACTACCCCTATATAGTAAACTAGGTCAACCCTATCAATGTAGTTCTATATTTTGTATTCTATCTAGAAAATTAGGTCGACATTGTTGACGTATTTCTTTTTAAGACCCTTGATTTTACAATACAAAAGTGACACTGTCAACTCTATTTTGTATTCTTTGCATACACTATCATCAAAATTGACACTATACTATGTTTCAAAGTTGGAATTAACACTTATATGATAGTAATTAGCTCAAACTTTCACGTTTATTTCTTCCATGCTTAGAATAGATCATATATTCTAATTATGTGGTTTTTTAATATACCATTTAGTTTCACTATTTTCTCTTTTATGTACACACTACCAAATCACAAAATCTTAGAATGCATTTTAACAATTGTCTGCCCAAGGCTTACCTACTTATATTTCATCACCAAGGGGGAAGATAACTTAGTTTTCTAGCCAAGTATAAACATGTGGTTAATCATATATATTATCTAAGCACCTGACACCCTTATCATTATGGTGTGTGAAGTGAAGGGGTAGGCCCAAATACCAAGCCAACACCACTGCTAATACAAATCCCTTTCAACCTAAACATCCTTAAACCATCCTTATATTTATTTCTAGTTCCTTGATTATATCTAATTTATTATCACATCTAAAAATCACATTCTAATAATCTAACAACATTTAGGATGACCACTTAGTTAGCTTTGACTATTCAAGTTGACTGATTAATCTTTGCTCAATTGTATGTTGTATTGTAAAAACTTGCATTAGATAGTATTGGTACAAGGTTTTTTATTGTGTAACTTAATTGGATCAATCTCATTGACCTAATTTATTATGTGTTTCCTTCCATTTCTTTCTTCCAAAAGTACTTACAAAAAAATTCCTATTTTTAGTACTAGGTTGACATTGTTGACTCTATACAATCTTTAACCTTGGTTCACTATACTAGGTCAACACTATGAAAATTTTATAATTTTTAGCCTCAATTAACTATACTAGGTTGACCCTATCAAATTTTTACATTTTTTTAACCCCTATTTCCATTACTAGGTTGACATTATCGACTTTGTATAGTTTTCAACCTTAGTTTCCTATACCAGGTCGACACTATTGACTTTGTACTCTTATTTGTGTCTTCTTATCTCTTTGGTTTTACACCTATTCCTTATGTGGTTATCTAGTCTTATTTCATCATGATGACATATTTTCATCCTTCTCCTAGTCAATAACATTAAATCATCAATAATTTAGATCATAACCTCACTTATTTCATTGCTTTAGATGAAACTATTCACTTTCTTCCTTCATCTTCTCCTAGTCTATAAATAATAACTACATAATGTAACATATTTGAGGTCATTCATCCTAATCCTCCTCCCAATACCAATGTTTGGAATCCTCTACCAAATAATCCCCCTCTCACCAAAGCTAGTACCCCTCCTACAAACACCAATCCACCTATTGTTTTAACATAACTTTTTGCATATGACATACAATAAATGAACATAATACAAACTTATAACACCTCTCAAATTATTAACACGAAAAATTATTTATTAAACATGACTAATCAACCACTTCAAGTCATCATGTCTCAACCAAATCACAATTTTGTCCCTCCTCCCCTTACAGATGCCAATGGAAATATCATCCCTTAACCTCTAATGAATAATAAAATGCTTTAAAATATTCAAAATTAACCTTTAGCACCATTAATAGCATCCATAGATATTGGAAAATTTTCTCCAAATATCACATATAATGGGACTAAGGACCCTACTATGTTTCTTAAGTCTTTTGGTAATCTCTATAAGGAATGGGTCCAAACTAACACCTTTTCTACCACCAAGCTCTTAGCTAAAAAATGTTGGTGATGCACTTGAATGGTACAACTAATTTCTTATACATTCCATCTCACAATTAGATGATTTAATCAATACTCTAAAGATGGAATTCTAAAATGATGACCTTCCTAAAAATTACCTTAGCCATTTCATCAATGCCAAACAATTTCCTAATGAATCTACTCATACTTTCATCAAATGATAGAAGTCTCTTGATCATAAATTGGACCATAAAATGAATGATGATACTATTTTAAAACTATTTTTTATTGATCTTAAATCTCCCCTTTAATACAAAGTTCAAATCTTTTCACCTAAAACTCTAGAAGAAGCCTTAGACCAATAAAAAAGGTAAGACTTTCATATGACTCAATTTGAAACATCTCAAATAACTACTGAAGAAACTTTCCAATCATTTTCTCATAAAACTTATTCATCCAAGCCTCCCTAACCTCAAAATGGATCATCCAATTAAACTAATTTTAACCCAACCCACCCTCCATTAAGTCTAGTACAACTTAAGAATAAATTACCACCCTTTAAACCCATGATATTTGATACTTCCAAAACTCCTCCAAAATGGTATGATATTGACCTACTATAGGTCATTATCATGAGCCTTGTCATTATATTCACCGATCTCTTCTTTATTCCATTCTTGGTCCACATTTAAATATTTATACTTTCACAAAACAATATTATCAAGACTATCTTCAATCTTCTTAACTTCAATCTCAAGAACCACAATCACATTAACATAAATTACCTAATGATGAACAATAATTATCCTATACATGTACCTCATCTTCTAATTTTGGTCAAACCAAAATTTATCCTTCTTCTTACACCAATAAGGAAATGATAGCTAACATGAACAACTTTAAACATATCATTACATTCATTAAACCTCAAACTCTTAGGTCACATGAACTAAAGGAGTACCTAGTTCAAATGACTACTCTAAAGTATATCATGCATGGTCCTCCCCTTTACATCCTTTACCTCTTCATACCTCTCCTAAACATCATATGTCACATTCAACATCCTTAAAATCTAACAAACCAATGCATTTACCTATCTACAAATGCACCTACCAACCCAATGGAAATCATTTTAATGGTTTAATGTTAGCTTAATCGAACTCACATGTTGGGGAATATTTTTATGCCCATCTACATGCCCTGTCAAACTTTGGGGCATCTTGTGATACCCATCCCTACATATAATTACCCATTGGGTCATCTTACGATGCCCATTCTTATTCTACAATGAATAACAAGCAAATTTAACTTAAAGAAACCTTCATAAACTTATAGGATTGTGTTTAACATTCTCATATTTTTTATAGATATTATCATAGATCTTATTTGTTGTTTTTTGTCTCATGTTTCTTTATTTTTTTATAATTTAGATCTTTTAGTCACACTTTACTAGCATAATTGTCACCTTTGGGTTTTTTGTATCTTCTTTCACATTTCATTTTGTTCTTATATATCTCTTTCATTTTTGTCATTTTATGTCATTTTTTTGCCTTAGTAGCTTTATGATTATTTTCCCCTTTATTTAGCATCTGAACTTATTAGTGTTCACTTTGTGAGTTACAGTGTAAAACTATGGATAGGACTTGGACTTCCTCATAAATTACCACATTAAAACATCTTTAAACCAATTTTTAGGGTGACTACTACTCTCATTGGTGCTTGTATTAGATCTATTATAGGTTACTATCATAACATAGCCCCATATCTTTCATAGCACTATTTTACCTCCTTGTGATAAGATACAATCATATTCATCATTGTATCACTTATTACATAGATGGATCTCTTATAATCCCTATCTTTCCCTTATTTCCTTTCATTTGAGGCTCACATCAGTCAATTTTGAGATTGCACACTTACTTGTGGGCAAGTCTAGGAGTCTTTAAACACCTTAGCATTTAGGTCCTTCTCTCTAGTGACCAAGTGTAATATCTCTTGTGTTTGTCATATTTAACACCCATTTTTGGTTTTCCAAATCCATATGGAGGAGGAATAAATAAAATCCATCAAAAAATTTAAAATCCAAATCATAAAATACAAACAAAAGGCAATGATCTAAAAGACAAAATTAAAAATTCCAAAAGTCAAATCACACTAAAAGACATGATTCCAAGCACATCTCCTTATTCTAGTTGAAACTCAAAATCTATATTTGGACTCACAATAGATCCAAGGTCCATTGGGGTATGATAGGCCAATAGATTATAAAAGAAGAATAACAAAATATTTTAGTGCCACCTAATTTCTCACACAAGTACCTAATCTTCACAGTAAACCAATGGCTCTATAAGGGTTCTTGAGGAATGGGGAACATGTTGTGGAAAGGTAAGTATATTTTAATTTTAATTTATATATCCTTCATGGGATGATCTATAAACTTCACTAGTTATCTCAATCTTTGTGTTCATTAGTCAAAATGTCCCAAGTCCTTAGTGTTGATAGTTCTTAGTCTTTCTCACTTGCCTAGTGTGTCTGATTATTGTTAAAGATGTTCACATCACCCATGTGGTGCCTCACATTCCTTATTCACATCACATATTTTCCATATATTCCCCTTGTTGGATATTAATTTTATTTTATCTCAACTTTGATCACATATACCCTATTATGCCTCTTGGTTTATAGTTTGTGAGTTACATTCTAAGATCTTGGATAGGACTAGGCCTTCCTCAAAAACATCCTTACAAAACTTACCACACCATCTCATTGTCATACTAGTCATGTCAATAAGTGGTGTTTTCTTACATTGTATCTTAGAACATGCACTAAGTTTGATTTCTCATCCTTTAGAGCTTTTGATTTTGATCTATTTATCATGTTCTTATTTTATTTTTTTGGACTTCACTTATCTTACATATGACATTTGGAATTATTACATATTTTTCTTCATGTACAACTTATTCATGCTTGGATCACATTGTTACTAAAATTTCATTTTCACTTATTTATGATTTTTTCACCTTCATTTAACATACTTGTATTACATATTAATTTTAATTTTCATTTTTAGACATTTGTGATTTTTTTATGTTTGATTTGACATGTTTATCTTACATGGGGTTACTTCTCATTTACTTCCATATATTTTTTAAAGTTTTCATGAATTGTGTATACACCTAAATTGTTCAAGAAACCACACATATCATGTATTTTCATAGTCCTTTCATAGGAGACTCTGATTGGAGAATATGAGCTTTGTTCACATTTAGCTAGGTCTTTTGTTTTAGTCATATTGGTTTTATTTGATGCTCAAATCACATTTTTGCCTATTCCCAGTCATCTAAATCCTTTAAAATAGTCATTCCACCTCATCTAGGTTAGGTTTTCTATGTTCTTTCCATCCCCCTAGGTCTTTGGCCTATAGGACAAGAGTACTAGAATTGGACTACAGTGTTGGTTCCACTAGTGTCCACTTTTGACACTCCTATCCAAGGGCATTTTGGGTTCCAACATTTAGTTTCTTTTGATTAGTAAGTCACAACCCCTTTCTTTTCTTCATCCTTAAGTTTTCTAATGTTTTAAAAATGTAAATAAATATCCCAAATTCAAAATAAATAGTCTCCTATATAAAGGACTACAGAAGGAATTTTATATCTAGCACTTACTACTTTGGCACATTAGATAATAAAAATTAATCAATAGTATAGCTCAGCATTCTACATCAGATATAAACTTGCATGCTTGATCAAGGAAGGGCCTAGGAAAAATTTCATTCTTTCATTTACTGTGCACATGATTATGCACCTTCCCTAAGGTAGAACTACATTTGATTTGAGACCCTAGTTTTAGGGTTAATGTAGGCAATGATTAAAATAATAAGGTTTTTATATCATGTGATCATAATTCCCCTAACCTATATTTTCCCCCTTATGATTTTGATCTATTTTTTATTTGCACATGCATGTGTGTAGATAGATACAAGGTTTCAAGATTAAAATGGTTCTATAGTGATCTATGTTGACTTCTAGCCTCTAAAACTTTATAGGCAGGGTCATACAGACATAAAAAACAAAACCCAAGAATCTTAGGTCTCCTAAACAATATTGGAAGAAGTGGACTATAGTGTTGGTGCCACTAGTGTCTTATTTTAGTGCTCTTTTCTAATTATAAAATTAAGGCCATATCTTGACTTATGATAGTGTCCCAGTCTTACACCATAATTTCTAGCTCTTGAATCATTCATTTCAATCTATTTTTAGATAATTTTATTTCTCTTCCTCATGTAAATTATTTGATAAAAATATATATTTTTCCATATAAAACTATATATTTTCCCCTTATTCTAGACCCTTTATTATTTAGGAACTAAATACTAGTTTGCCAAAAATAATATTACATTTACTGAACCTGAGTTATTTCAAATAAATCTAAGACCCTAGGTACCCTTAGGATTTTTCCTTCAAATTTTGTGCACAAATGTAATTTCAAATTTCTAAATTTTGTATAGTTTTTTTTCCATTTATCCTATTCAATATTATTTTTATAATTTAAATTATTGTCATAATTTTCAAAAATTCTAAAACCCTAACCAAAAACCCTAGCTTTCCAAACTAGGTCCTCATACCCTAAGCCTACTTCCCTTATAATTTTTAGAAAAATATTCTAGAATTTTTGTAAATTGTTTAGTGTCTAAAATATTTTCAAAATTAGTAATTTTTATGTGCAAAAATTCAATTTAAAATTTCTGATTTTTGTATAAATTTTTTTGCATTTATCATATTTAAATATTATTTTTAAAATTTAAACTATTTCATAATTTTCAAAAAATTATAAAACCCTAACCGAAAACTCTATATTCCTAAGCTAGGTCCTCAAACCTCAAGCCATCTATCCTTTAAATTTTTGGAAAAATATTTTGAAATTTTTGCAATTTTTTTTTATTATCAAAAATAATGTCAAAATCTCTATGTTAGTAGTTATTTTTGCATTTATTTTCTTAAAAGTACTTGTCAATACTCTCTTTGGTGAAAGGAATAAAATGGACACTAAGGAACTTCTTCCCTCCCATCCCATAGATCAATATTTAAATTTTTCTCATAATTATGACAATGAATGGACAAATTTGCAAAATTACACATTAGCTAAAAATGTGTAAAATGATTTCATTTGTAATGAAGATAATTACTATTGTTTTAATGAGGAATATGATGATACATGTGAAAGTGATAATGAATAAAAAGTAGATGCATATTCTTCTCTCAAACCTATCTCTTTTATTCATGCTTCTAAAGAAAATAATTTTGATAAATGGGAAAGATACTTTTCACTTCATTCTCCTATACAGAATGCACCAAATGAAAAAATCAGTCATGCAATTTCAAGTGAATCTCTTATTGATGATAATTTTCATCCATATATGCACGACCCCTTATTTTCCATCCACTTTATCTCATAAGTCATTTTTCATGTAAATGCTAAAATTTCACTGAGAAAGACAAATGTGGGATATATGTCCCAATTATATAAATTCCATCTATGATGGTATACATGTAATGTTTTATTACTCACAATATACATAGCTGAAAATGAAAAAATCCTCCCTTATTCCAAACCTTACATACAACTACCCTATTTTTGGGTGAATAATTATTGCCAATATGATAGGAATGATCTTGCATCAAACACCCTTGATAATATTTTGTGAGAATAATTATAATAAATCAAGGCTAGATGGTAGAACCATTCATATGATTGAAATAGTAAGGACATGGCATGACCTTCCAACATAAAGTATATCTTTGTATATTTTTATCCATTTTCCTTCCTTTATTAATCCTCCTTTATGCTCACAAACTATTGTCCTTTACCTAACTATGACTACCTTTCCATTTGATTAGACATGATAGAACCACCTCCTCTCTCTCTCTCTCTCTCTCTCTCTCTCTCTCTCTCTCTCTCTCTCTCTCTCTCTCTCTCTCTGAAATATAACAATACAAATGCAATAAAATTAAATTACCAATGCATAGTTTAAATAATGCATCTCACGATCTCAACTCTACTTTATCGAAAGAATGTCTAAATGATAACTTTCTTACTCTTACTTCTGATGTTGTAAATGAAAATAATGCATACAATCCATCCATAGATAACATAGATGCACATAATATTCCACATTCACATGATAATTTATTACATATTAGAAAATAATTAAATTCTTCTCTTACACCTCTCCCTAGAAATGATGGAAGTGATAATGAGTATGATAGTGAACAGACAAATGACTATGAAAATGAGAGTGATTATGAACAATATTGAAATTTTGATAATGCATGGAAAAATGATTAGTATTATGCACATAGTGAAGAAGAAAATTCATCTCATACCTCTAACTCTTCTCTAATTTCTCCTCTCAAATATAATGCACTACCAAATGTTGTTTCTACTTCTATGAATGATTCTATTTCAAATAACAAACATGTTAATGCTAATATCAAATCTTCTACTCAATTACAATTTGATTCACTAAAACATAAAGATACCAATGAACCTCATAAGCTACCCCTCACTATATTATAACCCATTTCTCACCCTTTACCTAAAGAGAATGGTAGCCCACATCCCTCTAGTAAGGTCCAAGTTACCATTACTCTCAAGTTTCTAGTCATCACACCCCCTCTTTATAATCCAATCATTAAATGTAACATTCCCATATATAAAATTAACAAGCAAATTAAACAATTAAATAAACCACTTTAAGATACTAATGTACCATCCCAAGAGATTATCTCTTTGATGCATGTAGTTGGTGAATTACAACACCAAGTGCATCTCCTTACCTTGGAAAACAAGGCTTATAAGTCTTGAATGGATGCTAATTATTTACTTGGTAATCCCATTTTTAATACATTCATAAAATCTTCATTGCCTCATTTTGATGGAATTGGAGATCCATTCATACACATTCAAGCCTTTCAGAAGGCTTTGCCATCTCATACAAGTTCATTTATTCTAATAAAGTTGTTCCACTTGACATTAGTGGGGGAAGTACAAAATTGGTTCTTTCATAAACTCCGCATTGGATCTTTGCACACATATGATAACTTAGAGGAGAAATTTCTTAGATATTACATAGAAAACATGCATCCTTATGTTACATATAGATTACATAGGTCACTTAGCATTACTCACAAAATTTAGGGGAATATACCTTTAGTTTATAGATACAGTGGTTCAAATCATATGGATCCACACTATTTATAGTTTACAGATACATAAACTATTCAGATATAGTGGTCTAAGTTATATGATTTCATAGTGACTTTGATACAAATTCAAACCCAAATACCATATTTGGGGGAATGTACATTACAACATGTCTCACACATACAACTTCATATAGCATGACATAGTTATAAGACCAGATAACAGATTATAGGCATAGTGTAGAGCATAGTTTTTTGATCTCTAATTTTTATTATGGGGCATGGAATGATAGGTCATATTACATGTGATTATATAAATTACCATACTATACATATGCATCACTCACATACCAGATTTGGGGACATGACATAGATGTTCATGTTATTCATCATCTAAGATTATATAGATAGAATGGAAAGACATGCCATTTTATTTTTACACATTTACTAGAGTTTTAAATTACACCTAACTATACCCAGGTTTTCACCAAGTTAGACCGTATGATCATCTATAGTGGTTGGTCCATAGAATTACCTAGACCCAGACTATATGAGTTTGTGTGGGATAGAGGATAGATATTGGTTTTGGGCCTCTGAGTATTTCTTAGTTCTAGTTTAGATATTTAGAGTGGGGGCATGACAATTATTTATATTTATAGCATATATATTCTACACACACATTCTAGATTACATGAGTTTATGTGGGACAAATGGAAGACATTGGTTTTGAGCCTCTGAGTATTTCTCATTCCAGTTAGATTCAACATAGGGGCAAGTATTGCCCTCCTTCTCCATGTTATACATATTCTAATTCTAGATTCAATATAGGGGGAATCTAGTCTAAGGACTCATTTTTCTAGGAATTATTGACTTCTCCATCCAATTCCTTGGCTAGGAAGTGAGTTGGACCCTTTTATAACACATTCATTTCTACGCAGGTAGGTTCGAGTATGCATTTTATTTTAACTCTTCTACTCTAGCACTTCATTTTATTGCATCACTATATTAAAAGGAGGGAAATTTTATACACCCTAAATTGGTCAATTAACCACACATATCATGTCTTTTCAAAGTCCTTTCATAAGAGACTTTAACTAGAGAATATGATATTTGAACACATTTATCCAGGTCTTTTGTTTTAGTCATCTTGGTCTTGTTTGATGCTTGAATCACATTTTTGCATATTCTCAATCATTTGAGTCATTTCAAAAAGTCATTCCACCATATCCAGGTCATGTGTTATATGCTCTTTCCATCCCCCTAGGTCTCTATCATGTAGGATAGGAGTGTTGTAATTGGACTACAACACCAGTGCCACTAGTGTCCACTTTTAGTGCTCCTATCCAAGGTCATTTTGGTTTCCAATAGTAAGTTTATTTTGCTTAATAATTCCTATCCCCTTTCTTAGATTCATCCTTAAGTTTCCCAATGTTGTCCAAATGCAAATAAAGCTCCCAAATTCAAAATAAAGAGTCTCTTATATAAAGGACTACTTAAGGTATTTTATATCTAACACTTACTACTTTGGCACATTAGATAATAGAAATCAGTGAATATTATAGCTTAGCATTCTATATCACACATAGACTTGCATGCTTGATCAAGGAAAGGCCTAGGTGAAAGTTCATTCTTGTATCCACCATGCACATTGATTATGCATGTTCCCTAAGGGAGAACTACATTTGATCCGAGACCCTAGCTTGAGGGTTAATATAGGTAGTGATTAGGTCAATAAAATAAGGGTTTTAGATCATGTGATCATACTTCCCCTAACCCTTTTTTCCCCCTTATACTTTTGATTTATTTATTATTTGTATGTGTGTAGATAGATATAGGGTTTTGAGATTGAAATGGATCTACAATGAGATATATTGACATCCAACATCTAAAACTTTAAATACAATGTCACATAGACACATCGAACAAAACCTAAAAAACTTAGGTCTCTTCGATAATAGTGGTAGAAGTGGACTACAACACCAGTGCCACTAGTGTCCTATTTTAGCACTCATATCCAATCATAAAATGAAGGCTAGATCTTGACTTGTGATAGTGTCCTCATCCTGCATCACAATTTCTAGCTCTTGAATCATTCATTTTAGTCTATTTTTAGATAAGTTTATTTCTCTTCCTCATGTAAATTATTTGATAAAAAACTATATTTTTCATATAAAACTAGATTTCTCCCCTTATTCTAGACCCTTTATTACATAGGAACTAAATACTAGTATCCCAAAAATAATAAAACACATTGATATTTCATTTGTCATTCATGTTTTACATAATTCCCAATGTAATTTAGTATGTTCTACAATCATTTTTGACATGTTTGCCAATGTGATTTAGTATGTTCTACATTCCCCTTTGCCATTTATGGTTTACATGCTTCCCAACATGATTTAGTATGTTATAAATTATTTTTTACTGTTTATGTTTTCCATGATTTCCAATGTGATTTATCATTAATTTTCCATCATTTTATCATTCATTTCCATCATTTTGTCATTCATTTGACTTCAATATTCTAACCTTGCATTAACAAGCCTAATTTGTCATAATTTATTATTTTTTAATCAATTTGACCTATTTTTAGCCTACTCAGCCATTTTATCTCTCAGTTGGCTATTATGGGTCTTTCTATCACTCTTTCAGTGTATTTTATGCATTGTCATACTATTTTGGTCACTTAATCAAACACTAGGTTGACCAAATTTCCTAAATTTTGATCAGGTTGACTTAACAAACTAAGTCAACCCTTTACTTTTTCCCCTCTTAGTACTAAGTCAGCATAATAACAATTTATACTAGGTCAACAGTTGTAGGCTATGTTAATAGTTTGGAAAACACACTAGGTTGGCACATACATACTAGGTTAGCAGTGTGGATTTTGCAAAATTTCAGCCTACTAGGTTGACTACATTAACCTAGTTGTTTTTGCCTATTGATCCTTACATTTTCTATCAGATTCCTTATTTTACCTGTATCTTTGTTTTTACTACTCCATTTTTCAAACTATAAAATTTTATATAATTGTGATGATTTATAAAATCATTTCCATTACTATATGCCTATATTCTATTTTTTTTAATTTTTGGCTATTTTTTACACTAACTTTTACATGTTCACCTAATATTCTTCACATTTAGATGCTTTTATTCTCTTGCAGTCTAATTATTTATCAAAAAAATAAGGTAAGTATATGTATTTATTTTTGAATTCTATCCTTTCATTTATACTATTTTCTCCTTACTACATTTTACTTAGCATCAACATTATATATTATCATGTTCTATTCCTGAAGTACCATCCCATGTTATACTCATGTGACACATGATGAGATTTGAGTGGGGCATATGTATACACATAATATTTTCAAACTTTTATTGATTACTAACACTTTATATCTTTCAATAACCCATTGAGTCTCAATCTCTTTTAGTGTATGCCTTAAGGTGTGCATTGAGAAAGGGGTGGGTAGATGATTGGTGATTCATAAGATTGTTATCCTTTTTACCACTTTTTATCTACACAATTATCTCTTTAAAATATTATCCATAAGCTTATTCTTATCTATTACACCCTCCTATAGTCATTTTACACTTTCATTGACCTTTTCCCTACCTTAAATCCCCTTTCAGTAGTTTTAAAACTATGTTGTTTGGGTTAACCCTATATTATTTAGTCATCAGCCCACATTGCTGATGTAGTTCATTTTTAGCATGGGTCATTGTCCAAAATGTTTCTAGGTTAACTAGGTTGATACTATTGGATGAAACTTTTAGAAGGGATTAGGGCTAAATATACTTATATATACAAGTTCATTTTGCCATTATCTAAAGAATAAAGAAGAAGTAAGAACTATTGCACATCTACTTATCCACCATTATACTTGAGAAGCAATCTTATGGTTTCATATTTTATTTAAAAATATATATCTTGTCTTGTGGAGAATTATTTTGTATGCATTGATAGGTTTTGTAACCTAGAAATTATTTATCCTTGTCATCCTTACATACCAGAACAACTTCTTGTGAAACACCTTGGCCAAGGGAGAGATTAAAGCTCAACGGATTCATATTCAAAGGTAAGTATTCCTAAAAAATTTCCTCATTTGTAAGAGAATATAGATATGCATTTATACTTATATTTCATTAATTAATATTCTATATACATTTACGTGAGTATCTATCTCTTATGAATGTTTAATTTTATTATTTCTAACCCCCACTTTGTGTCAAAAGTTTTTGTGAGCACTAGATTAGATTTTCTTTACTTGTTATTAGTTTAGTGAGATATCAAAACATAGGAATCATTTAGGGTTATTATGTGATTTTGATTTACTGGAGTCTTTTGAGCCCTCCCTATCATAGTGTATTGTGTTAAGAGATCCCCTAATCAGGTCTAGTGGATCCCCATATTAGTCATGTTCCCAATTATCTAATGTATCCCTAATCAGAAATATATGGTATGATATATCCTCTCCAAGTTATTATTTATTTATAAACATGATGTATTTTTTATTGGATACATTCCCCACCCCTACTTCACATGTGTGATGGTATGGGAGTAAGTAAATATTCATGTTTTCACTTTTGTAGACTATAAACAAGCCTCTTCATGTTGCAGAGCTTTAGTTCAAGAAAATGGAGGATAATGATGTTATAAGTTATATGATGGGTTACTTGAAGTCTTTAAATATTTCTCTACCTCCTTAAGTCTACTAAGACACCAAATGGTTAAGTAAACCTTGCAAATCTTGATCCAATGTAACTAACATGTATATAGAAGGTGATTCCTTATAGGTGTAAATAGAATGATATGGTAATGAGAAACTTCATTGGGTTATTTTGAATTCATATGTGTATCTTACCTCTTATTTATGTTCTATATAATTTATCTCATGCTTCATCAATGCCCTATACCAAAGAACCAGTGTCATCTTCAACCTACATATAAGGCTTCAAAGTCATATTGGGTGTATTAAGGCAGACCAAGCTAATAGAGTGATATTAAAGTATTATAAAGGTCTTAAATGAAATATTATAGTAGTTTATACTTTGAGATAAAAGAAGTATTTGATGGACTAATTAGGCTTAGTTGGGCCTAAGTAGACACTTACAGTTTGCTGCACCAAACACCCCCCTTTTTTCCATAGGGAAATGGGGACCCACTTTGTTTAGACTATGGTCTTAACTTTGATACCATATTCTATATTTTTATGAAACATTTGGGAGAAGATTGATTATTTTCCTTTTTCATACATTGGTAGAGTAGCATTGGTATTATATTTTCATGGACTAGCCTTCTTTGGGAGTCTTTGTCGAGCTTTATGTTTACAAACTTATCTTTTCAGGATTTTCTCTTCATGAATTGGTGTTTGGTTTTATTGTGTTGGAAATTTTATCCCATAGAATTTTCTCTTCACATAATTTTCCCTACAAAAATTATACCAAAAAAATTTCCTTAAATTAGACTTATTCTTGCATACAATCTTGCCTATAGACTTTCATCAACAAAATTCCCTTAACATTTTTGAGATTACCCTTCAGAACTTATGAAGTAGATCCTTTAGACTTTTATTATGGAAAAATGCCGTATGAAGTAGACCCTTCAGATTATCACTAGATATAAATAACCCTTTGGAATTTTGAAATGACCCTTCAACATTTTGAAATTGCCCTTTGAGTCTTTTAAAATGCACTTTTTTGCCTTGATAGCCTACCCTTCAAGATTTATATAATATGTCCTTTGGCCTTTTATTATGGACATTTTTTTAGATTGAATTCTTTTAGACCTTTTGAAATTACCTTTTTGCCCCCATGCACCTATCTTTTAGGACTTTTATCCCACCCATTTCCTTTGAAACTTTTCTCCTACACCTTTGCCTTTTTGAACCTTTCCTTCAAACATTTTGTTTGAGAAACTTTCTCTAATCTAATTCAATTCCTTCAGACATTTTGTCTAAAAAAATTGGGTATTCAAGAGAATTTTTGTGGATATTTAATCCAAAATAATTCCCCCAATGTAATTCCTTTAGGACTTTGAAAATGAACTTTGCCTCTAACTTACCCTTCAAAAATTTTGTTAAGGACATATATTCCTTTGGACTTTCTAAAAATGACCCTTTAACCTTTTAAAAGTGCCCTTTGGGAATTTTATTGTTACCCTTCAGGAATTTTGTAAGGGATCTTTCCCATCAAAATGTACTCTATGGAGTAGACCATTTAATAGTTTTTTCCATGAAGTTGACCCTTCATCCCTTTTGAACATGCCCTTCAGGACTTTTGTTTCAAGCATTATTTCGCTATGATCCTATCCTTTGGGAATTTTTCCCTAGGATAAATCCTTTGGAATTTTTGTCTCAAAAATTTTGTTTAATGAAAAAGGTTTGAAATAATTCCCCCAAAGGACACATGTCCTTCAAACTTTTTGAATCGACCCTTTAGACATTTTGAAAAAGACCCTTCAAATTTTATGAAGTGACCACTCACTCTTTGTTAATTTGTCCTAGACCCTTTCCCCTCTAAGACTTACCCTTTAGGACTTTTGACCTAGGCCTTTTGTCCTTCAGACATTTTGTCTAAAAACTCATTCCCTTAAGCCCTTTTTGTGACCACCCCTTCAAGAATTCTTTCAAGCTTTTTGTCCAAGAGAATTGAGTCTATAGGAGAATTATTGTGGAAATTTTATCTAAAAAAATTCCCCTAATGGAATTCATATAAAATTTATGTCTCAAAAATTTTATCTGATAAAAATAAACCTTCAAAAGAATTTTTGTGTACATTTTTTCTGAAACAATTCCCCCACATAAAAAGCCCACAATAATTGCCCTAAAACAAATACCAGACTACCAAACTGGCACCTTAGAGATAATTTCATTATGATTTGAGATTAATTTTATATTTTATCCCAAGACCCAAATCATAATAATACTAAAAATTTAGGCTAAAATATTCATGCAAGGTACTTTATACATATTTTCTGAAAGTATTATGCTATGTCATATTTTACATATGTTTTTATGAGTAAGAAATCTTGAAGAAATGACACATGTCAAGTTGATGAGATTAAAATTTGATAGTCACACAAATATAATTTAATGGTCTTGAGGATGTCAATTGATGGTCATGTGAATGTTAAATTTAACGTTATAAATTATTCATTTATATTCAAATAAATATCTTATGGTTGGCATCCACTCAGGGCCATTTGATTGAATGATGCAAGAGCAATTTGAAATGTAAAATCTTCATGAGAGTGATAAGTGTCACCATCATGGGAGTTTAGTAAACATCCAATAACCCATGAGAAAAAACAAGTAGCCTAATACATAAAACTTAAAACCCTCGAGTAGCAACCAAGTGGCACACATATAAAGTAGAGAAAAATAGGACATGACAAGTGTCAAGCTTATGGGAGTCAATGAGTCAAATTACTAAAATCCAATGAATCACATTAAAGCAGTAGATAAAGATTGATGATATGACTCCTAGGTGGAATTTTCAATGATCTAAAACTCAAGCAATTGTTGATGCATCTCACATTTCAAAATCTAGTAACAGATAGAGCACATAGATCTTTAGACTATGCTATATTTATTAACAAACATTAGGACTCATATTTAAGACCAAGAACATGAACAAAAATGTGAGTAAGAAGTAAGGACCCAACAATATAAAAAAATAAGGTTGTATTTACATGGCATCTCAGAGGTAAATTCAATGAGCACTATCAACTAAGACCCTGTAAATCATTTCAAAAGAATACTTTATAAAGAAATGGGTAAACATGCAATGCACCATTCAATCTAGTCACAACTAACAATAGTGTCCCTAGTTCTTAAAAAAATATCAAAAATTGGTGCATATTTGAGTTCCATTTGAAAATAACTAACATGAAAGATCAATAGGTTGTTCTAACAATCTATAAAAGGATGCATGTGCAATATTTGTAAATGGTGCATCTATTTGAAGTTTGCATATAGTTCAAACTACAATTGTAAAAAAAATTCCTCTATCCTTATACACATGCACACACTTCATATATTTAGCAAAGGATATTTTAAATGGATAACTATAAATACACTCTAATATGGATTTAGACAACAGTTAGAACTACATGTTCTAACTATCACATGTAATGACCTTGCATGAACTTTGAGGATGAGGTGACCCCTTCTCCAAGTCTATATAAATAATTATAATCCAACTTAGATTTTTGTTAAAGAATTTTTGAATATAGGAGTAACATCAATTTTGATTGTTAACAAATATGTTTATGCATTTTATTTCCAATTTATGTGTAATTAGTTATTACTTTCATTGGTTGTATGTTTCAATAATATTTAGTGTGCAAAAGTTTCAAATGGATTATTCCTTGTTTTGATTGATATACTAATTTTTTAGATGTATAAAAAATATCAAAAGATTGGTAAATATATTGGTTATATAGTAAAGTTCAAATTAATTCATACTTTTAATTTTGTATGATAATTTTCTTATATGTAGTTTTATATGTGTGTACAATATCTACATCAAATACTTCACTAGCCCAAACCATAATCTCCTAATTAAGGGTTTATAATAGTTACCCTAAAAGGAGAAACCTTTGTCTGAGGCTTGTGAATTTCCTACATCATTATTTTCTTAGACTTATTATCCATGTCTGATAGTGTGTGTGCAATAGCTTCTAGCAACAAACATAGGTTTTGAGAGCATTTATCCTTTTATAAACTAGCCATGGGAGTAGTTCTTGAAAACCATAGAAGCTTTTTTTTCTACCTTACTCTTCTCTCCTTTTTTTTTAAATTTTTTTAAGACCTTCCCACTATAGATTAAAAACTAGATGCCCATTTAAATGACATAGAGATTCAATACCCTTATTAGGAACCACAAATCCATCCAAAAACCTTTTCAACAACCTGTATGCCCTACATGTTATTCCATCAACAAGTAAAAATAAATTGTATACATATAACTCATGCTCTAGAGTGGATTCTACCTCCACTAAGATCCTTAAATGTTAGAGGCTACGTCATTATAGTTATGGTGTGTATAAAATCCTCACCAATAGTTAAATGGCACTAAAAAGATGGAAAATCCCTTGATAGTAGTAGTTATCCTTTGCACAGAGTTGTCATGGAGTCACCCAAGAGAGTGACTAGATCTAATTCCCAGGTTGGTTTATTAGTCTCACCCTTATCAAATCATAGGAGTCCTATAAATGTGACAATAACCCTAGTTTATAACAATCCCCCTCTAGTAGGGAACCCCTTACTTGGAAGAAACCCTTAACCTGTTAATCAACTAATGACTCAGTAATAGCCCTGGCTAGTTGGATCTACTATCACCACCCAGGAGATGTGCATTATTTACCTCAAAATCCCAAAAAATATTTTCCATCCTTTTCTCCTTTAAGAACAAGGATAGCAGAGGAATATATCAGATCAGTTCAAGTTGCTTTAAGACTAATGAATGTCATAGATGAGGATGTTTCATGAAAATTCTTCCCTTTTACTTTGATGGATGCTACTTATGATTGGTATTTAAATCTAATGGCAAATTCCATCACTTCTTGGGATGAATGTCAAGCATATTTTCTTACATAGTTTGGATAGGTCACCAATCCTAGTTTTGTATACCAACACTTCACCAAAATTAAGAGGGAACCTAATGAGTACATCCATGATTTCAATACAATATGGTAGAATGTGTATAACTAATTAACCCCAAGATATATACCAGAGGTAGAATTGGTATTGGAAATATAAAAAAATGCCTTGGATCCTATCACTACTATGTTTTTAAGAAGAGCAATTGTGGATAACACTTTGACATTAGCATTCAAATAGGCTATCACCATAGATAGGAAACTCAATCCTTATATTTATAGAGTGCCTAATTTCAAAAATGGTTTTACAACACTAAATCTAAATCCACATGAAAGGTATAATGTCTTGATGTTCAATCAAAACTAATTATATGCACTGCCTCCACTGATGTAGCTAACACAACCAAATTTTGGCTACTTGAACAATCATGTGATGGATAATGGTTATCAGCAAAACCAAAAAGTGACTACACTTCTCATTATCATTTATGTATTCCATACAGGTAGAAATATATTTTATTCAAAAGATAGCTCAAAAGCTAAGTAATGATTTATTGAATATGCAAAGGAAGATGGTCAATGAAAATTGCCCAACTGATAATCAAAATGCTAGATTTCAAAGATATAATAGACCATTCAATATGGCTAAATAGTGTGGTAAGCTTTCACAAATCAACATAATAGAGATGGATCTTCCCAATCGGTACAAAATCCACAATACTTATAATCATGGTGAGCTCAACTACATTGAATTTTGTGTAACATTCAAAATATTTCAAAGAGATGTGGTTAGATAAGATCAGATGCATAATCCACTTGAGCATCATTCATATCCTATCTCTTTCAATATTTTCATGTTATTTTAAACTCATGAGCTTCCTTTTCTAGGTGAATATGAAAATGAGCTAGAGGACAACATGCATGAATTTCACACTTTATAGTAGTTATAGAGAGGTGCATATAATCTAAAGAATAAGCATCCACTCACAATATCAACTTTTCAAAATATCATGTTGATTCCTCCTAATCCTAAAGTAGACAATAATCCACCCCCTCCAAAGGGGAATGATCAAAAATAGAGTAAGCAAGAACCAAGTAATTGAGGATACCACATTGTTGAGGATATGAAGAAGATCAAGGAAAATATAACTCTTCATGAGTAGCTCAAATCACTAAATAAAAGGAGATACTCTATAATTCTATCATTGGGAAGGTTCCTATGGAGAAATGAAATCATCTAAAGACAAATTGAAAGCATCTAACATTAATGTCATCTATAAGAGTATGCCATAAGTTCCACCCTTTTTGCTAACTTTCTAGGAATTAAATAAGAATATTCATAACTATTAGTTTATTCTAGAGCATCTATAGCTATTATGCCTACATTCATATGTCAAAATATTGGTTTCACACTAATCCCTTCAAATAAAATAATTTTTCAACTAGATAAGATAGTAGTCTCAGTAGTTGGAGAATTGAACAATATGCACATTCAAGTAGCATATGAACCAAGAGTCCAAATGACAATCAATATTATATTAGTAGACATACCTTGGGGATATAGTTACTGATGAGTAAGGATTGGTCCAAAACACTTAATGGATATCTCTCTATATAATTTTATCATATATGGTTTTTGTTAACCAAATTTGACCCTATATGTCAAATTGGGACTTTTATAGGTAAAAAATTGATTTTTAGATATTTTATGGGGTCTAATATTTTGTCATGGGGTGTATTATAAGTTATTTTATGCCATCTTAGCCTTGGTCTTGGTCTAATTAGTTAATATGTCATTTTCAGTCATTTAATAGCCATTTAGGGGTCATAAATGCAAGTGACACAATTTTCAAGGTGTCCAAGTGTCCTATTTTCCTTTCAAATGTCCAATAAGTTAGATTCCCTACCAAGAACATTAATTCATCTAAAACTTGTAGGTTATCTATTTGAAAATCAAGAAATCAATTGAAAAGGGAAGAGTTTAGCACTTGTATGACCCATGAGAGAGTGTGACAGATGGGAAAAGATTTTGAGATGTCTCTTTAGCTTCCTTAAACTATTTTCCATTCTTGAAATACTTTGGAAGTGCCATTTTTGAGCTAAAACCATTTTTCTCCTTTTGTGCCCTTCTAAACACATAGTTATGGTAAACAAGTTTATGTTTGGTATCGATAGTTGGAGAATTTTCAGGTAAAACACCTTTAGGAGGTGAAGTTAAAATTATATACATTAATTTCCATAAGAATATTTTGAATAGTCATTAACTATGCTTTATGAACCATCCCTAACAAGTTGACTATGTTTTTGACTTTCCAATCTATGTAACCTATAGGTTTTGATCTTGTTTGGATGATTCCATATAATATAACTATTGGGATTGACTCCATAGGACATATCAATATACACCTCATGTTATACATTATTTTTTTAGTGTTTCAAAGTGTTTTGATAAGCCAAGTAGCTCAGGTTACAAGTAAATGCACCATTCTATGTTACAGGTAATGTTCCACCATTTTCTAGGTCCTAATGTTTTAGTAATGATTATAGGGAGTAGAAATAGGTTCATTACCAATTTTTAAATTTCCTCTTAACTCCTCACCTTTCTAGGCTCATTATCCAAGCAATTCTCCATGAGGGTACAATCATAAGTCACCATACAGTCAGTCTACTCTATGACTATCATAAATAATCATTTGAACAAGTTGTGTTAGGGCTGGAATACATTCATAAGAGAGTTAAATAGACTTATATGGTTATGGAAACATATTTATCACATGGGTTATCAAGTGGAGGTCATCAAATAGTGTATGATCAATATGAGGAAAACCTTTTCTTGCTACACTCAATTTCTTGACATTAACATACATGTATAGGTGCTCTTATGAAGACTAATCATGTTGGAATGGATTTAGATAGTTTTTTAAATCTATTAGAGTGTAAAATGTTGAATTTTAACCCTTGATAATGGTTTTGAATTGATCATAAGCATATACATCTCACATACTACCAAATTTCTATCCACTACTTGAGTGTACAAAAGTCCACCTATAGGTGGCACTAGCAAAGAACTGAGGAATCATTTTGGAGAGGTTGGAACATGATTGAATCCTTGATATGTTACAAAGATTATAGAAACTATGTTTTATCATTGGGAAAGTAGGAAGTCTTTATAGTTATGATCATATTTAGGGAATAATCCCCTAAAAGATGAAAACAGATGTCCATGTCCTTTCTTGAGGTTTATCATACAAGGTTGCATTGAGTTCAAATACCTCCAAGTATACTTGTATTCAAGATCCTGCAAGGTCTATCAAATTTCAAAAGAAGAGAGGTGTTTGAGTTGAGGAGAATGTTTTTCAAAATCCCTCAAGTTTTTCTTTGAACATTGAAATTCCACAGTATTATCTACAACAAGATGAGTTAATAATATTTCTAGTCCTAATGAGTGGATTTGGTGCTTAAGAATAGGTTATAATGTACTTTTTCACTAAGGAACATATAATTTATATATAAAATCATCAAATATGTGGATATAAGGGTATTTTTCATTCGCCAAGGATGAGACAGTCTATACACAGGATTGGGCAAGCACCTACAACTAGATTTCAAGAGCTACACCCAACTCTAAGTGCCAAAGAGAGAAGTGGAAAAATTTAAGAATATGTTTAAAAATTATTAAGTGAATGGAATATCAATGAGCATAAAGGTCACCAAGATAGGAGGATATACTATGTTTTAGGATCTATAATCACCTACAGTTTCCTCTTTCCTAAGAGGTTGATCTATAATTACTATTAGATTCTACACTTCCCCTAACAAAGAATTAAGTAGGAAAAATTCTAATTTAGTATGTAGAGGGTGACCATAAATGGCTCAAGAGATTAAAAGGGGATTTTTAAAAATTTCCAATAAGAACCTTACCTACATGATCCTTTTGACCTATAGTTGATTGTGTATGATTTTGATAAATAGTGAGCAGGTTTGAGGTTCTAAGTGATGGTCTGGACTAGGAAAAGTGAACAAGTGGGTTAAAAAACATAAATTTACCCTAATAAACTCTACATGGATCATAATCATTACCTTTAATCCTAAATTATACAATAATACCTATAGGTGCCTTTGCAAGCATAAAGTACAGTCAAAAGTCACATTCAAACTTATACTATCAAGGTGTAAAGAAAGGTAGGTAAAAGGTTGAATAGATAAATAGATATTGAAATGACTCCATCATGATCATGATAGTCTATATAGTCTTTTTATAATTGATATAGAACATATCTAGCCTTAAATGATGCATTACATAGTCTATGTGGTAGAAATCCTACACACAACCTACTTTGTAGGGATTTGATTTAGGTTTTAGAAGTACCCTACATTTTATCAAAAATTCATTTTGGGCTTTAAGACAACTTAGTCCTATTAGGCAAGGTTTAGGCCTAGTGTTCAAATGGGGAGCCATTCCCACTTCTAGCCTTAGATGATCACTAAAATGGATTCGATCATGTTTAGAGGGTCACTTTAGATCTATAAAAGCCTCAAACTTAAAGAGAAGGCACAAAGGAAGCCATTTTTGGACTCAAAGACAATATTCAGCCTATGAAAATGGAGAAGAAAGCTAAAATGCTAGTTTTTAATGCTCATATCTACTTGAATGCTTTTTATGGGGATCTAGGGAGTTTATGGAGGTTATTAGTTTCCTTGCACATCATTATTGTGATATTTTTTTTGCATTTCAAATGTTCCATCTTTGTGAACAAACCTTAAGAGTAGAAATGACCCAAAACCTTTCCTAAACCTTTTAAAGGACCCAATTTGGGAAAAAAGGATAGAGATGAATAAAAATGGACTAGAATGGAAAGGAAAGTGTTTAACATTTTACATGACTCTTTAGGGTTTCCCCCCATCAATTTTTATGCTAAAATATTTGTATAGACATGGTACAAAACTGATTACTTTGATTATTTTGTGAATTTCATAGGTTATAGAGGCCTTAAATAGATGAAAAAAACTTTATGAGAAGTATTATGAATTATTATAACCCATCATGTCCATTTCATAATTCATAAAAGCTCCTAAGTGTTCAAAAAACAACTCTCATCTCAGCTAGTCAAAACTAGCATAGTGAACATGGTAGTGAGAAGGGTGAAAAGATTCAAGTGGGTTGATTTTAAGGTGTGTCTAATGCATGTAAGTCCATATAGGGTCTTTTAAATTTTAATCCACTCCATTTTATTAATTTACATGGGAAATTGATTCCTTTTTGGAAGTCAAGTGTGAGGGGTGACTGAAAGAGGAGTTTTCTTTGAGTGTAGGTAGTGAGAGCTGATTTATAAATGATTTCATATGATTAGGACTAAAAAAAATTAATGGAGAGGAATTTGTAAAATAATTCCCTCTCATTCCAATCATTAGACCTATCCCTAGTTAATTTTGGGATGTTCAAATAGGGTGAAATCATGAAGGCAATTTTTTGAGCCATCAAAGGGAGTTTCATTCCACTTTTCATGAGTTTCATGACTTTGAAATCCAATTGTATTTTCTAAGATTTCATGGTCTATTTTACACCCTCTTATCATGCATAATTAACTCATTTTATCAGCATGAAAAGTTTCCTTGTGACCTTTGTACTTCTTTCCTATCCTCTCTCTCTTTTAAGTTCTATAAGAACTAGCCATTTTGGCCTTTAGAAATTATGCTCCACTTGAGTATGGTGAATCCATAATCATTTACATACCATGGATAAATAAATACTACTAATTTTTACCTCTTCCATGACTATTCATATTGTGTTCACTTAGATTACTGATTTTGTTTAGTGATGACTTGTTATTTCCTTAGCATTATTGTTTCATTCTCTTACCTATTTGTAGTTGGAAATATTCTTCTTGAAGGTCATGTGAAGTGTTCTATTTATGTGTCAAGGTTGAGTGAGTTAATCTTTTCAAATAGTGCCATCTTAGGCCTCTTGTTTAGTCCTCCTAGCTTAAATATTCATCACAACCTCATAATTAAATATTAATTTGAGAAGATGCATATTGGAGAAGTATATGTTTGGTTAGTCTCTTGTTCTCATGTGTAACATGCAACTAGTTGGTAGTCATCAAATAATTTGATGTATCACCTCCCTTATGATAGTTTACATTGATTTTTATCTCCCTTTTCCCTCACAATCATAAGTTCAGTAGTGATCTATAAGTGGTACATTAAAGGATCTAGCCCTATCTATAGATTCACCTCATTCTTAGGCTACCCATAGTCTAGAGGTGTTTCAATTATGCCACTTGGATGAGGAGAGATGAGACATCTCATTAAAGGGTGAAAATCCAAGTGACAATAGTTACCATGGAGAGGGTTATGAATCAAATTAGAATTAATAGAGAGCATAAAATGAAGTATCCCATTACTGAGTATAACATCAAGAATGAAAAGGTAAAGTATGAGTCTCCTAACCTTGGTAGTTATACTTTTACTTCTCAAAATCAAGTGTATAATCCAAAACCTGAATGTTCCAATTAGCTATATACTCTACACTTTGTTGGTTTTAGATCCAAGTAAGGATCAAGTATGGGAATTGAGATGATTGAACCATAATGTAAAAAATTCTTGGCAGCATATCGGTTGTAATTTCCATGCACTAACAATAGAGATGAGTATTAGGCTCTAATTTTAGGATTACATTTTACACTCAAGAATAATGTGAAGATGATATTAGTATTTGGTGACAAATTTTTGTTGGTCAACCAAGTCAGAAATAAATACCAGTGTAAGATATCTTATATAAAGAGATACAAGCATAGAGCATGATAACTGAATAAAATATTTGAGGCTTTCAACATAGTAGCACTTTATAGAGAGAAAAATTAGATCACTAACTCATTATTTGTTGTTTTTACTAATCTAGAGCCACTATGAAAATCAAATGTAAAAAGGTTATCAATTGAATTGGTACGGTGTCCTTCCATTCTACATAACATAGAAAATCTATAGGTCTTTGATGATGACGAGTAGATTATTTAGTTTTTAACTAATTTAGGGGAATTCAAATCCCAAATCATCAATTACAAGGATATTAATCACTTATGTCAAGAGGAATTAGAGAAATAGGGCATTCTTCATCTCAAAGAGAATCCAATTCTAGTTGGCTTAGTCTCCTTGGAAAAAATATTCAACATAGATACTTAGGCACAATAGCTAAGACAACCAAAAGTTAATGAATCAAACTTTAGAAATTAGAATCTAAGAGATGATCATATCCCATTTTATGTCAATATTATTAACAAATTAACCCCAAAAGAGAGGCAATGAGTGAAGGATTTAATTTATCGATATAGGGATGTCGTCGCTTAGACATATGAACATATAAAATCTTATGACCCTTAGGTCATCACTCACATTATTCCCTTAAAGATAGATCATAAAAAATTTAGATAGATGAAAATACCAATAAATCCTATTCTATAGCCTCTCATTTAGAGAGAAGTGGAGAAGCTTTTAAATGCAAAAATCATCTTCCCAGTCTGACATTCTACCTAGGTGGCCAATTTGGTCCAAATAATAAATAAGAATGGTGAGATCAGATTATGTGTTAACTTCAAAAATATTAACAAGGATTTTGAAAAATATAATTATCCTTTATACTCTTTGGATGAGGTGATAAAAATAGTAAGTGATTCTAAAATGATGTCCTTCCTAGATTGATTTTTAGGCTACAATCAAGTATTGGTGCAATCTATGGACATAACAAAGATAGAATTAACAATGAGGTGGAGAACTTATGCATATAAGAGGATTCCATTTAGCCTAATAAATTTAAGATATATCTTTCAATGCACCATGGATCACACTTTCAAAGGACTGATAGGAAAATTCATAATCATCTATATGGATAATCTTATGATATTTTCAAAGAATAAAAAAGACCACATAAGTCACTTACAACCCATATTATAGAGATGCAAAAGGTTAAATATTTAATTAAACCCAAATAAAATTATATTTTGAGTGACTGTAGGTAAGCTTTTAGGGCACATCATCACCAAGTATAGGATCACCATTGATCCAAATTGAATTTAGGCAATTTCAAAAATTCAGCCACAAAATAATAAGAAATAGCTTAAATAATTCTTCAAAAATTTTAATTTCATAAGGAATTTCATCTCAAGATTTGTAGATATTATCAAAATTTTGAACACCATGTTTAAGTAGGATTCCAAAATAGAATGGACAACTAAAGCCTAAAAGTCCTTCCAAGACATTAAAGATGTAATATCACAGGCCCCAATGCTAATCAATCCATATTTTAATAAAGATGTTTATATATACTCATTTGAATTAGAGAATATGCTAGTTATTTTCATCACACACAATAAGGTTGAGATCAAGCATCCAATCATGTTTATGATCACAAACTTGAAAGATGTAGAACTTAGGTACTCTATGATTAACAAATATATTTTTACCCTTGTCAAAGTAGTGAATAAGTTTTGACATTACATCTTATGGAATAAATTCATTGCCATTGTGCCTAATTTAGATATTAAGCTCACCCTATCACAAAATGATCTATGAGAATGGTGAGGCAAATGGATGGCCAAGATATAAGAATTCAACATAGAGATCAAGATTGTAAATATCATTTGAGAGTAAGGCATTGTTTAGCTTATGACTGAACTAGATCTATGAATCATAGTTAAAGAGGTATGTGAAGCTCAAGTATCTAAAGGAGAATGGTATACTGATATAATATAGTATTTACTTATGTAAACTTGTTGTTTGGATCTCAATAGAGAGAGAATATGAGCTTTGAGGCATAAAGATGTTCATTACATGATAAATAAGGGAGTCCTCTATAGAATAAATTATGAAGGTATTTATATTAGATGTGTATCTACTGAGGAATCTAAATAAATATTAGAGAACTTGCATCAAAAGATAGATAGTGGTCATCTTTCTAGGAATACCATAGCCCATACTTTCTTAAGAATGGACTACTTGTGGCCAAAAGTTTTCAAAGATGCTCATGCTCATGTGAGAATATGATATAAATGCCAAGATTTAGATAAGAGAGAAGTACATACAATAATGACCCTATAACCAATTGTTGAAGAATGACCATTTTCCTAGTGGGTTTTGGACTTCATTGGTGTCATCAATCTAAATTCCTTAGCAAGCCATAAGTTTTTGCTTACTACTACATATTATTTCACTAGATGGACCAAGGCCATAGACATAAATAATTATAGATCACAAGATGTGATTCACTTTTTAGAGGAATATATAAAAACTAGATTTGGTAGACCCATTTCTTTGGTTTATGACAATGGACTGGATTTAATATCAATACAATTTACTGAGTGGGCACATGATAACCATATCATTATCAGGTTAGATTCTAACAATTACCCTCAAGGAAATAGATTGGAAGAATCAATGAACAAGAATGTAATCAATGAAATTAAGAAATAAACTAGAGACAAGCCTAGGGACTAGAATAATTTATTGAAGTATGCTCTTTGGGTAGACCAAACTAGATATAAGCAAGCCCTTAAAACTTCACCCTATCTATAGGTATAAGGATGTAAGCCTATATTCCTAATTATGATGAAGTTACTCACTTATTAGTTTATGTGGGACCATATGGAATAAAATAATAAATTAAAATCAAGGTTTTTAGACATAATAAAAATGGAAGATTTAAAGACTGAAGCCTTACAGGCATTTAGAAAACACCAAGACATGGTCTAATAAGAGAGTAAAAGTCAAAGCATTCAGGATTTCAGATTTAGTGATACTTTGGGATAAAGCCCATGAGAATAAAGGACAACATGAAAAGTTTGCCACACTATGGATTAGACCATATAAAAATTGAGGGATCATGGGCAATAACACATTTTGTCTAAAGGACCTCTAAGGCAATGAGTTTACATATCCAGTCAATGAATAGTTCCTAATGCACTACTTTAGCATTGTACTATCAATTTATGTTATTGATTAATGAGGGAAAAATGAATGTATATGTAGGATAATATTAGACTTAACACTTTTTTATTATAGTCCCCTACTTTTATATAGATTTTTTGCTTTTATAAACTAGTTTTTTGCTTTCTAGATTAATATTTCTTGATTTCAATATTTTGCTTTCAGAGATTATATTTCATGTTTTCTATATTACATTTCAATGCTTTCTTAGATTAGTTGTTCTTTTCTTTCTCTGATGATCAAAATTATGTTTTCTCTAAATATAACCAAGTTTAAATCCAAACCAACTGAGCTTATGACTTGAGGAATATTAGAAATTTAAAATCCTAACACTTTTGGGACTAGTTTATAGATTAGGTGTATTTATATAAAATTTGAGTCTTTAGGATGAAGGTATGTAATAATGGATTATTTTAAATGGTATCATAATTAAATAATTTTACAAAGCATGTGGAAGTCTCTCTTAGATTACTTCATACAAATCTAGAAATGTTTATTGTTTTATTATATCAAATGTACTTATCACATTAATACTTGTTGGAAGTGATAATTCTAGGGATAGGTGTAGTTGGTAGGGATGTTCTAGTAATTATTAGTTTTATAATTATACCATCTCACTAGGGTTCTATCTCTTCTCTTTTCCATTCAAGAACAAAAGAAAAATAAAATAAGAAAGAACCAATGGATTGAAAAGAGAAAAAGAAAATCAAAAGGCTCACATGATGAAATAAGGTCAATGTACCATGTATCATGATCAAAACAAAATAATGGAATGAGAAGAGGAGAAGACCAAGGTATCCCTATCAAGGTTATTGACACATAGATGGTAGTAGACAAATTCTTGAGCTTCTTTTATTTTAGAGATTTAATAGATACTAGAACAAAACTTACATCCCCATCAAAGCCTTTGAAAAACTCATCACATCAGGGGTTAAATAAATTGAACATTTTGACACACATAGGTCCAAGAAATTAGAAGGAAAATATGGTGTGTGAATTAACTTAGGAGTCTCTTTAATGGTTCTAATTTAAAAATTATTCTTTGGCACACTTCATGACTAATTTGAGAATTCAAACTAGAGTTATAGGTTCTTGAATACTCAAGTATTCCCCTTATGAGTCACCATTTGTTGCACCCAACACCCCCCTTTTTTCCATAGGGAAATGGGGACACAATTTTTAAAGACTATGGTATTAACTTTGAGACCCTCTTCTATATTTTTATGCAAAATCTATGAGAATATTGATTATTATCTTTTTTCATACTTTGGTAGAGTAGTATTGGTATTATGTTTTCATAAACTAGCCTTCTTTGGGAGTCTTTATTAGGATTTATGTTTTTGGACTTATGTTTTTAGGATTTTCTCTTCAAATTTTTTTTATTTTATGAATAGGTCTTTGGATTTATTATGTCAGACATTTTGTCCAATAGATTTTTATCTTTGAAACATTTTGCCTGCAATAATTTTGCTAAAACAATTTCCTTGAATCAGACTTATTCTTTCTAATAGTCTTGCCTATACACTTTCACCAACAAAATTACTTTGGCCTTTTGGAGATTGCCCTTCAAAATTTAAAAATTAGATCCTTCAAGAATTTGGTCATGGATAATGCCCAAAAAATTACGCCCTTCAAAATGTCACCAGATATAAAGAACCCTTCAGCGTTTTAAAATTGCCCTTTGAGACTTTTGAAAATCCTTTTTTTGCCTTGCCCACCTACCCTTTGGGATTTGTGAAATATTTCCTTTAGCCTTTTTTTGTGGCCATTTTTCCTAATATAATTATTTTGGACCTTTTTATAATTTCCTTTTGGCCCCTTTGCACCTGTCTTTCAAGACTTTTATCCAACACATTTACTTTGGGACTTTTATCTTATACCTTTGCCTTTTTGAACCTTTCCTTCAGACTTTTTATTTGAGAGAATTGGGTCTTTAGGAGAATTTTTATAGACATTTTGTCTGAAATAATTCCCCCAATGGAATTCCTTCAAGACTTTTAAAATTATTATTTTCCTCCAACCAACCCTTTGTAATTTTTGTCAAGGATACATATTCCTTTGGAATTTATAAAAGTGACCCTTTAACCTTTTGAAATTATCCTTTGGTACATTTATAAGGGCCCTTTCCCATCAAAATGTACCTTAATAAGTAGACCCTTTAGACATTTTCACCACAAAGTTGACCTTTCATCCCTTTTGAACACGCCCTTCAAAAATTATGTCTTGAGAATTTTTCCCCGATGAACTTATCCTTTGGGACTTTTGTCCAAGGACAAATCCTTCATAATTTATGTCTTAGACATTTTGTCTGATGCAAAAAGTTTGAAACAACTCCCCTAAAGGACACATGTCCTTCAGACTTTTTTAACTAACCCTTCAGACATTTTGAAAAAGACCCTTCAAGATTTTTGAAGTGACCACTTACCCTTCAGGACTTTATCCTAGACCCTTTCCCTTCCGAGACTTACCCTTTAGGACTTTTTTCCTTTAGCTAATTTCTCTAAACATTTTTTCCTAAACATCATGCCCTTTGAACCTTTTTGTGACCATCCCTTCAAGCATTCCTTCGGACTTTTTATCCAAGAGAATTGAGTCTTCAGGAGAATTATTGTAGATATTTTATCTCAAATAATTCCCCAATGGAATTCCTACAAAATTTATGTCTCTAATATTTTGGCTGACAAAAAGAACTTAGTACATAGATCTAATGACAAAAATAACTCATTACAAGTGTCACCATCATAGGAACTCAGTACATAGATCTAATGACATGTGGGAAGAAATAGGTAGCCTAGTACATAGAACATAGAAGCCTTGAGTAACTACCAAGTGGCACACATATGAATCATAGTAAAATAGGATGTGACAAGTGTCAAGCTCATGGGATTCAATGATTCAAAGAACTAAAATATAATGAACCATGTTAAACTAATACATAAGGATTGATGGTTTGAGTCCTATATGTACTTTTCAAAGATCTTAGACTCTATCAATTGTTGATGCATGTCACATTTCAAAAACTAGTAATAGACAAAGTATGTATATCTTTAGACTATGATATATTTATCAACAAACATTAGGACTCACATTTAAGAATTTGAATATGAACATGCATGTGAGTAAGTAGTAAGGACCTAGAAATAAAACAAGGGAATGATGTAGTTACATGGCATCTCAAAGTTAAATTTGGTGAGCATTATCAATCTTTACAGTTAAGACCCTACAAATCCTTTCAAAATAATACTTTATAAGGACATGGTAAAACTTGCAATGTACAATTCATGGCAGTCAAAACTAACAATAGTTTCCCTAGTTCTAAAAAAAGCATTGGAAAGTGGTGCATATATGATTTCCATTTGAAGGTAGATAATCTAAAAGATCAATAGGTTGTTCTCACAACCTATAAAAGGAGGCATGTGTAATTTTGGTAAATGAAATAAATTTTACATACAATTCAAACTATAATAGTAAAAAATTGCCTCTGTATTTATACATATGTACATTATGCATAGCTTTGGTGAAGGCTATTTTAAATGAATAACTATAAATAGAATCTTATACATTTTTAGACCATAGTTAGAATTACATGTTCTAATTATCACATGACCTTTCATGAACTTGAAGGATGAGGTGACCCCTTCCCCAAGTCTATATAAACAATTGTAATCCAACTTGGATATTTGTTAGAGAATTTTTTAATATAGGAGCAACATTAGTTTTGATCATCAAAGAATGTGTTTGTGTATTTTCATTCTAATTTCTATGTAATTAGTTATTACTTTCATTAGTTGTATGTTTCAATAATCTGAGTGTGCAAAAACTATGAATGGAATGGATTATTGCTTATATTGATTGATATACTAATTTGTAAATGTGAAAAAATTGTTAAAATATTGGTAAATATATTGGTTAATAAAGTCATTCTCAAATTCATTCATAATTATTATTATGCATGAGTGATTTATTAGATGTAGTTTTTTGTGTCTGTGCAATAGCTACCTTAGATACTTCATTATCCTGAGCCATAATCTCATAATTAAGGGTCTAAAATAACTACCCTAAAAGGATCAACCTTTGTTTGAGGCTTATGAATTTCTTACATCATTATTTCCTTAGACTTATTAACCATGTCTGACTATGTGTGTGCAATTTTTGATAACAACAAGCATAGGTTTTGAGAGCTCTTATCCATGTAGAAACAAACCAGGGTAGTAGTTCATAAAAACCCTAAAATATTTATTTTCTACCTTACCCTTCTCTCCTTTTTTGAGTTGTTTTTAGACCTACCCACTATAGATTAAAAACCAACTACCCATTTAACTCATATAGAGATTCACTACCCTTATTAGGAACCACACCTCTATCCAAAAATCTTGTCAATAATTTGCATGCCATACCTATTATTCTATCAATAGGTTAAAATAGTTTGCATACCTACATCTCATGCCCTCAAGTGGAGTTTACCTCCATTGAGATCCTAAAATGTTAGAGGCTACCTCATTATGGCTATGGTGTACATAAAACCCACACCAACCAAGGTAAGGTCAAAGTATGAAAGGTTAATTTATTAAATCCTACATGAATATGAAGGATAAGGGTATCTTACTTATTATTCTAAATGATATAATTGTTCCCATTTATATGGTTCAGTCCTTGAAATGGACAAGAGAGCCTAATGGCCTATTAGGCCTAAAATTAATATATAGGCCTAAACATAAAATCTAAGGACACAAAATACAAAGGGTATTTAATATTATGTAATACATATAAGAACTAAGTTATGATGTCATATATATTAATTAGTCCCAAAATTAGAAAGCTAAGAATAAATATCAATAACAAAGCATGTAGGGTCAACTATGCCATGAAACTTATAAACCCTAGGCAACATATGATATCTATGCAAATCAAGATTGAAGTGAAAGTCCTATTAAAATAGGTCTTTATAGATCATAGAGACATATTACATGAATATAAAATACTCCATAAACACTATATAAGGGAGATATGAATAACTTAGGCCTCTAGAACCTACTCTCAAACACTCAATATTAATAATGAACAAAGACACTCAAGGTAGGCTTACATGAGAGAAGGAAACTATGATGGAGTTTCGGTAGTTGGAGATAGTTACAGAGGGGTGGGAGAAAGAATATAAATTTACCATGATGGTGATGAGGCCACTTACCTAACTATATGAGGTGAAGACTCAGTCTAGACCTATTGGACCTAAAGCCATTCTTAAGGCCTCAAGACCCCGCCTCCACTTTGTGACTGAATCAGACTCTCCATAACATAATAAAGGACATGGTAAGGTTTATAGTGATGTTTTATGACATGATAATGATTTTTAGACAATATGAAACAATAATTCCCAAATATGGTCTTAATACTTAGCTTGAGCTACATTACACCTAGTCTGCCACCTCAAGCTGCCACTTTAAACACTTATATCTTTTACCATGAAGATACACAAACATTGGTATATTAAAGGAATTTGGTAACCCATATGAAATAAAAATACATTAATTAAATACTTGGATGAAGGGGCCCATATTTATGAATAAACACTAAGACTGTAATGTATTTAGAAATCCTATAAAGGAGTGAAGGTCTACCAACTTGTACTCATTTCTCTCCATACAAGATGAATGGGAATAAGATAAATTCAATGTTTTTATGGGGTATTATGGACTCAACATCCATGTAAATAATTTTGGGATTGGAGGTTTGTACTTTATAAACCATCATTAAGATGTAGACCTCTAAAACCCTGCTTAAACCCTAGTAATGACTTAATTGAGAAGATAGTAAAGAATTTGCATCCATCCAATTTCAATAAAATGGCCCTATAAACACCAAAATCATATATTAAACTTAGAAGAGTCCCTATTCATGGTACTAGGCTATATGGATAGGTGTATATACCCCCTAATAATAATGTTTCATAATATTTAGTGATGTTTATAGGGTACAAAACTTGATAAAGGGTTTCCAATCATTGGAGGGGGTGATTTGAGACTTTATTCACCTTTAAAATTCACCCATTAGTCACAAATTTTATTGTAAAGTTTTCTACAAGTTCTTACCAAATAGCTAGTCTACAAAAGCTAGTAAAGGTGGCTTAGTCACCTAAGTAAAGTGATTTTGTAGGTATGAGGAAAGCCTAAATCTTGGTATTATATGTTCATTCACACAAAAAAAATTCCCATATTTCCTAATATTAAGGCCTTATGTAATTTTAATGTCCTTTCAGGAAACAAACATCATATGACTAGGCCTATTTGCTTAAGAGACCTAATTGGATAAATAAGAATAAGAATAATGGCATAGAAGGGCTACTAATAATTCAATTTAGGGTGATAATACCCCTATAACTAATGAAAAATGGTAGGTAGACACTTCTTATAGCCATTATGGAGGAATAGGATAGTTACCAAGCTTAATCAACATGCACAAAAGGAAGATAGGCTAATAAATGCTTCATGGGAACTTAATTTAATCACTCTAATTTGTAATTATAATAAAAATAGGGTTATTAACCATATTTAGGCATGGAAATTATTTGAAAGAGATCAAACAAGTTTGACCCAGCCTCCACCACTCCACCTCAATGCCTAAAGGGCCAATTGAAGAACACTAATGCATGGAGAGACATATGAGGATTGCTATGGCTAATGTAACTACTATGTGAGTTTAATATGGTCATTTATAACCTCTTATTTGCACCTCTATGCTAATTTCCCTCTCTTCATCTTCTCATTACTATATATTGAGCCTCTTAGGCCATTGTACACATCCCTCACCTGGGTATAAGGAAACTTTACCTATATTTGCACCTTATAAACCTCTTAAGAAAATGCAAATGACTATTTTTAAATTATTTCATTCTAGTTTCATGTGTTATACTTATTTGATTTGCATATGTGGTAGGTTTTTCTCCCTTTGTAGGTTCTTGTCTCACCTAGTTACTAGTATATGGTCCTATGCATGTCACATAATGTGTTAGAGTTATGATTGGATAATACGAGAGTAGAAATTTTAATGGTAAGTTTTTTTAGATAGACCTTCCCATCATTACCCTCATGATTTGAGCACTTAGAACAACCTTGATGTCAAATACTATTGCATAAGAGCTCTTGGAGATAGAAGATTCAATCATTTACCTTGTCTACTAGTGATATTTAAGAATAAAGAGAGTGGACAAATGATATTGGTGCATCATCGACAATAGTATAGGTTTACTTTTCATGTTTTCCCTTATCTTTTTTCACACTAACATCAATAGGTCTTAGAAAGTTATCTTAACTTAATGTAATAGGGGAGATAGCCCTATAACCTAGAGTTTTGGTCCTCTTATAGATCACACATAGCCTTTGGACTAGTCCCATGTTACCCCAACCTTGGAGGTAGGCCTACACAAACTCCTTTTAGGTTACAAGTTGGAGTGTTAACAGGTCTACTAACTAAAGTGGTAGAGGAAGAATCTTGTTATTACTGATGTAGATGATAATCCTTGGTCCAATGGATAATAACTCTATGAATATCATGATAGGGATCATCTTCCCATTATGTGTGTAAGGGATTAATCTTAGTTAATTGTAGAATACCATCACCAAGGGAGGGATAAGTTGGAGAAAAAACTAGACTAGGCTCATTTGTATCTATGGTTGGCTATTTAATGGATCAAAGTATAGTGGATAACATCTATAGAGAAAGCAAACTAGAAGGATCATGATATCTAAAAAAATAAAAAGGTCCCATCATGGTATGATACATAAGCATACTCTTGAGAGGTTATATAATTATTAAAAGTGTAGCACATGTGTGTTCCATCTCTATACTATGAATATTAGAAGAAATACTAACATCATGTAGTTTAAGAGAAGAAATAAGATAAAAATAATTAAAATACTATAATAAATAAGAATAATGTCTAAAAACCTTTTTATTTTTAACTTAAATAAATCCAACTAAATTTCTTTCATATAATTCATAACCATCATCATAATTGGGTATATGTAAGTCGATAGTATGTGCATGAACTCTTTTATAGATTGAGGAAGCATGATGAATGGAAAGTTAGTTTTTGTTGAAGTAACTGATATGTCATCAAAATGTTGTTGATAGGATCAAGGTTGGAGAGGAGGAAGTTGGTTGATGATCTTAGGGGATATTAGATTTTTTTATCTTTAAGCTTATCTCATCCAGTTCATCATCATCAGTGTCTAAGAGGTTAGGTGGAATATTTATAATTAATTATGGATGAGCATTATAACCTCTTGGAAGCACAATCACTAAGAGTTGGGTGAATCAATGATGAAAACAAATCAAATTAAATTCCAATTCTTCAATCTCTTAACCATTCAACATAAGAATTTATGAATCGTATAAACCATTCATTATAATGAACAAAGAAAATAATGAAAGATCAAAGCACATAACACATGAATTATGTGGTAAACCCTCATGGGGGATAAAAACCACTCTCAATTCTATAAAAAATGGACTACATTCCTATAATACATCACAAATATTATAGTTTAGTGAAGCACCCATTCCACAAAGAGTACCAACCCTTCAAATTCACTAAGCACCCACTTGGCTTTAACAAGAATCAACTTGATATGAGGATACAACCCCATTTACTGATCAAGCACACACTCAATCAACAATATTAAACTACATCTTGATTTTTTACCCTCATAAAATTTATTATGGTGTTCTAAAGTTCATACAAACTCAAATCTACCTCTTACATAGGCATACAATAACTCTTTCTCTTCTTTACTCAAAAACCCCTCATATACCTGCTCATGACCTTGATTTCATTCCTCCTTCAGACTATGATATTGTTAGATGAACATATAGTCATGCATCAACATGAATATCATCCTTACATTGTCTCTACCTTGTTATTCTAATTTATTTCCAATCAAAACCTTTGCACTAGGTCACCTAAGCAAAATAGGCCTAATAGCCTTGAAACAAATTAACCTACTTTCTCAAAACTATTAGACACTTGACACATCTTCAAAATAATTTTTTGATAGCTTCTAAGGCCTTTTACCCTTCTACAAACTCTCATACCATTTCCTTCATTCTCACTTACCCTAACTAGCCCAAATAGGTCTAATTAGCCTTCTTTTTATACATGACATTAGCCCTCATACTACTTATATCAACCAACACACCCTAATCACTATTGAAACATTATGAAATATCAATTAGGATACATTTCATACAATATAAATCAACTCATTAGGTCATCCATACTTCAAATGGATCAAACCAACATGTTAGGTTTAAGCTAGACCTAAGCAATTAACCCTCCATTAGGCCACATATTACATGTAGACCTTTAACAATGTAATATATCTCAATAAATAAATTAACACCTTTTAAAAAATTAATGAATAGGTCCACCACACCTTCTCCATGATTTAAAACCTTTAAACCACTTGTTCATCCCTTGAATACTCTATTAGTCCTAATGCCTTCATTAAGCATCATGGAGACTTAATTCTAATTATCTTTGTTTATTTTATGAATAAAAAATGAACCAATATGGTCCATAAAACCCTCAACAATGACTCACTCTTGTCAAATACATTGATGAAAACCTATAATATCTCTTATCATGCTTAATAGTCCTTAGATCACTCACATACACTACCAAGGCACCATTAGACCTCATCTCTACTTGAGCCTTATATCAATATGAAAAAACAATAAAAAAATTCTAAAAATTCCTTATGCCTTCAATAATATTTCTCTCTAAGTTTGTTAAGCCATCAAGGCTCCAAATACCACAAATCAACCTCTCGATAAACACACAGTCTTACACTAGGTATGAGAGACCTCATGCACTATGATAGACCTATGATCAAACTTTTATATCCTTAATGAGATGATAATAGGTATCATACATATGTGAATCAATCCACTATGACCTAAAGGTCATTTACAAGCTCAAGGAACACCAAAATCTTCATGACATGCTTCAAAGATCACTCAAAGACCAACTCAATGTATATATATTCAACACCCTATTTTATGCACTGAGACCTACTTGACATCTTTATAGTACTATGGGAAACCTCATGACAACTTCTTAGATCAATACAAGACATTGGAACATATGAAAAACAATAATACTTATACTAGCATTGGTCTTTAAGACCAATCAACAACTCTTCATACCCCTTTTCTATTTTTGTCTTCTAAGGTACCATCTAAGTACACACAAATGCATCATGACCATGTATAAAACTAAATAAAACTTTGCACAAACCTCACCTAGTGATCACTAAGCATCACATGTCATTACAAGGCCATTAAAATCAAGAACAACCCCCTTAGGGTTTGTAAACATCAAACCCTCAATATATTATCCTTTATTACTTGAGCTTGTTTAACACTTGAAGGACCAAATTGACCCTACACAGAGAACCTATAGGTGTCTTATTACATTGAGGTCATCTCTACACTCCTATATCAAACACCTTGAGTGACCAAAGTCACTTAATAACTCACCTATCAACCTCTATCTACCTAAGATAATATTTTTAAAGAATAATTTAGTTCTATGAAGCTTTTATTGCTCAAATGAGCACTTACAGATAAATCTTAATGCATGTATCATTTATATACTAGTAATAAACATTATTAAATTCTTATATCAACATTTTGAGCACATTGGATAAGTTCTCAAAACATCTTAGTCTACCTAGGTTCACCATTTCAAACATAGTCAACAAGATTTGACTTTGATGTGTAATAAATACACCTATACAAATGCTCAAACCTTCAAATTACTTTAGGGATATTATAAATGGAGTCCTCTTCAACATTAATTCTTACCCCATATTGATTTGACTTCATCCATGCTTTCTATAATCCATTGTTTACAAAGTGGTCATTACAAAGACATTTGAATTTGAACACCAACGGTCACATTTTTGAATTCCCAACAACAATTTCTCGAACATTAAGACTGATGTCCTCTATCATGTCTTAATAAATATGAGAAGATTTTAATCCCTATAAATTTTAATAAATAACTCCTCATGGCACCAAACTTGTAGAAGATGAAATTGGGACATTCAACACCTCCATGATTTTGTTGACCAAGGTTTACCTATGCAAGTACAACCAATAAATGTTCAAACAAACTAACTTATTTATAAATTAATGATGTCATATTATGATTTGGATTCTTCTTAACTATAAAATAACTTTATCTCTCTTCAAAGGACACTATAACTTCACAAAAGGACCTAGGACACCCTCATATCATTCTCTATCAACCCAAAAACTTGCACACAAGACAAACACACTCCAAGCAACAAAACTAACCACTTTATCATTAATTCTCTATGAACCATGACTAAAATGACATCAATTATAATAATGGAAACCAATAAAATATGTCCAAAAATCTCCTCCTTTGTCATTTATGGAAAATAACTCCAATAAACTTCTCAAACTGATCTTTTTTTCATCATTTTGATCTTTCTCCCCCTTTGACATTAATGAAAAAGGGTCTCTCTCTAATTATCCCAATTGATCCTTGGAATTGATATGAATTTTTGAATAAATCCACAATAAAAAATTATTATTAAATATTTTTAAGCATCTCACATGTTATCCTTATCATATGAAAACTTAGATCACTTGTCCTTAACAAAAACTGATCACCCTCTTGATCCAATATCCAAACTCATAAAGACCTTATCAAAGCACTTCAACTACAAGATGTCCTAATAATTATGTCAAGAAACTTGAGTTATCTCCCTCTAACTCCATACTTCATATTCTTCTAGATCATACCAAATGAAACTAAAAACTAACTGATATCAAACAATAATAAGCACAACTTCCCACAAGATTTACTTACCATGATTGAAGACACCTTCACACATGAATAGACTTATACAAGATGAAAAACTCTCTTTATCACAAGATCTGATCTTCTAAGGCCTATATGACCTTATTGAAAGGTTATAAACCCTTCACATATGAACCCATCATCCAAAGAAAATCCTCCTTTATGATTTTTAGAGTATAACAAAATCATAGCCTTGGAATGTACTACATGTAAATTTAAGGTTACATTTAGTCTATCCAAGTGTTTTTATAAAGTCAAGGGATGAAATATAGGTTCCTAAGCCTTTATAAATTAAATAATTTTTAAATTGGATATCACTTATTTTTATGATAATGAATAGGGGAGGGTTATCCACATGAAACACTATCTCACTAGGAATCATAGAAGAGACATGAAATTTAAGTGAGAAAGAAGTGTCCACTATTTTGTCAATAGAGATGGACAATTATTCACATTATTGAAGAATGTTATCTTTAGATCTAAATAAGGTAGCTTCTTTCCCTTTGGGAGGAGGGTAAGGGATGTTCATTTCAAATAATAATTAAATTAGGATATTATGATGGTGAGGATAAGTTTATATAATCTCGAAGAAAGGGATTTGGGATGGAATATGGGAAAGTTTTATGATAGTATCCCATTTATCATAACCTATAAGAGGATTATTTGATAAAGGTGTATAGTATTGTAATAGATCCATTGAAGTGGGGTTAGATGTGTAGTTAAATTTATGTTGATAAGGTATTTTTAGTGTAAGTTGGTTTAAGGTAGTTTGATTGATCCTAGGTGATGTGGTTGTTTCTTGAGGTATTTCATGTAGTTGAGTAAAAGAAATATTGTTTGAATTTTGAGGTATGTTTACATGAATTATGGAAGTTGGGGAAAGAGTATAATTTATATCAATGTCATAATATGTATGGTAATTTTTTATTATTAGAGGTGATGTTTGTATGCGTGTTGGTTCCACATGCCCAATTCTATGAGATGGGATGAGGAAGTGTCTTGAATAACGTGAAATGTTGAAGTGGTGTGATGGTTAGGATTTGGGGATGAATTGATATAAGAAAATACTCTCCTCATATTAGTCATGTTAACCACATCTTCATTATTTGTGTTGAGATATAGAAGACTTTCAATGTTATTGGTAGTAGGTGTAGGTTCATCAACGTTGTCTTGATGATTAGGAATAGGATCCTTATAGATAGTTAAATGAGCATTAGATTGGTTTAAAGGTTTATTTTTAGTTTGAGTTTCATGATCCTTAAGTGTTATGTCATAATCTTGTTGGCATTTGCATATAAGTGATTCATGGTCAAAGTTGGGACCAAGGAAAAAGTTCATAGCAAGATTTCTTAATTGTAAATAAGTTTCATGGGAATGGCACTGATTTACATGAAACCCTAAAAAAAATTGGATCATACCATTTTTTCATAGGACAGGTGGGGTCAAGATCTCATGGTAAAGGTCTTGGAAGATTTATTTGAATTTATTCTAAATAGAGAGGTTTGTACACATTGGTATGATTATTTTGAAAAAATGTAGGATTATGATGAGAATTTTTATTAGGTATAGGACCATGATCCATGGTATTATTTATAATAATGCCGTGGATTGTGTGTATGGTGTCACAAGTATGTATAAAACCGTCATTGGTTGCATGGAGGTTTTTAGGCTTGAAAATCATGAAAGTTACCATTATAGGATGGGGAGGTTCAAATTGACATATAAGAAAATATTAACATTTGGCTTGGTCAAGAGCCTCTTCCAGAGTTTGTGGGGAAAGAATCATAAGGCAATATTGTAATTTAAGGTGAAGATAATTATTAAATAAGTGGAAGAGGTTTTCATCTATCATTTTATGTTCAAAATTATCAAACAAAGCTTTCCATCATTTGATAAAAACTTGTGAAGTTTTGGTTTCTAATTGTTTAGATTTGATGAAATGAGATAATGTATTTTTAGGAAGATTGATATTTTGGAATTATTAAACCAATGAATTGGCCAAGTCTTCTAATCTAGTAATGGAGCGGCTTTTCATTTTATTATACCAATATAAAGCATCTCCTAAAAGAATTTTAGCTAAGAGTTTAGTGTCATTGAAAGTATTAAGCTTAACCTAATAATTATAATGGTTTCAAAATATTTTTAAATGAAAGATAGGATCTTTAGATCCATTATAAGTGATAGTGGGAGTGATACCTCCTATGTCGATGTTGGCAATTTGAGGTACAAGAGGTTCATTTTGTAAATGTTTGATAGTTTTGTTGATAAGTGGAGGTTGTGGTAAGAGGTTACCATGTGAATCCATAAGTGGTATAGGGGTGAATTAGGATTGTGTGATCCCCATTGAACATTTTAGTGTTGGTTTTGGAGATGTAATATGTGATTTTGAATTTGCATCATGTGATTTTCATTATTAGTTTAAAATGTATGCTGGTTAAGAGTTTGTAATAAAAATTGAGTGGTTTGAACATTATTTTGGATATTAAAATAAAAATTTTATGGATTAGTGGTGTGTTTGGTATTAAGATATTGAAATTCACTATGAGGATGAGATGAGCTAGAGTCATGTGACACACTAGTGTTATGAGAAGCACTAGTAGTATGAGATGAAGAAACATCATGAGATGCACTAGTATAATAAGAAGTAGTAATATAATGAGATACACTATTCACATAAGAAACATTAACATAATGAGATACACTAGTATCATGGGTATGCATGTGGGTATTTTGAACAGCCTCAGTAAAATTTGAACCTGCCATGTTTGTGGAAATACTTGGCATGGAGGTAAAAGAAGACATAGAGGATGATGTCATTGTGTGAGGAGGAGACATGACACATGGGAAAGGTGTTGATGAGAAAAATGACTTACCAAAATTCTTATAGAAATTCTAAGTGAAGGTGAATGGGGTTTTCTTATATGAGGTCCCATAAAGAGATTATAGATGAGTAAAGGATCATTACCTTTATGTTGAGGTTTTTTTTTTAATTGAAATGATCATTTAAACTATGTAATTAGGATCATGTTAATCTCCTATAAAAAATAATGGGTTAAGTTCCAAGGAAGGATAATGAGGAGTGCCATAGTTGGTAGTGTGGGTGGTAACATGGGCATTGCTTTGATCCATGTTAGGTGACACAAAGTGTGTTTTAGGAATATTATTAGGATTAGTGAAGTTTATCATGTTGTTTTGATTAAATTATTAATTACCATAAAAAAAATTCATGATGAGGAAGGGAAGCTAAACATTTTTAAGAAATGAGGATAAACTACTATGATACTGGGTTGAACTAGTCAACATTATTATATAAGAAAATAAGTAGGATAGGCTACATTACACACAATTAAACAAGTCAAATGATGGTTAAACTAATAAATTATGTAAAACACAAAATCAAACAAGTTAATTGTGTGTTTATGGTAAATCAAATAGATATCCTATAAGATATAAGGTTGAATAGGATGATTGAGTCCTGTAAGAGGGCAAAAAGACTAGCCTATGAGAGACTGGGTTGAATATAACTATTGTGTTATGTAGAAGGGTAAAAATAACAACTTGTGAGAGAATGTGTTAAACAAAATGACTATGTTATGTACAAGGAAAAACTTTAAGAGACATAGTCAAGTGGTCGACTGTGTTCTAAGAATAAAGATAGGCTTTTGACAGTTATGACTCTCGATGATCTAGTGTTAATTATCAGACAAATTAAAATAAACACATAGACAAATAGGTCTACCTAGTTGATATAATTTTGGTACATAGAACAAGTCAAATGATGGTTAAACTAATAAATTATGTAAAACACAAAATCAAACAAGTTAATTGTGTGTTTATGGTAAATCAAATAGATATCCTATAAGATATAAGGTTGAATAGGATGATTGAGTCCTGTAAGAGGGCAAAAAGACTAGCCTATGAGAGACTGGGTTGAATATAACTATTGTGTTATGTAGAAGGGTAAAAATAACAACTTGTGAGAGAATGTGTTAAACAAAATGACTATGTTATGTACAAGGAAAAACTTTAAGAGACATAGTCAAGTGGTCGACTGTGTTCTAAGAATAAAGATAGGCTTTTGACAGTTATGACTCTCGATGATCTAGTGTTAATTATCAGACAAATTAAAATAAACACATAGACAAATAGGTCTACCTAGTTGATATAATTTTGGTACATAGAACAAATCTTATACTAATTCTAGCCAATACAATTTTTGAAATAAAAAATAGAATTGACAAAGAGAATGCATCAATGCTGCAAATAGAAATGTTAATTTATGTGGTCATTCCTAAATGTTTTAAATTATAATTTTAAAAATAAGTGTGATGGGACATGTGGCTTTGGAAAGGAACTAGAAATAGGTAATATAAAGAATGTTACATGTTTCTAAGGATGAAATGAATATGTATTGGTGATGGTACTGGCTTAGTATTGGGGCCTACCCCCTTACTTCACAATCCCATAGTGATAAGGGTGTCAGGTGCTTTGCTAATATATAATATCAACCATGTATTTATACTTGACCATAAAAATAAGTTATATTTTTTTAGAAAAGTCTCATGTTTATCTTTTGTGATTAGTCATTCAATTATTAGTCAAGCCAAGTCATTTTTGTACTTGATACATCTAGGTGTAATCATAGTAAAGTCTATGCGGCATAGCATTTAAATGCGCTACTACACTAACATCAATTTCACATAAGGTGTAAGCCTTATGAACTCACCCAAAGCACAATAGTGAAGGGAATAGGGTCTATGTTATGCTAGTTGAAACAAAACACAACCTTAGTCTCAATGAGACTTAGTCATTATCAAAATGGGCTTAGGTGATTGATCGGTGCATGGATATTTTGGGTAAGATCAATAGGTCAGAGCCTATTGATGGGGATTAATCTTAGACATGGTGGTATAAATCAGTATTAGACTAGTACCATCTTTCTAGGGGTGTAGATCTTTTAAATAGTATGTAAAGTGCCATTTAGGTACTTAGTGGAATGGGGGAAATAGATCTTATTTAGGGGTTCATTCATCTAGATAGTGTTATAGGCATAAGGATCAAGGTGTAGGTACATTCCTATCTTAACACTTAGGGATATTTTAGAGCCTTTTGAGAGTTTACTACTTTACATATAGATGCCATTGAAGCAGGGGAAAAACCTTCATAAGGCAACATGCTCATATATATAATTTATACTATCATAATTATTAGATTCAAGTCACAAACACAAATTAATATTGTAACCATATAAATAAGATCAACACTCCAATTGTTCTCAATAACATTCTTCATTCATTCATAGTTTTAGTCTACACATTTCATAACATGAAAATAGAGCCTGTGCTCATATTTTATACTAATACTACCTAGTGGGTCACAGGTGAGCTTGGGATATACATTCATAGCTCTTAACCTAGTTCATGTAAAATACAATATAATAATGGTGTCTCTCAATTCTAGTAGAGTTTCACTGCCATTGATCACTTTTTTTAGCCTTTAGGTTCACACTCAGTTTATAGGTAGAGGGGCATCTTATTGCTAGTATAGATGAGAACATGCTAGGTGCCAAGTTATTAATTTGGTTTTTTATGATGCTGAATCCACTACTATGACACCTACACTCTCCAATTTTCATGTGTATACACTCAATAAGATTCTCCTTCAAACTTGGGCACTATGCAACTGCCTGCTAGCTAGCGTAATATCATCAAAGATTCTTCCAATTGGTGTTAATAGTTTCAAAAGATCAGTCATTTGTGATGAATTCCATTCATAAAGATGTGTTGAGCTAGCAATGTCCACTAAATGTCACAAAAAGGGTCCTAACATTATCCCATCCAAAATTACTAGTCCATCTTCATACTAGTCTTTCAATGCCTTTTCTATGTAGAATTTAGGTGTACTCTGCTATAATTCTGCATTGAAGTTTTTGAAGCCCAAGATGGTGAGCTTAATTTCTTCTATGGTGCCTTATAGTTACATTGATGTAGCCTCAAATGCAAGAAAGTATGATATTTTCATTTATTTTTTAAAGGCTTGCATCCTTTCCTTAGCTATCCTCACTCCACCAACTAAAATATCGCCTTGCTTACTTGATTTTTTTTGAAAAGCATGGAAGAAAGCTTCTACTTTTTATTTTTAGGTCTTAAATTGGGTGATTAACACATTAAACTACATCATCAATTACATGTACTCAATCTTTATCACCATAAAAACATGTTTCATTAAAGCATCCTTTTCCTCTTTCATATTTTGAAGGCACACATCGATGACTGATGATTAAATGGAAAAGTTACAAAAGATGACATCCTCTTCTTATACATGTTATTCTAGTTTGACATAGAGGTCCTCCATTGCATTAATAATTTTTTTTAACTCTCTTTTTATGGCTTCATAGGAGTCTTCTTGTTCCTCTTACACCAACTTCATCTATGGAAGCATCTATTCTACTAACATGTAAACCTTGTCAACCTCTTTCATTTCCAAGGTATCCACACCATACAAAAAGGATGGCTCTACCTCTTCACTTTTATCTCTTTTTTCACTTTGAGTGTAATGTATCTCCACCTAGTGGCATGAACATCATTAACAATGTTCTTTCATGCCACTTAAGAGGCCATTTTTAGGAGGTCATTTTCCAACCTCATAGGGTTCATATCCCTAGGATTAATGAGCTAGTAGTCATGCCCATCTTCTAGTTTAATAGATATAAAAATTGATTTCATAAGAAACTATAACTAAGGCTCATCCATGTAGAAATAGAGGTCCCAAGAAACTTGATGGCATGTCAAGGTCGTGACAGCTTGATGGGGTATGTACTCCATCATATAAAAGTAATCATCTTATGTAAACCTTTTCTATGCTTTCTCCCTTTAGCTTGGCTCATACTCCTCAGCCTTGATGGTTTCGTTTGTATGCTCATACTCCCATCCACTAGCATTAGTAATTTATCCACTACCTTCTCTTTCTTCTTATCTTAGGGGTTCTTCATTAGACTTTTCCCCTAGGTCCACATCTTCTCTCTCTTTGGTGCTAGTTTTGCCATTTGTTTTTAGAGGGGTTCTTCCTTAGAATTTTCACCTTGTCTATTTCCTCTTCTCATTATGTTTCTTTTGCATAAACCTCTTCAACATAAAACTTACTCCATTCTTACCCCAATGGGGTCTATACCTCATCTATTTGTTTTATTAAGGCACCAACATCACCTTTTTTATCTTTAAGTGCCCCTTCAGAATTGGGGCATGCTTGTTGTGTAGCTTTCTCTACTAGGCTAGAGTGGGTGATAAGTTCCTCTTACATTGATTTATCCTTATGATCATAAACCTTTTCCTCTCTCTCCTTATTCATTATAGACCTTTCTATCTAGGTTTCCTTCTCTTCTATTTCTTTCCTCTTGGCATTTTCTTATTCAACCTTTTTCTTAGCTTTCCTTTTCTTGTTCTATGCCCTAAAATTATTCTTTTTTTCATTTATCTCCTTAGATTTGATAAATTTCAGATTAGGACATGCCCTTGGCCCTCATGGTCTTTCATTTATGGTTAAATTGTAGTGTTACATCAATGTGTTCTTTTTCTAGGCCCATGTCCTCCCACTTGTGCTTCAACTCTTCTTCACTTGGTATGCTTGAGGGTGTTGATTTTTCATGAACTTTCACCTCATTAGGATTTTTTCATATTTATCCTTCCTTTTTTCCTCTTGTTTCTTGTGCATTGCACTCTTCCACTTCTTTCCTATGATCTTTAGCCTCAACCATCTTAGTGGATTCTTTAGACATTCTATCCTTTGTCATTTCTTCTCTTTGCTCCTCCATCTCCTATGTCCTCTACATCTTAGCTTCACTAAAGCTTAGTTTTTTCCATCTCTACATCTTCTTCTCTAATTTGATCTAAATGGAAGGAGAGGGGGTCTTATCACTTGTTGAGGAGTCATCTTCTTTAGGCATGATGTATAAACCCATACCAATTACTTCTTCCTCCAAATCCTCTTCCTCATCTTCCTCCTCTATGTTGGATAGGATTATCTTGGGAGTTATAGGAGGAACCTTCACCTTCTTCTTTGTGCTAGGGGAAGCCTTTGGCATGAATCACACACACTTTTTTGAGGATTCTAAAGGATATTATTCTTATTATGAGATGATTTTGAGCCTTATAAACTCCTTTATCTCTTTCAAAGTCTCTCCCTCTTCTTTTTAATAGATTTCTTCTTCTCTATTAGCACTGGTGTTCCTTCATCATCAATACAGATTGAGGGGTCTTTCCTCTACTTAGTGTTCTATTCAGTGATAAATTCCTTTTTTGGGGATTCATCTCATAGTATAATATATAGATGTAGCCTAATATGGTGGCCTCTTAGATGGGATCAATGTCTAGATAATCTAATATACCTTCATCCTTGATGGACTTCCCATCTACATGAGTGAACTAGTGCCTCAACCTGCACCTCTCCACATCCAGTTCCTTTAATGTGATGTTTATCTATTATGCATTAGGGATTTAGAACATTGAATCCTTAAAGTACCTCATTGAGAAGGCATAAGGGAGCTTTAGCCACCCTGACATGTTATCATATAGTAGTGTCAAACACACTACAAAATAGTGTGGCATCACGACAAAGATTTTTGTTCCATATAGACTCTTAGGGACCTCTAAAGGAATGTGCCACTCTAGTTTGAAGGATTTTTTGTATTTATCACACTATCACATCACCTATATTTTGTGTTTGGCACTAAAGGAGGTGGGGAAAGTGAATTATTTATACTTTTGAGCTAAGAGTCATTATGTTCTAGATGGACCCATAGGTTGTCCTCATCACCATCTGGAATTCCAATTTCTTCCATGACAACTAATATAAGGATAGACCCCCACCTAAATGTTCCCTTTACACTATGGCACTTTAGCACATTTTTCACTAACTATTTAGTGATGAACATTCAAATGTTGAATTGCATGCCTTGCACCATGTGATAGGTGATGCAAAATTATGCCTTTATCACATTAACCCATTGACCGTCAGGGCATAGTTTTGAGCTCATGAGGTGCACCACCACCCTCATGTTGGGGTCTTTAGAATCTTTGATGGGGAATGTAAAACCCCCATTTTTGTAACTTAGGATCTTTTCCATTAACTCCACCTTTTCATCATCATCCATCAATTGGTGGATGTCTTGGCCAACATTAGGGAGCCTAGTTATTCTCCTTATCATCTGGGTTGAAATATTCATGCACCTTCCTATGAAATAGATGTAGTCCTCATAGACACACAAGAGTATAAGTTACTTTAGCTTCTCAAATCAGGGCAACTCATAGATTTGAGTTGCACCTGAAGCTATCAACTTATATCAAATTGATACATCAAATAGGGTTGCACTTTGCTTCAACTTTCACCATATGTCCACCATCCAATCTTGTGCCAAGTATTGTAAGTGACTTTATGTGTGGTGGTTATACTCCTTTAGTTGACAAGTGTGCACAAATGAGCTCTAATCTTCCCATACTATAACTTTTAGAAGAAATTGCATATACTAATAACAAATATTTATTATCACCTCAATATCAACTTCTATGATGCTAGCTACTTTGAACATTTAATCCTTTATTTTTGTGGTGATCATTTCTTCTATAATATTAACCTACTTGGGTTCTTATTGATCTTGAGTAGAGTTCTATGCCTTGTGTTTCTTAACCTTCCTTATTATTCTTATATTGAACCTTGGTAGGTGTGGCATGGAAAAGCCTGAAATAGTGGTTGGTGCTTTTATAATCATAAAATATATGATTGTACCTTCAGCTCTCAAGCTTCATTAGCCATTAATGGTAGCCTAGGTGATAAATTCTCATTCTAGCTATTTGTTTCCTACATAATTCTCTCTCAACCCCCTCTAGACCCATGTCAATGTGAATGTAATTCTCTTGTTTCTCAATTGTTCACTTTTAGGGCTTCTAGGAGTTTGAATTTTTACTTGGTATAGGGTTTTCACCTTTGGATATTTAGTTTACACACTTTATCTCTCTGGTTTACACACTTCATCTCAATTTAGCTTAAGGTTTGTAACCTAATATTTTTGTTTCGATGCCTTTTTATAATATTTTATTATCTACCATTATTAATACATGTGTTTTATGGCATAATGGCACCTAGATTTCTTGGAAAATGTAACATTTTATGAAATACATAGAAATCCTTTGTTATCAATGCATTAATTGCATACCTTTGTGCCTCTATCACCACTTCATTGAATGATCTCTAATGGTAATTTGATGAAGTGACATTTATTTCAAATGATCACTTCCCACTTAAACCTAGGTGGATACCAGCTATCTGAGATAATTATTCTCATATGCTTGTTCACTTAGCACAACGTTTGCCTTTCTTGTGGAAACCTAGGTGAAAAACCTCACATGCACACTATTCATCCTCCTTGGTTCCACTTTATTTTCTAGTTACACTTCTATTTCAAGTGCACTTGTTTATTTTTATCAGTTTCTTGCACTTTGTTTTGCCTTGGTATGCCTTACCCCATACAAATCACTTATGCTGGCCATTTAAAGCTTTGCATTTTCTTTTAGTTTTCTTATACATAGTCAAATTGTGCATCTTCACTTTTTAGCTTACATATTTTGAGCATATTCACCCTAATATTTAATCTTTGGTGCATGCTCATTTGATGCATCCCTTTTAAACTATGGTGTGAAGGTTATCTGTACACTTATGTACATTATCATTTTGTTCTCAAATATTTAAAGATTGGTAACTTCTATGTAATTAAGAACTTAGGCATCTGGCCCTAGGTACATAGAAAGCAAATGGGCTTGACTCACCTGGTTGATATTATGCATAGAATTGACAAAGGAGTTCATTCTTGGGCCTCCAAGAGCTATTTATTATTAATATTGTGCACATGGACCTCATGCATCTTCTATTTATGTTTGGTGAGTCTCATGTGCTCACAACTTAGATTTCTACCCTCATGTACTTAGATGTCACAAGTGCTCAACTCACCTAGTTGAAATTATGTGTGAGAGGCCAAATGAATTCACTAAATATAGATTATATTCATGTATCTATAACATAGATGTCATTGCCTCATGCACTTATAAAGTACAAGTTCTTGATTCACCTAGCTAGAGTTATGCATCAAGTACCAGTAGATAAGTCCTTATAGCTGTTCTGCATAGATTGTTGCCTCTTTAATCTATATAAAGAACAAAAACAAAATAAATAATATGGTCTAAATCACACTAAACTATAATCTAGTTATCTCAACTCAAACTGACTAGTGACCAAGAAGTCAGTGTTCTCATGGTGTAAGCACCACCATCATAATACCTATATGGCTTCAATCAGTAGCTATTGAAAAGCCTTGGGAGCATTTCACTAAATAATGTGCATAACTTACATGTGGCTATCTCAAATATGTGGTAGATGATGTAGGGTTGCATATTCCATATTTGAAATTTTATTGGGTGCTTAAGGTACGTCGAGTCATAAAGTAGTACCAATGCTCCTTCAGTCAGCTCCTTGTGCTTGATGTACTTGTCATGCTAGAACTTCTAACATGCCTTTTCAATTTTATGACTCTATTTTGATTGGGCAAATTTTTCATCTAAGTTATCCAAGTCTTCCAACCTTATGCTCAAAGATTCTTAGTCATCTAAGAGACCAATAGATGTAATGTGTAAATATGGCACACTAAATTCCATGGGAAGAATTACTTTAGTTCCAAACACTAGTTGAAAGGGTGTTTATTTATTTAGGCACTTATATGTTGTGTAATATGCATCTTGTTAAATGATTTTGTGATGCCATTTACTTATGGATGATACAGGGCATTTTTGTGGTGCACCACCATGTATTCAATTAAGAGGTTACATATCATCTCATTGATGAAATGAGTGCCTCTATCACTAGTCAAACTTAATGGTCAGCCATATCAACTTATTATGTTATCCTAGATGAAGCATGTGTCTATTGCAATTGTACAATCTTTTGTTAGCATGGCTTTAGCCCACTTTGTGAAATAGTTAGTGGCTACTAGAATATAACTTGTACCTATATACCATGTTATAAGAGTTATTGGTGTAATAAAATTAATGGACCATTTATCGAATGGTGTCTAAGAAAGAATGGGGATGAGAGGTAACACATCTCAGTGTTTGGGCTTCTTGATGCACTAACATGTGTTGTATGCCTTGGTGAAATCTTTTATGTCTTGAAATAGGCTTAGCCACCATAATGCCAATTGCAATATCTTGTATGCCATTGTATCTACAAGATAATGGCCTCCTACAATTCCCTTATGTGATTCTTATAATATGGAGTCCCTTCCATGTTCTAGAAGACATTAGTGCAGAAACTCATCTCTACTTAGTTTGTATAGCTCTCCCTTAGTGAGATAGAAGGGGGTAACATGAACCATAAATTGCTTCTTCTCCTTTTTTGACATGGTCTAAGGTGTAAATATAGATATTAAGAAAGTGGAAATCTCCACCAAGTCTTAAAGAATGAACTAAAATATATATATATATATATATATATATATATATATATATATATATATATATATATATATATATATATATATATATATATATATATTCACATTTAGCATATCATCCTCAATCGACATTGCTGCATCACTAGAATTAATGTGGGATAAATGGTCTAGCCCTACGTTTTACTTTCTAGGTTTAATAATAATGGAAAAATAGAATCCCTAGAATAAAATGATCCATTAATATATGTGCTCATGTAAAATAGGTTTGTTTAAAAGGTACTTGAGCACCTTGTGATCAATGAAAAATATGAATGGGGTTGCTAGTAGATATTGCCTAAATTTTTTTAAGGCATAGAACATTGTTAGTTCCTTATGCTTGATGGTGGTGTAGTTCTACTCTACTTGTGTAAATTTATTGCTTGTGAAGGATATAGGGTAGTCCATCTCACCCTCTTTTGTTTGTGAGAATATGGAATCAATTATGGAGCCTAAAGCATCGACATACATGTGAAAAAGAGTGGTCTAGTCTATAAATTATAGAATTAGTGTGCAAGCCAACTTTAGCTTAAGTGTTTTAAAAGACTCCTCTTACACCTTAGCCTAATAGACTGGGCCATCTCTACACAAGATCTCCTTCAAAAGTGTTGCAATATTTTCATAGCTCCATATAAACTTACTATAGTAGGCACAATGGCCTATAAAGGTGTATACATCTTTCTAAATTGAACAAGTTTGGATCTAAATTATGACGGATATCTTTGTAGGGTCAACAAAAAACCCATCCTTGTAGATGGTGTGCCTAAGTAATGTCCCAAAAATGGTTATGAAGAAACACTTTTTAGGTTTAATGATATCAAGAGTTGCCTACACCTCTAAAACATGAGGCATAGATTGTCATAGTGATCCTTAACAAGGACATATATAATCCAATCATCAAGATAGACTTGGAGAAACCTATGGATGAAGTCCTTAAAAGTGGCAATCACCACTTTAGATAATATAGTTAGAACATTATTGAGTCTAAAGGGAATCAAATTATAAGAAAAAAAAACCCATTCAATCATAAAGGTTGTCTTTGGATTATCCTCCTCCTCAATTTACACCTGATGGTATCCTAAGAAACCATCAATGAAAGTATAGTTTTTTCAACCTACAACACCATCTAAGACCTCATCAGTGAATGGGGTCAAAAAAGGGTTAGTGACATAGGTGGAATTTAAAAGTATGTAGTAATTATAGATCCATGTGTGCCCATCCTTCTTGATGCTTATAACCATTAGGATCACCCAATAAGACTCTTGTATAGGATAGATGATGCATATGACTATAATTCCATCAATATTTATTTTTACCTTGGTGTAGAGATTAAGATTCATCCTGTATGGGTGATTATTGATAGGCCTCACACCATCCACTAGCTTGATGCTAATTTTGCCAAGGGAAGGGTGGGTGCCCTTCATGTTTTGATAGCTATGTGGGAATAAGTCTTGAAATTATTTTAGGAGGTCTATGATTCATGCAACCTCTACCTCAAACTAGTAAGCACCTATAGTGGAAATCTTTGGCTCACCTTCTATGTTGATGTCTACTTTAGTGGTCTTGGGTGGCATGTAGTAAGGTTCATTCCTCTCCTGATGAGAGTATTCAACATGACTTATCCCCTATATTATTTTAATTTGAAGGTGAGTTATATCCTCTTAGTCTGAGGTGTTATCATCTACAAGGTACAAAAGTTTTTGTCTTCCTGTTGGGTCCTTCCAATTATGTTCCTTCTAAGTTTCATCATCTTATTCGATGAAGTCACTATTAGGATCCTTTTCTTTAAAAAAATTAGGAGTGCTAGTCCTTTCTCCACAAACATGTCTCTAAGGTGCTCTTTTACGATGGTAGTGTCCTCAGATACTACCTGATGAATGACTTATAGTGGCTCCAATAGATCTAAGTTTCGTGAAGAGAAGGAGAAGGTGTGCATGAACCTCTCCTTAAGTACCTCCAAGTCTCTTATCTCTTGGTGAATATCATTTATAATGTACCACACTCATACTCATGTTTTCAAAGTAATGTAGAAGGTATGAACCCATAGGCTTCTAGGTACATTCTCACCATAGATAATCCATGTTTATTCACATAAGTGCACATGCACAATTGGGTCAAAATCACTTGAGGAAGTAAGTATGTCTAAATTATCATTACTCTTTCCAAACCTAGTGCATATTTCTACCTTCACATCTTGCCATGTTCGCAAGCTAGGACTATGCATTGCCCATAAATGAGCAATAGTGCTCTTTAGGGTATGCATTAGTGTACCCATTCTATTTATTTCCTTGGGAATGCATTATTCAATGTCATAGACATAATTATCTACTGATTGGCTCCTTGTATACTTTGGGAGTGCTACAAGATTCCTTTTACTTAGCTAAAACACTCTTTTCACCCTATTTTTGGCATGAAGAACCCAATTTTTTAGTGTATTTAATCCTAATCAGTCTCATTCTAGTTAGTCTTGGATAAGTTGTTAACACTAGGTGGTACCTTTAGCCAATCACTTCATAATCCTCTTTGATCCATTTATCACAAGCTACATTAGTTGTAATAGATGTTTATTATCCATCCTCCCATTCTAGCACTCCTTGGTTTCTTGGGTTAAGATTTTTAGCACCCCACACTGTGATGTTATAAATGTGGTTGATCTCATCTTCAAGACCAACATTTTTCACATATGAAATCCCTTGATCACTTGATAGGGGTATCATCACCCTCTTTCTATCATTCTCAAAATTCATGTAATGCTTCTTAAAGCACATGTTTGCATTATTGGCATAACACCGTGGCCTTCGTAAGAGCACTAGATAGTTATCATGCTCTGCCAATTTGATTACCTAAAAACTAGCTTAGAACTCAATTCTCATGATATCTATAATGATACCATTTAGGATCTTGATAGGTTATGCTTAATTTTTGTTGACCATAAATAACATATGAGGGGAGGGCTTCAAGGGTGGCCATCCCATCTTATCCAAAGTAGTTTTAGTTAGAATGTTAAATTTAGTACCCATATTTATAATGACTTCACAAATATACCATACATCATTGGTAGCATTTATTATTATATCTTGGTCATAATCTATGTTTTGAGTATACCTCACTTCACATGCCCACTCCATATGCAATATAGAAACTTTAATCATCTAAGGCATGGCCTCTCATCTAGTCTCTTCCTTGTGTGCTCTAAAAGTATGTTTTTCAATAGGGGTAACATCCCTTTAGATTGTAGGAGGTGTAGGATCTTGGTTAACTCTTGTACTTTATCCTCTTATATATCTTACTTCCTACATATGATGATTTCTTGTGCCTCTAGATCTATAGCTAGTTAGAACTCTCCCTATAAATTTTGTATTAGAATCTTGGCTTATTGTAAGATGTCCTTATATCATGCTAGGTTAGGGTATATATTCTAGATGAGGTCACATTATTCAATTTGTTCTTTTTTCAACATAATAGGTAGGTAAGTGTTAAACATACTTCAAGTTGTGGCTTTCACCTTATGTGGATCATTTTGAGTTTGTTGGAGCTCAAGAGCCCATTTATCTTATTTTTTCTCATGTATGATCATGGTGGCACACTTATCTATGCCAAATGGACCTTGAGTTATCTTTTTATATAAGTCTAAGAAATCTTTGATTGCATGTGGTCCCCAATAATACCTACACATTTGGTGTGTGGGGAAGTTACACTAGTAATGCTCAATTGACTCACACAAATAACATAATTGTGGTGGGAATCTTCCTCCACCACATCCTCTATCCTACCTATGTGCACCTTACTAATTCCCATAGCTAGTATTTTGTTAGCCATATCCTTTATTTCCTTGACCCACTTTCCAAATAACTATGGTCATTGACTACCTTTTACCTCTCTCCATATTTCAGTGCATTTCATTAATGACTCAATAATCCATTGTTGAATGGGTATAACCATCATAAATCTTGTAATAAATGTTAGTGTTTACTTGACTGATGCACTACACTAGGTGATAGTTTTGGGAGTCATGTGTCCCATGACAAACTTCACAACTAAGAAGAAAGGAGTGGACATTTATTTATGGTAAATTTCTCTTGTTATGCACCTCCATCTCATACTAAGTATACCATAATCTACTATGAGTATCATTCACTAAACCAATAGTTAACTTCTTTAATTAGGAGGCCATTGATTTGATCTATACCTCCATAAATGGGTTGATCTCAGTATTAGCACTACTTACTACCTCAACTAGAGCATGGCTTCAAGCATTTCATGGGGGTCTATGAAGGTATTCATAGATAACATACTCCTAAAAGGTACTAACAAGTCCCCAATAAACCATTACATGTGTTGGGAGGGGTGGATATCATATGGAATCTTAGAAAGGAGGGTCTTAAATTGCATGTCATATAGGTGCACATTCTTGGATATCCATTGGTTTATTTCCTTACATATCATGATGCTCCATTTCTCAAACTCAAAAATATAAAATTCCTTTAAGAAGGCATCCTTAAATATATCATAATCAATTATTTATTAGTTTAGATCAAATTTTTGATACCAGGTATGGCCACAATTAGTAGGGTGGTCATGAACTAAGTTTCCTTACACTCTAATTAGGTAATACCCCAAGCACACCATTGAAGTTCACACTTAAGCACATGTTCTATAGCATTATCTATGTTATGATACTTTGGAAAGTATATTTCCATTTCATAATAAATATACTAAGGGGGTGGTGTTGGAGTTTGAGGCATTTACCTCCATAGGATCTATATTATAGGTGGTCTTCTAATGCCTCTAGGTGTATGGTTGAGTGCTAACCCTGGTGGTGTAGGTTGCACCATCAATATTGATGGTGTATTAATACTCATTTGTGTTGTTTGGCCACTTCCTATAGGTTATTACCCAGTTGGCATAGCTACCATCTTCTAAATAGGACTCTTTCACTTGTGTTCTATATTCCTAGGTTATCACTCATTTGTCTCATTGTATTCAAGTTCAATTGCTCATAAGGTATCAGTTTTTTAATTACAAAGTCCTAGTTCAAAATTTGAGGTCTATCAAATTCAATGTTGATAATAGGGTCAGTTATCATTCTTCTATCTTCTGGTGGAAGATCTAGTGTTTGAGTTTGTGCTTCTAGTTCAAAGGGGGTAGGTACTTCTAGTTCATCCTTATTCACCACTTATTATAGGAACCTAAGTAATTTTGGACATAACTACTGAGCTTGGTCTCTTGATTCCTCCTCTCTCTCATCATACTACTACAATTCAAGGGATCCTTCCCCATTCCCTTCCCACTTGTTATGGGTCTTCTTGTCACTTCTAGGTTCCAAATCCTCTATCATCCTACACCTTCACTTATTATAGATATGCCTTTAGATATATTTGGCATCAGGTTGATCATCCCTTTCCATATCACCTCGTCTACACTTCCCCTTCTCACCTTCTATACTTTCTCATATGTGCAAGGATTTTAGCCTTCCATCCTTATAGTTTCAATACCATAATCCACCAAAAAATTCTTTAGTTTGATGATGATCCCTCTTATAAATGTGCCCCTTAGTTCATGAAAGAACTCATACTCTACTTCTTTAGGGTAAGAGAAGGTTGACACTACAAATTCTAAGACATAGTTGTTTAACACACTGATCTACCACTTATCTACCACACACATCTAAACATCATCTAGACTATCAAGCCTCTCTATGTGATCTTTTTTCCACTTGAGGTGATAACCATAACTTTGTCTTGTAGAGGTGGTATAGGCAACCAACCATTATAACACATACTTAGGTAATTCATAAAAGAGCACCTCATACAGAGCATCATATAGGTTGTATTTCACATATTATCTTAGATTCTATCCTTGGCATGTCATATGATTATATGTGAAACTATCTTCCACTTGATGTAGCTAGCACTCAATATTTTCAAGTGATATTTAGAGCATCATCTTGTTATACCATTATCATAATAAAATTCAACATGGGTCTCAATAATAGAAATAATATGTTATATAAAATTATCTTATTTACCCTTTATACTTAGTCATGTGCTTATTAGTCAAGCCAACTTAGTTTTTTACTTGATATAGATAGGCATGAGCATAGTAAAATTTTGTGGTGCACAAAATTTAAATGCACTACTACATTGGCATTAATTTCACACAAGGTGAAAGATTTGTGTGCTCACCTAAAGTGCAATAATGAAGGAACCAAGGTCCACATTGGACTAGTTGAAATAAGGTGAAAACTTAGTCTCAATGGGACTTAATCATTATCAAAATGGGCTTAGGTGGTTAATCAATGCATGGCTATTCTAGGTAAGATCAATAGCTATGAGCCTATTGATGGGGACTAATCTTGGCCATGGTGGCATAAATTAGTATTAGGATAGTTATAGATTTCTAGGGGTGTAGGTATTTTAAATAGTAAGTAATGTTCCATTTAGGTGCTTAGTTTAATGGGTTAAATATCTATTATTAAGGGGCTCATTCATCCAACTCATGCTCTAGGTGCAGGGGTTAAAGCTAGATGCATGCCTATCTTAACACTTAGGATAGTTTCCAATCTATTGAGAGCTTTCTAATTTACATAGAGACAACATTGATGTAGGGTACAAACCTTAATAAGGAAACATGTTCATATATATAATATATACTACCATAACTATTATATTCAAATCAAAAACACAAATTACTATTGTAACCATCTAAATACGATCAACCCTCTAATTATTCTAAATAACATTTTTCATTCATTCATAGTTTTAGTATACAAAGTTCATAAAATTAAAATAGATCATGTGATCATCTTTTAAACTACTCCTACCTAATGGATCACTAGCGAGATTGGGCTATACATTCAAAGATCTTAACCTAGTTCATGCAGATTACAATATAATAATGGTGTCTCTCAATTTCAGCAGAGCTTCACTATTATTAATTAATTTTTTAGCCTTCAAGTTCACACTCATTTTATATGTAGAGGGGTATATTCTTTCCAAGTTGGATTAGAACACATTGGGTGCTAATTTTTCACTAGCGGTTGTTATACCATTAGCTCCACTACTCTGGCACCTATGCTCTCTAACCACCACATGCATGCACTCAATGAGATTCTCCTTCAAACCTGAGTGATAATAAATTGCCTACTAGCTAGCACAATATCATTGAAGATTATTCTTTTTGATGCTAATAGTTTTAAAACATCAATCATTTGTGATGAATACCATGCATTGAAATGTGTTGAGTTGTCACAGTCCACTAAGTATCACAAAAAGGGGCCTAACATAGCTTCCTCATTGGTGATGAAATCCAAGTAGGTAGACCTTGGGTATACTTTTTTTATGCCTTTTGATATTTTTTTATTTATAATTTTGTGAGTAAAATAAAAATCAATGACTAAATTGATTAATTAAAATTTCCTAGTTAAACTATGTGTGCTACTCTAAGCAAGCAAGTAGAAAAATGAAAGATGAATTAATTACTAAAAATGTGAGTTAATTCCTTTGATTGAATACTATTGGGTTGATTGAGTATGAAAATATAATAGAAGATAATTTACTTGATCGATTCTACTTATTGAATAAAAGGACAAAGAAATATTGTTGAATAAATTGATTGAGTCTCCAAGGCAAGAAATAACTATAAAACTAAGTTGATCTAGTTAGCTTATTTTATTGTAGGGTTACAATTTTATAGTACTAAAAAATGTGAAAAATAGGACTATAATGAAGAAAACAAATGACCAAGTTGGTGAAAATGAACCTAATGATTTAATGATGCTAAATTTCTATTTTTGTACTATGTCATCCATATGAAGATTTTTAACCTTTTAACAAAGTCAAATGAGTCTTAAAACTTGTATGTAGAAAAATAAAACTTATTCCATCATATTGATCCACTTGTCTATAGCTGAAGATGAACTTCACAAAGCCAAATAGAGTTGATTAGATCAATTGTGTTAAATTTGCACACAAAATGTTAGACTAAGTTAATAGATTAGATCTAGTGATATCAAAATGAAATAGATAAGAAGTGAAAATATATGAAAGTGTAAAATAAAACCCACAAGGTTTAGTTCACATTAGGTTAATTAGAATGTATACAAGGGAAAATGAAGTTGATCTATAAATCAATCCTAGCTTAGAGAAGATAAATCAAACTAGCCATTCCACTTGTTGGTATATTTAGATAATCATGATCATGACCAATATGTATCTTCCAGATATAACTAAGGGGTCTATTACCCAAAAAAAAAAAAAAAATTGTTCAAAATACTCTAGTCAAAAGATACCACATAATAACACTAGCTAGGCCCTATGGTTTTATAAAAAAGTAAATTAAAACTAATCTAGTGCTCACCAAAGATTGTGGTATAAATAGGGGATAACAAAAATAAATAATAAACATGAAAATAAATGAATCTACTCAATTAAATTTAGAGGTAATCCTAAGCATGGAGAGATAAATACATTTATAAGATAATAAATGTAAATCTATATACTAATAAAAGAGAATTAAGAGTTAGGAATATTTACCTTGAAGATGATCTTGTCAAACATTAATCTCTCCCTTGTTCAATAGTTATTTACAAGAGATTATTATGGTTCATAAGGATAATAAATATAGGTCATATCTAGACTATAATACTTATCATATGCATCCCAAATACTTTTCCCATAAGACAATATTCTTATCTCTTAAGGAAGTATGAAACCTTAAGCAATGACTCCTCAAGTATAATGGTGGATAAGCATATGAAGATGCATAAATGAATGATTATATATATTGGAAATGAAGTAAAGGATGTGTTTATATAGCTATATCTAACCCTAAATCCTTATATAATTTAAGTTGAAATAGTTAGTTCGGTTGACCTAGTTGTTTAGGAAATAGAGTAGTTAGGCCTTAGACTAAGTTGGTTGGGATGACATAGTCCCGTAATGTGCTCAATTCCCAAAATAGGGTCAACCCATTTTAAAATGTTTTGAGGATGGTAAAAATATGTTTGGATTAGCTATGGGATATTTTAGGTGGTGAATTTCTTGGAGGAGTGTGTAAAGGATGTGTCAAAGCTTAGGGAAATGTATAAGAGGGTCTTGTGTTAGTTGTAAGTGGTGGTATAGGGAACAACAATCTTAATAAGCACTAATGGTCTACCCATCCCTTTAATAATTCACACTTTAAGTCAATCACATTGAGATATTGATACTCAATGGGTTCTTCCAAGAGAGAAAGCATTAATAAGTGATAAAGTTTTAAAATATTATGTGCATATAGTGTATACTTATTTTTTTTTTGAATTCTAGCTATGTTATGTGATCTGCTTCTTCTTTGTCTTTTACATATTCATCAAACTTATATTTATATTTTACCTCATCCTTAAGTTTGGCATTATTCTCATCATCCTACCACTTGGCTTGTTCCTATTGGTTGTACAACATTTCTTAAGACTTTTACTCTTTTTGAGGTTTTACGACTACTTCTACTTCATATTTATTTTATTACACTACCTATGTTTCCTAATTTCTTTTTATTTATGTCTCCTCACTATTTATTATTATTATTTAAACTTTTCCTCCACTTCTTTGACAATTTTATTTTCTACCTCATCTTTCTTGACCTTTTTCCTATGTTCCTCGTCTTCCACTTGGTGCTTCCATTGTTATTCCTCATAGATATCCTTGTACTTTGCATTTTCCTTCTTATTTTATTCATTTTTATCTTTATTCATAGCTCCTTACTAAACCTTTTTTATTCTTGATGCATCATGGAAAAGTTTTCTTGTGATGTGATTTTTACTTGTTTGTTTCACTACTTAGGTTATGGTGGAGTTATCTCCTATGGATCCTATATACGAGTTGGAGAATCAAGTGGTGACTATAAACTAGATGATGATTTTGTTTCAAATACAATACCTCTTCATGTTATATTATTATATCTAAAATAGGGTGGAGGAATGAGGTCATTCTTCACTTACTTGTAATCCTCGACCATATTTTAAGCTTGTTGCTTGAGTCATTGGGCCTGTTGTGATTATACCTCTACCAGTAGATCTACAAAAGTAACCATATTTTCTTGGATTGATGGACATATCCTAGACATAGGTTAGGTCCTTATCTTGTTCACTAGACTTGGTGGTGTGATTTCCTATAATGGGGAGTTCATTACCTATGTAACGAAATATGATATAACTAGATTTGTATTTAAAAACAACTTGAATTCATCAATGTCCTACCTCCTACCCCATAATGTTTACTATTATATAAGTATGAGGTTGTGTAATATCACCCCACAAGTCTAGTTTCACCTAGTTTTTCACCTATAATGTATATATTACCTTCCAAAAGAATATTTTTTCTCTTATTCTTGATTATAGACCTCATTTCCTATATATGTGAGCAATGAATGCACTACTTCATATTCATATACACCTCAATTTTTTTAATTCTATTTGAATGTGATAATTAGATGGTTTTAGTTATCTAGATGGCCTCCTCTTTTTTATTACATATGATTTATTTGAGCTAAGTAATAATATAAGTATCCATATTAGTGGGACACATGATTTCTTTTAGTTGTTGCAGAGGTTTCACCATCCTTGGTCTAGGTTAATTGTTGAGATAACTATGAGATACATGACCAAAAATAGTATTCCACATGTCATATAATGATCAACTCATAGTATCTTAGTGTATCTAGATTCAGTTAGGATTCTAAATGAATTTAGAAGATGTGAAAGTGAGAGGATGCACTAAGTTATGTGTGGTGGTTTGATTACAATTTCCTAATGATTTGTATTCAATGTGTACCTTGAGTAGACTACAAGGTGAGAGAGTTTGATAATTCACTACATAACATAGTCTAATTAGTTGAGTCTTGAATGCTAGGTTGCAATGAATTTGGTGAAATTTCAAGGTTGTAAAGGAATGAGAGTGTGAAAATGTGTCATGTGTTATTTTTCAAAGACTCAAAACCTTTGAAAAGTTTCTAAATAGTGTGAAAAACTACAAAGACATGAGACATAATATAAAATAATCACATGGCCTACAAGGTAAGGATAAAGAGTTAGAAACCAAAAAATAGTCATATAAACCAAGTGAAATAAAGGCTAAAGTGTTATCAAAACTATGAAATGTGAAATAAAAATGGGATAAATTCAAATTTATCATTTCTCAAATCTTTTCACATTAGATTAAATATCATAATAACATGAATTGATATTGAAGAAGTTACATTTTTCCATCACTTGCATTGGGAAATTTTACAAATTCTATATTTTCTTGCAAACACTTAACTTGAAATTTAATTGTTAGTCATTACTCTCAACTCACATTCCAAGAGTTATAAAGGATTATGAAGTAAAGGAAAAAATTAAGATCTCAAGTGAAATAATTAAAAAATTTAGAAAATAACATAAGGTCATATAAAGGGTACCAATTTAAAAAAATGAATGGGGTGTGTTGGCCAAAACAAATGGTGACTATGTGAGGAAAACACTATTCAAGTGTTTAGAACCTAGAATTTTTGGATTTGAATTAAGATAACCAAAGATAGATAATGGGATAAATTTTCATATTATCAAGGGAAAATGACATATTTGGGTTAATATCATCACACACCATACTCATTTTTATTAAATCCAAGAGGCCAACATGTGTTGAAAAATTGATTCATATAATTTTATCTTCAAGGATTATGTTATATAATGTCAGTAACTTCCATGATTTTAAATTTTAATTTCTTTACTATTTTATCCAGTGGTTAAGATGGGGAAGCTAGGGAATTGATCTACTTTCAAATATATTTTTATTTCCATAATAAGGATACCTTTAGACTAACTCTAGGCTTTAATCCATTGCTATCTAGGTGTATATAGATCGAAAGGAGGTTACACAAATGAACATTTATTAAGAGGAAACTTATGATATTCTTGGGATGTATAAATCCTCCTTTTACATTTGATTTTAATTTTACTTACACAATGAGGGTTTGGAACAAATATAGCCATGGTATTAGAATATTTTCATAAAATTCCTAATCATGATTGATTCCTTTTTTGCCATTGTATATACCTTGTATTATTTTATCTTTAATGTGTAAAAGTGCATTGTCAACCTTTCTTAATTATTAAATTTTGGTTTGAAAACATGAAGCATTCTACCATTTCATTATAGTGTCTAATAAAACACCAGACCTTCAAATATTACAATTATTTATATATCATATCCAATGCTTATTCACCATTTAAAAGGCCCCCAAAGGCTAAAGGGAAAAGGATAAGGAACATAGACTTAGCTCGATGAAAATAATGTAAGGATAAAAAATACAATTTTTTTTATATTAGGTGTCCCATGGGTCACTTATCAAAAAATCAGAAGATGATAAGAATAGGTAAAGAGAAATACCACCTAAACAAAGTAATAAAAACAACAATAAAGTAGGAAAACAAACACACAAAAAAGAAACTATATTAAATATATTCTAATCCTACACTACCTCTAATATAAAACGTATTCTCATTCCCTGATGGATGTGGATGGTGTTATATAAAATGTTATTACCCTCTTTATATTTTTATTATTCTTTCCTATGATGACTTGAGTCATGAATATTAAAACTATTGGTAGAGGCCAAATTATTTGCATTCATTTCATGATTATTTTTTGTTTGCATGATAATATATGAGAATATGTCATGTTTATTGATTTGAACATTAATATAATTATAAAATAAATATACATAGCATATATTTTATCCAAATATTATAAATTTATACCTTTCATACATTTAGAATTATAATGTTGACATGATGGTATCCACAAATTTATGGAATTTCATGAAATATTTATGTGTTAATCAATGGTTTTTGGTTTCAATATCATTGTCATATCCTACCTACAAGATAGTTTATTGTGACTTTTATTTCATGATATGTCTCATATTCATGCTTCATTTGCATTATTTAGACTTAAGAATTCATATCATAACTCAGAATTTCATGTTTTCAAATGGTTAGATATGTCACTATTCTTAAACAAAACTTCAAAACATGATTTCAACATGCAACATATGTACTATTACTAACTGGGTTCATTTGTAACAATTTGAGTGGTATGCCATTCCATTTTGGATGCTATTATTATGTGACTTGGTAATATGGTGATAAAGGACTTGGTAACATGGTGATAAAGTTATAAGTGGTTTTGAAATAAACCCTAGTATCTAAAACATTTATCTTTGGATTGGTAGTTACCATTGGTGGTTGATATTTGATTTAGTTATTTAGAATTTTAAACATTGGAAACTTAGAATTTAAATTAGTCATTAGATATTTGATTAATGAATTGGTTGTTAATTAAGGTCTTTAGCATTGGTTTTAATGTCAAGATCCTCAGATATATCGAGACCCTTGGAAATCTCATTTGAATTTATGGCCTACGGTGTCAAAGGATGGGTTGTGTATGTTTTAATCCATGAAATTAATTCTCAATTTGGTGTATTGTTTTGGAAGATGGTGGCTAGAAGCTTAGTGATGTTGTTAAGTTGTTGTGATTGTTTTTTTAACAATTTATTTATTTTGGGATGATATCATTCATCAACTTAGTAGAAAAATGACCTTAACCATAATGAATGAACTTGGGAAGCCATAAGGTGGTTAGTTTCATTCTTTGATCTCATTATTATAAATATTTATGTTAAAGGGAATCTCTAAAATTATTTTTCTTGGTTTTTATAGGTCAATAGTTTCAACTTAAACCCTATAAAATCATGTAAATGAGATTGTAAGGTATGTGAATAGTTGGGGATATGTCATTTAATAGAAGATTATTTTATTTCATGAAAATATCATGTTGTTTTCATTATAAGTATTATTTTATTCATGATTTTAGATTATATACATGAAATCATATGAAATTAATCTAGTTGAGATAATTTTATTTTTGATTGAGACTGTTGCATGGAAAAATTGATATATTTGAGTAGAATATAGTTTATTTTTGTCATGATGAAAGGTTATAATTATTTTCATTAATTATTGTTTTCACTTATAATGTTCCTTCTCTATGTATTATAAGTGATTGAATGACATGACTCTATTTTAAGGTTGATAATTTATATACTTTTTCTTTCAGTTAGTTCAATGTTATTTCATGGAAGCTATGCATATTTGATTGCTGATTTATGGGTTTTCAAGTTGTGGAGTTATAAATCTATGTTGTATTAGTGATAATGATATCAATTTGGTGATGACTTTAATTTGGTTAATTTTTAAAGTTGTTTAATATTTCTTGATATGTTTTGGGGTAAAATTTAAAAAGGTAGAATAGCCTAAATATAAGGATGAATATAATTATTTTAGAGTAGGCCAATTACTTGAAAACTCATATAAATGAATATTTTGAATTAAAATACTAAGTTATGGTAAATATAGAAATTACATTCAAAATGGTAATTTGATTTCATAATCACAAATAAGGGATAATACTTAGGTTATCTACAAATGCATAGGTATATCTAATATATGTAGAGGTGGAAACAAATAGAACAAGATCAAGACCCGATCTTCAGATTTTATAAATATTATTTATAAAGGCCTAGATACTTGTGTTATCCTTAAGAGAGTTGCATTGACATAGGTGTCATGATACCAATAATTGTGTCAAGTATGAAATATTCATTTTATTTTGAACTGACTACCCAAGAACATTATGGGTTTTCTATCACCTTTATATTGATGTATTTTACTTTCACACATAGGCTGTGATGACTAGTTATGGATTAAATCCTAGATATTCACCTTAGATCTTTGTACCTTTCCAAAAATGGGTTAGTGAGCTCATGAAGTTGATTTTCCCTCAATGACTGCTCTACCAATTAGTGCTACCTAGAAATCCAAGAGTTTGAAGATGCCTTCGACATATGTTGTTCTCCCTTAAGTGTTGACTTGTGTGTGCACATGGGTGAAATGTAATATATGAAAGAGAATTCAATGATATAGCCTATAACTTGAAAATAATTCTCAAATGGTGTTTTGTAAGTGATTCAAACCTATAATATGATTTTATCACATGGCTAATATGAAAATATAAAAGAATAGGGAAGTAGAACTCACTTGTGAAATTGATTGAAAGATCTTGAATAGATAATTGCTTGGTATTTTTTAGATGTTTTCTTACCAAGATTTTGAATATAACTTGATGATAATGAATGAACTTTGTTTTAAATTTATACTATGATTTTTGAAAACATCTAATATAAAGGTTAAATAAAAAATGGTTGGAACCATAAGATTCAAAATATTTGCAAATTAGATGAATTTTGAGGTATGAACACTAGATAAGAATTTGGAAACTTGAGTTGACGTAAGTGCCCTTATGTGGAATGTAAGTATCTAGTATGATAGGGAGTTATTAAGAATGTGAAACTAATATTGAAGGATTTATATGAGGTTTTATGATTTTTATATATTTTAAGATATTTTTATCATAAAAAATGATAGGTTCAAGCCATAATATAAATAATTAGGCACAATGAGATGATGAATGCGAGTATTTTGATAATAAGGAGGTCTAAAACTAAAGGCTAGATCCATGATAATTAATTTTTAAACTATACAAGATTGATATTTTATAAATCATATTTTAGTATATACATTTTCACTCCTTTAACTATAGTAATTCATAAGGATTACATTTCTTGTTTAAATAAAATAAATGCATATTTGGGTGTGTAATCTTACCTTAGATTGAGCCCAATTTGAGTGTTTTATTGGTGTATCACCTACACATAAGATAATGTTATCATATAAATAAATTCATATAATCATAAATTTGAAATAATTAATATGCTTGAAAAGAATGAGAGAAATGCATGAGTACATATATGTGTTGATGCGACCATATTTCACCTTAGTACTTCAAATTGATAAATATGGATCTTTATAAAGAGTTGGAACTGAGATAAATTCAACACTAAACCTTAGATATTTGAATATGAGATTGGAAGGTAATTATCCCCTAATCTGGTGTAAGGGTTAGTTATGATATGATCATTGAGATCATTGAATCTCAAACACACAACTCAAGTGGTTGTTGGTAGTTTTTTTGACACAACACACCAAACTGAGGGGGAAAAGGAGATGAAAATATAAAATCATGAGGATTCCCCCTTATATTTCACCTCTCCTAAAATTAAGTAAGATGGGTAGAAATTTCCACAAGGTCTTTATCTACCAGGACATGGTGAATTGGATACCTAAGTTGGCTAATGCAATTTTTTGTATATAAGGGGCATATATAACATACACTCTAACATCCATAAAAAAATATTAGACTAGGAAAGATTTATCTCACCCATATTTCTTAATCAATTTATTGTTGAGCAATGCTTGTATTTGACATAATTAATTCAACAATGCTTTAAAAGAGATAGGTGAGGGATAAACAATATAAATTGAATGTGTAATCACTAATTATATATTAGGCTACTCTAAAATTAATTTAGCATATTATAAAGAAAGATCAAAAGATAAAGTGTAGTGAAAAATAGAAATGAGATTATAATTCAATGCAAATAGATATTGTTCATTTGGTTTGATAAATCCCATGAAACCACTCTTTTATCTGACCAACATTCACAAAGTCATGAGCAAATATGGTGTGAAAAAAACTTGACTATGAAGAAAGAAGAACATAATTACCATATGAATGCACAAATTATGAACATTAACATCACAAATTTTAAATTTAAATATATTTCATGAAAGAAATAATGTCTAGGATTAACCCTTTCTAGTTGAAACTACATAATTATCATAATATAATATAGCTCAAAGAAAAAGAAACTAAGAAAAAATGAAAATACAAGGAAATAAAGGGTCTAATTCTTCTACTATATACTCTGAAACTAAATGAATCATCCCTTTAAAAATAAAGAGTTTCTCTTATCGAGACTTTTAAAATAATCAGTCTCAAACCCAGGAATAAGTAGTTATGAAAAATCAATGAGCTAGGTCCACCTGAGACTAACTCAGGTCCTATTATAACCATGATCAAAGTGACATGGAGCACATTGAATGAATCTCACTTGAAACCTATGACATATAAAGTTGTTAGGATCCTTATTGGGATCCCTAGTTAGCCATGTTATATGTAGTTAGAAACCACACCTTGTTGAGGTATAATTTGTCATTTATGACCTTCAATTAGTCCCATAGTGAAAATTACTATCTAGTTAATGCCACTACATGATATACTTATAATGTTGCATCCCATGATTTTCTTAATGCTAAAAATGAATCATGATTTGATCTTCCTAGTCATATTGGACCCATAGTCAAATTTTATTGCATTAATGACCTTGATGGGATGAGATGACTATTGAATATGAACTCAAACTTATTTTGGGGAGATTCATGTATCCATATTGGGGAAGTTGTGACATGTGGCAAATTTTCACTATGTGATAATTCTAGCTTTCATTTTATGTGTTAGGACTATGCTATGTGGTAGTACTTCATTGATTTACAACTTGGTTGAGGGTCCCATGTGCCTTTGAGTTTTATTTAGATAAGGTGTAACAAGATCTTAATAAGTGTCATAATCTCATTGAACCAATGCCCATTGATCCTAGTTTAATGTTAAATATATCTTGACCACCATAGATCCCTAAGATTTTGACACATGTCCCCATCCCATCTACTCACTTGATCACCTCTCTATATACATGTTTTTATTGACCTATGAATGAGTGGAAGTGGGATGTTACCATATGGTATCATGCCACTCACCCAAAGAGTATACCACGTGCTTACTTTGTACTAAGTGTTTAAAGGCTTGATGAAATTATATTATGCCATATGGAATCATATGAAACACATAGAGGATCTCTAGGTTGACACATTGTTGAAGGTACTTTGGAGAAGTGGATAAGAAAGGTCTTGATAGGTGAAAACTCCTCACTCATCTAGGGCATACAATAAAGTGAATGAGCCATTAGATTTTCAACTTGTGATTTCTATGAAAATGACAAAGTCAAAAAGTTTAAAAGTAAAAGTTGAAAAACTAATAGGATTAACGATTAAAAAGTTGATTTTACCAAAGATAACCAATTTAGTCCATTTTGAAAATAATATGACTAAGCCTAAATATAATATAATATGAACATAATAAAATTAATATAATTAAGGGAAGAAATGGACCCAAAATCAATTAACCATTAAGAAAACCTAAACATTCAATTCTAAGAGAGAATATTGAGTTTTGACAGTCTTGATGGGCTAGATGGTAAACAAATTTAAGCTCATGCAATAATGATGTGGATGATAGCATATCATACAATTAATAGGTCATGCCATGTGGCATATCCATGTTCACCTAGGGTCTAAATGGGAATTTTACACATGTTGACTATCTAGTATCTAATATGTAGTGAGATCATGCCATGTGGCATGATATTTATCATCTATAAGGTCACAAACACTACATTAAATTCGAAGAGGTGGTGATTGTATGAAGGCCCCAAGATCATGATAAGAGGCATCATCTTAGGCATCCATGAGATTGACAATTTTTTCAATACACATGAATCACTCAAGGGTGTGAGGTGGATAGATGGTAACATGTGTCATCATCTTACTTACCTAGGACTTTTTTGGTAGCCCAAAGTACACTTACTACCTAGGGTCCTAGAAAAATGATATTTTTCCATGTGAAATGATCTTTCTTACCAAGGATGTCAGGCATGACACCCAACAATCAAGACATCTTGAGGAAGCAAGGATGTATGATGATGGTAAGTGTCTTCATCTCAAGAATCCAAAAGGTTAGAGCTATTATAAATAGATTAAGCCTTGAAAGTTAATTGAGAAGTGAGTGACAAGTGGCATCTCCAAGTTTACTCAGGGCTTATAAAAACTAAAATTAGCCATAAGCCTTTACAAAGAAAATTAATAGCTAGAGTATGAATTTATTAAGTTTAATATAAAATGGCTAAGTCAAAATTGAAAAGAAGAACATAAGGGGAAGAAGTTAGTGAATATAAACAACCCCCTTTCCCCAACTCAAGGCTAACCTTGGTTAAACAAATAGAAAATGACCAAGTGTTTTTATGAATTTCTTGCTTAAGTTCTAAAGAAAGAGAGAAAATAAACTTGATACGGGTATGGTTGAAAAACCTAATTTATAGTACACATGTTGAAATCAAAATATTATGAACTCCTATTTGGCTTGGGAGGATGACCTATAGATAAGAAATCACTAAAGCAAACTTGTTTATTATATAAATAGTTGAGTGGATTGCCTAGCAATAGCTAGATCCTAGAAGTGAGAGATTCCTTAGGGGATGTCAATCCACATGTTTTAAATAATTAATTTTATAAACATAAAATAAAGTTACTTTCATCAATAAATCAAAAGGTACTAAAATTGAATACAAGAGTGCTTGTTAATAAATATGATAGAAATGATTAAATTAGTTATAAACTAGTTAATACTAGTGTTAGAGGGTTGGGGTATGCTTTAAAAAGTCTGAAAGGGTCTGTGAATAGGTAAGAACATAGAGAATTGGGTTTTTTTGGGTGCATGTGGGTGAAATTAACTTGATAATTTTTGGTGTCATAGTGATCATCAGTGGTTGGGTTGACCATCGGTAGTTAAGGTGACCATCGATAGTCAAGGCGATCATCGATAATTGGACAAACCATTGGTGATTGAGTCAACCATCGATGATTATTAGGTGATGATCTAGGCTAGTACTTTGGCTAATTGATGAGATCTAAAAGATGTATTTTGATAGATAGGTAAGGTTTAGGTTGATTATGAAGTGGAAATAAAGTAGATGAATATTGAGAAATAAGTGTTTGTCTTACAAGAAGTTGATTGGGTAGATGGTTGAGGTAGTTAATCTATTGTTAGAATCTAGCTTAAATATGGTAGAGTAATAGTACCTAAAGGCTTGGTGGAGAAGAAATAATGAATTGACTCTCTAATATGGATATTGGATTGTTGATGGTGATTTACATACAAAAAGGAACTCTTGGATGCATAAAGTTATTGATAACAATTATAGATTCGTAGATGTTTTTATAAATGGATTTTCACCTCTCAAATCCTCTCTTCTTATAGGTATAATAAAGAGGTCTAAATGAATGTTTAATTGGGTTTTCTAATTAGAAATTATTCATGTAAATGTTCAATAGGATTTAGACAAGTTATAATTAGAAAATCAAAGTGGGTAGTTTGCATGATTTTGGTTAAAAAGGTGTACCCTAACCATTGATAGTTAGGGTGATCATCAATAGTCAACTTGACCATTAGTAGTTGAGGGTAAAGGGTAAAAAGAGGTCAAAGACTAGGTTAAGTTAGTTAAGTTAAACTAATTATAGGTGATCTTGATTTGGGTTTAGAGGGTTATATTAGTCTTAAAAGGGTCTCAAGGTGGTCAATGGTTACTTTGACATTTAGAATTATGGTGTGAAAATTTTTAGTGTCTACATTCAACCCCTTTTTGTCATATATCCTAGACTCAACTAGCTATAAAACAAAAATTGATGTTGGTCAAAGGTCTTTTGGTTTCCCTGAGAATGGGAAGAGGTGTTTACCCTAAAATTGGGAGGTGATGAGGTAAAGCAAAACTAGGTGTGGGTTTGACAAGGTTGGTGAAGGTGATGATGAAAGTAGATGTCATTATGGTGGGTGATAAGTTGGGCACTAAAGTGAAAACAAGCATGTAAAGTGTGACAAAAGGTGTGATAGTGAAGATAATGTAAAGACAAGGTTTCCATGGTTGATAAAAATAAAGGTTGGTGTTAAGAGACAAGTGATTAGTATATCATATGACCATATGTAGGCATGGTAGTTGGGTACACATGCTAGTCTCCCAGACAAGGTCAGTATTTCCATGGGTATTTGAAGTAGGAAGTGCTCTCATGAAAAACATAAACAATTCAAGTGTCATCATTATCTAAGGTAGGAAGTGTTCCCTAAATGACATAAGTGGTTCAAGTAAGTATGAGGTGGTGTAAGTTTAAAAGGTGTTCAACATGGTAATGTTGGCACTACAATCAATGGACCATGTAAAACATATTATAAAATACGTGTGAGTTAGGCCAAAATAGACCAATGACAAGGTGATGAGGTATTCAGGGTGGGTGGAGAAGGTAGTCACCATGGGTGAGTAAAACTAGGATGGTTTTGCTAAAAGTGGGGTTATTAAGGTCAATACAACAAATTGAGCATCCTGACCATCAATGGTCAAGGTGATTAAGGGAGACCATTTATGGTCACCCTGATTGTCGATGGTTAGGGTATAAACACTAAAAATCTATGGGGTAAAAAGTGAATCACTTTTAACCATTTATTTCTTGTGTTATGGGTTGACTTTGAGCTATAGATCTTGACATTTTGGTGTTTTTCTATGAGAGAGCTAATTAATATTTGTTGAGTTGGTAGTTAGTGATTGGTTGGAGGTGTGTGTTTGAGGTGATCTCTTAGGATCAAGATGTAGGGAGCATAAGGATGTAACTAAGCAGTGGGATGTAGACTTTGTCCATGACAAAGGTTAAGGAATAAGGTAGGTAGTGATTTAAATTGATATATTAGTTTGAGTTTTACAATTTTAGTGGTTTGGGAGGTTAGGGTAGGGTTATAATCTGGGTTATTTGGACTATTCCCTAGGTAGGTTACTTATGAAATATGGGTGATTTATATAGGTAAATTTATTAATGGATAGGGTGGTTAGGTTGTTGGGGTAGGTAGAGTGATTATGGTAGATAAGTAGGTGGTTTAACTGATAGTTAGGTGAAATATTAGTGTAGCTAGGGTTTAACAATGATCATTGATGATCAAGGTTGACCAACGATGATCAATACCCTTAGAATAAAGTAAGCCTAATTGTTGATGGTCATCATGACCATCGATGGTTGATTAAGGGTAAGATAGTTTTTTATAAGTTTTTAATAGTTAAGGTAACTAAAATACTAGTTTGCTAAGGCTTGATTTATATAAATCAACTTAGTGAGCTTGGGGTAGATGGGTAAGGGGGATAAGAAAAGGGGTGTGGGTTAGGGAAAATGCCAAGTGTAGGTTAGGAAAGTGTAATTGTCAAGTAGGAATGATGCATTAGATAAAGGGTTGAAGTTTCAAGCATAATCTAGGATAGGGTGGTTGAAAATTCCTTAGTTGAGGTAGGAGTTAGGTGGAGAAGGTATTGCATTATTGGTTGGTTAAGCTAGTGTAGGTATCAAAATGTTTTAGAAGGTAAGGGTTGTGAGAGGTAAGGTGGTGCAGGTAATAGGTGTAGTTTAGGGAAGGATAGGTTGATTTAGGTCAACATAGGTTGGTAAAGACATTAATTTAGAAATGAAAAATGATAAAACATGATAAAATTTGTTTTTAAGGCATAAGAATAGATCTAGATGAGGGATCAAGTCCTTAGGATCTTTGTAAATATTTACCAAGGCATGACCTCAACCGACTAGGCCCATATAGATGAGGTGAGGTTGGGAGCTATGAGGGACTACCAGCATGTACCCAAAGACATATCTATGGTTGTATCACTCATCAAGAGATGAGATACCACTATGAACACCTTCCTACTTGTGACTAGTGAGATGACCATTCTTATTGAAGATGTGCATAAGATCATCTAACTTCCACTGTGTGGTGATTTGATATACCATATTGAGCATGAGGAGCAAGATTATCATGCCAAGATCTTATATGGAGATGAGAGTGGTTAGGTTAGATATAATGCTAGGGGATTTAGGTATACAACATTGTATTAGAGGGCTCTTATTGATAATAAACTTATGACCATGCTCATGATTACATTGACATGATTTGGGATTATTGACTCGAGAAATAGGAGATTTCCTTATTTGTTACTACGGGCACTAGTCAAGCTATGTCTAGGGAAGACTATTTTTTTTGGGTTCCTATTTTTCTTATACAAATATATAGAGAGCTATGGGGGTTTAGGTCTCACAAGATAAATGGCATTAGTGTCAACCTAGTCTTGCATTTTTGGGCCTCTAAATATATTTAGGTGTTAAGACCAGTGGGATTATCATGGGCTAGCTACACACAAATTGACTTCTTCTATATTAGGTACAAGAGGTGGTATCCATGACATGGAGTGTTTCAAGGTTGCACTAAGTGCACTAGTGGTTAGAGACATCACTTGGAGGCCATACATCTAGTTTATAGTATGGCCTGGTTATAAAAAGTTAAACACTCTCCATCTAGAGATATAGATGGATGCTTGGTAGGTGAGATGGAGAGGTAGAGCTGATTCCATTTGATAGGGTACATTGATAGTTTATCCTGGTATAGGGTATTCCAAGCCCATTCCCCAAGTATAAAAGAGAGGATTTAGAGATCTTATTGCTAATGCCACAACCTATTCCTATAGTTATAGATGATGCATATGAGGAGCTCCTAGTTAGGGCTTTGATAGATGATGTTTGGTTTGTAGATAGGTACATGGCATTGTACCAACCCTTATACATAGTTATAGACATTGGTGGAGATGATGGAGGTGTGAGGTCGATGGTTATGGACCCAACTAGCCAAGATAGATAGGTAGGGGTGGATTTGGCCACTATATAGGGATAGGTATATGTATTATAGGGAAAAGTGGCTATGTTATAGGGATAGATTATCAAATTATAGGGTTAAGTTGTGACCTTATATCATTAGCTTCCTATGATCACAGGTGAAAGGGATCAAGCTAGGACCTATCTAGGCTTTATGACTCAAGAGAGGGACTCTCTATGGTATAGAGGAGTAACAATAGTAGAACAGGTAGTGCTACCCAACTTTAACCCTGTAGCATGATACCTAACTATGGTAGAGGAGATATGGTACTATGAGGATATTATTCTGGCACAATGTCCAAATGAACTCTAATGGGGTGAGTAGAAGGCCAACTTAGTAGGTGGTGCCAGTTTAGCAACACCAAGGTAGTGGGTAGCATCTATACCAAGATAGGTAGGGATAGGTGGTAGATCAGTAGGCACAATAGGTGGATAGGTACCAAGATCTAGTGGTGCTTTAGGAGGTAATGGTGGCCCTACGGCATATATATATATCATTTTGATTTTGGCCTATGAGTTGATGCAGTGAGATGTACATTTTTGAGAGAGAGTCATGTCTATCTATATGCACACATTTGTTTTGCTATGGTTATTTGACTCATGATTTATATTATGTGATCATTATTTATGATCATACTCATGGTGTATGATTTGACATCGATGTTTATTTATTATGATGTGATGTTTACATTGCTTATGGATTATGTTTATGCTATGATTTTATAGACACTAATATATACTTAGCTAGGCATGAGATGGTTTTGATTTATGGTTGTGTTTATGACATGCTAAATATTAATGTGTATATAATACATTAGTAGACTTTAGACATGTGGTGGAAAATGGTTGAGTGTATAAATGCTTATGGATGTTACTACTTTATGATGCTTATAATTTTTATGGTTTCTGTTATGGTTATACTTTTTCATTAATTTAGAGGATATAACATATGAGGTACTTTAATTAACAACACTAGATGGGAGACTTAAAGAATCCAATCTAGAGACAAATATTAAAAAGAAAATAACAATCATTCATTATAGGGTAAAAAGGGGGCATGATGCTTATTCATTGATCAAGAATAAAATAACTAAAGTTAGACTATCTTAGTGAACACAAGCCCTTCAAATACTTCACATGATAATTTCTTAGTTGGTTAGAAAGGTGTCTTGACCACATTACGTTAAGTAAGCTCAAAAATCCCTTGCATATGGTGTAAAGGGGAGATGGGTAAAAATGGAGCCCTATTGTGAGACTATCATGCCTCTGTCATAAGTGTTTGAAAGACTAGGGTAAATAATCCTATGCCAAATTATGTAGACTGATTGATGCAGGAAGTCTACTTGAAAAATTTAATTATGGTTTCTACCTTATCTTATTGTTTGAGATCTGATTTTGGCTTTCAAGATTATTTTTATTTTGTTTTGATTGTGATAATGGGTCTTATACTAATTACTGTATATGAGAAACTGATTGATGTGGGAAGCTTCCAAGAAATTCCTATGCTTTTGACAAAAGCTTACTTCGCCATCTTTCAAGGGAGTGGTCTACATGTATGTGTTTTATTTAAATGTTTTTGATAGTTGTCCTTTAGGCGAGTAGTCCACCTTACATTATGGCAATTTCAAAGAGGTTTTCAATAGTTGTCCTTCAAGGAAGTAGTTTGTGAATGCTAGGAATGACCCATGATTGTTAGTGATAGGAATTTTGTTATTTTTATTTGATTGTGTTTGACATAGACTTGTTTATGTTGGCTTAGTAGTTTACCTTTATAAAGGCAAAAATAAAATCACAAGAAGGTTGATTAGGTGTGAAGATCTTTGAGTGACAATGACCATGGAAATCCATCTTTTGAAGGTGTGGAAAGTACCATGAGAGCCATGACATAGGCATAGTTATGGTACCCATTATTCAAGATTAGGATATGACTATGATGGGTATTCACATGATTCATTTTTAATCAGTTGCCTCTAAAATAGGGATATTAATGTGGTTAGAGAGAAAAATATGAGCTTAAATTAGATAAAAGGTAAATGCGATCCTTCTCAAAAAAAGAATGGATGCAAATTCAAAGCATTAATGGGCTCAGGTTTTGGGTGGCCTTCAAAAGAAGACAATCGGTAAGCTCCTGATTCATACTTATGGGTTATGATATAAGGACCAAACCAATTGAAAGTTAACTTGTGTCATTTGATTTTTTACATATTAGTAACATGTTGATTTTCCTTTAGGAAGAGGTCTCTAATGTTAAATTCTTGCATTTCAAGGTGTTTGTTATGGGCACGTTTGATATGCTCTTGATAGAGATGAAGATGGCTGAGGACCACTAGATTATGCTCATCAAGTATCCTGAGCTAGGCTACATAGTGCTAATAATAATCATCTTATGAAATAAGCTCTTGTAAAGATATGTGAAGAGAGGGGATTTAGACTTTTAGAGGCAAGATGGTCTCTACTCCAAACACGAGATAAAATGGGGTGGCACCCATAAGGGTTATAATGCTAGTATGATATGCCCACAAGGCAAAGGGGATGTACAAATACCATTCCTAATCTGATTCATTGACCAAAAACTTAACTTAATGGTGAGTGCATCACATAGACCCTAGAATTTCTTGTTTTTAAAATATTTACCATTATCAGTGATAATCTTATGAGGAACACCAAAGCGATAGATGATGTGATGATTGATAAATTCAACAATATTCTTTACTTTGGTTAAGACTAGAGGAATATCCTCTACCCACTTGGTAAAATAATCAGTCGTGGTGATAATGGAATGGTGTCAGTATGAAGAATGGGGATTAATTTACCCAATGAGGTTTAGAACCCATTATGAAAAGGGCCAAAAATCAGTGGAAGCCAAAGGCTATGGCTAGGTGCATGATGCAAATTAGCATGTTATTGACACTTAACACACTTTTTCATATAATCATAGAAATATTGGTTAATGGTAGTCCAATAATAGATAATATATAGGATGTTCTTGGCTACAGTGAGGCCACTAAAGTGACCCCCATAGATACCATCATGCATTTCTTTGATATCATGAGAGGCTTTATGACTATGCAGGCAACAGAAGAGGAGGCCATTAAAGCCATGTTTATAAGTAATTCCTCCCATAATAGTATATAAATAGGTACTCTAAATAAATTTTTTTGAGCATTCTTAGAGAGGTCAAAAGGAACTATGCCAAGGTTAAGATATTCAAAAGTTTGTTGATACCAAAGGTCATGTTGGGTCTCTTCCACATTGAAAAATGGTGGGAAAATCTGGTTTGACATAGGAAGATTGAGTAATTATATAGATAATAATGGATAGATTTTATGGTTTAGACAAGATATTAAAGGAAAGGGATGCCATGGTATTGACAAACATATTTGTAGATCATGGGGTTGACTATATGTAGTAGTGTTCAAATGATGCTAAGAGTTCATCAACTAGCTGCTTATACTGATACAAAACATTATTCTTATACTGATAAGGACCATTGACTTGATTGACCATAAGTTAGGAGTCACCAAAGATCTTGATTATTTTGACTTTAAGGGTTAAGTCAATCTAAAATCTTATGACTAGGGCTTCATACTCAACCATATTGTTGATACATTCAAAATCAAGCTTGAAGGATAAAAGGAGAGGTTAGCCATCAATGGGGATAAGGATGATACTTTATGCACCACCAAAATGACATTTTGATCCATTAAATAACATAGTGACTTGATAGGTGAAATCCACATGAGATAGGACCATGATGGACTCATCAAGGAACTCAAGAAGATGAGGTTGGTTATCTGCTAAAGGTGCTTTGGCTAATTGGTCAGTGATGACTTGCCCCTTAATTAACCTCTAATATAGGAAATTAAGGTCAAACTTTGATAAGAGCATGAGCCACATGACCATACACTTGTTTTGATATGGCTTAGATATTAGGTACTTGAGTGGGTCATTGGTGTTTATGACATAGGTTTTATGGTTAATAATGTAGTGATAAATCTTGGTGGCCACAAAGACTAAATCTAAGCAAAGTTTCTTAGTATGGGTATAATGAGTCTTGTATTCTCCCACTGTGCAGCTAATGTAGTATACAACTTTCTCTTTATGTTGTTCATCTCAGTGAGCTAATATTTCCCCTAGGGAATGATTAGTGGTAGAGATATATAGGTATAAAGGTTGGTCATCTTTGGGATGGTAAGGATAGGTGGTGACAAGAGGCACTCTTTGAGTGAATCAAATGTCTTTTGGTAGTTTTTATTCCACTTAAAAGAGACATCATTCTTCATAAGGTGGTAGAAAGGTTGGCATCGATCTGAAAGCTAAGAGATAAAATCATAAATGGATTGAAGTTTCCCTTGCAAGATTTGGAGTTTCTTGAGGTTAGTGGGAGGAAGAATGTCTAATATTGCTTTAATTTTGGTAGGATCACTTTGATTCCTTGAAGGGAGAGAATGAAACCAAGAATCTTTCCTGATAATACCCTAAAAATGAAATTCTTAGGGTTGAGACTAACATGATAATGGATGAGGCATTTGAATATGATCTTGAGAACAACCAAGTAATATTTTCAGAGTTTGGATTTGTTGAGAAGGTCATCCACACAGTCATTTATAATCTTATGGATAAGGCTATGGAATATATAATTCATGGCATGTTTGAAGGTTTTACTATAATTATTTAGTTTGAAAGGCATGACTCTATAGAAGAAGGTTTCCTAAGGGTTGTTAAAGGTAGTTTATGCTGATCTTTGAGGGTGATTAAGATCTGATTGTAACCTAAGAATCCATCCATGAGAGATATCATCTCATTTCCAGCTATAAGATCAACAAGTTAGTTAATTTTGGGTAGAGAAAAATCATCTTTGGGGGAAGTGAGGTTGAGGTCATAAAAGTCTACACAAATTCATAGTACCCCTATGGCTTTGGTGATAGGTACAACATTTGAGACACATTAGGGGTAATAAATGGGTTGAATAAAGTTGATAGATAAAAGATGTTATAAATCTTCTTTGATGAGAAGGGCTATATGGGTATGCATGCTCCAAAGCTTTACTTGATAGGTTTGGAATCATAATGAGTTACTATGTTATGGGTAGTGACGATGGGGTCAATTTTGGGCATATCACTATAAGACCAAGTGAATGTTATGATACAATATTGGAGGAAAGATGGGAAGTCCTAAAGTTCCTTGATATTCAAAGATTGGTCTATTTTGAGAATGCATGGGTTATCTAGAGTACCCAAGTTAATATCCATAGTGGATTCATTCAACATGGTTGAAGATTTGAGAGGAAGAGATTTATGGATTGAAGAATACAAAGAACCAAGATAGGTGAGAATAGAATCATCATAGCAATACTAAAAAATGTTAATGGTATGAGATTCTTCTCTTATCATCGTAGGATGGGTCAAAGGGATGGTTATTGTCTTCCCCTCCTTCTGATAAGTCAAAGGTCTAAGGTTGATCATATTGATGAACAAAATTTAGATGGGGTGATGTCATCATCCTTATATATAGGTAGGAGAGAGGTTGATGAGGAAGGGGTATCTTCCTTATCAACAGTGGTGGTAGGTGTTCTGGGTTACTTTTCCTTAGGCAAGATGAAACCAAGTTCATGCCTTTTGTGAGGCTTCTTGGTTTTTATGGTGACCAATCCATGTGGGACATGTTCATATCACCTAAGACCAAATCCTTCCAAGCACACTAATGAAAGTATGTCTTAGAAAAGTTTGGCTTATCTAGGTAAGAAAAAATAGTGGTGAATGGTTGAAGTGGTAGAGAGGTGGCAGGAGCACTAAGGGATTTGTCAAGTCCCCCATAGACAAAATGGGTTTGATGGTTGGGAGGTCCATAGGGACTAATATTTCATTCTAATATTGGGGTCATATCCTGGTTGGTTGATAAGTTTCACATACTCATGAAGAGTAGGGGAAGCATCTAGTACTAAAAGGTTGTACTCCCATAGCGAAAGATGATGAAACATGGATTATAAAGGGTCTATGCTAGGGATTTGGTGTGAAGGTATAGAGTAAATAGTTGATGCCTTATTAGTGGAAGGGGATATGATATCCACTTTGGTGGTTAGAGGTTGATTTTTAGCTATTGAGGGTGTGTTGGATGGGGGTATGAGCAAATCATTGGGGTGATAGGTCATGTTGCATTTTAAGAAAGGATTGGGTCAGCTTGGATGGTGATGATCTAAACCTCATGCTAAAACTTAATGTAATGTTAGAGGGTAAAGGGAAAATAACCCATTGAGTGAATCTAAGATAATCCCAACAAGACATTATATTATAATTCACCTTCTACAACATAGAATAGTTTAGGGAGTGTACAGGGTCCTATATGGATATGAAGGATGATAATTCCTAAGGTAGTGGCCATGGTATTATTGAAGGAATTAAGGATGGCTGAGGATTTAGACATAACATAATATGATAGGCTAAGGTGGTTTTAGGTGTGAGAGGAGATGATGTTTATGGTAGCTTTACCATCAATCATGACCAATTTGATGTAGGTTTGGTTGATGTAATTAGTAATAAAGAGAGGAAGATCTAGGTCCTCTGAGTGGATGGAATTTATTTCCAAATCCTTGAAGGTAATAAGGCTAAAAATTTGAAGGGCACTAACAAAGGTGGCTATAGGTTGGGGGTCCTTGGGTTGGACCTCAATGGATTACAAAGCCTCTATTAGTGCTTAGTGGTGATGGGGAGAGGTAGAGATCAACTCATATAAGTTCATCTCCACTAAGGTCTACTGAAGTTTCTTGAGGATAACTCTTCTAATTGATTATAAGGGGTTAGATTGGGAGGCACCTAAGATAGACACCTTGCGTTTGGTCAATGATGGATAAGGTTGGGTGAAAATTGGTTAGGAGTTTGAAGAGGGGTATGTCTAAGGAATGGACACCTCAGCCTTCCCCCTATCTTTCTGATATGCTTTAGTGACCATGTTGATGGTATGGATACAAGGAGTGGTTGAGCTAGAAGATTGGTCAGATTCATATTCACTTTGAGGTGAGAGTGGAGGAGTGAGTGAGTTCTGGGTAGGTATGATGGGTGGTTGGATAGGTATGGGGCTCATAAGAAGTTTGTTGGTTAATAGATCATCCTCATCATAGAGTCGATGGATGATGGTTTGGAGAGATTAATAGTTTTCCATATCATGGTTATATGTCCTATGATAAGAATACACATGGTGGTCATTATACCAGATAGGCTTTGAAGCTAGAGGGTCAAAGGGTCTGATGAGAGGTAAGACTAAATAAGAGGTTTGAAATAACCTATGAAGAATGGTCGAATATGATTCAACCAAAGATGGTAAAGGTTTACTGGATTTTACTTTGGTGTTTAAGGTAGGAAGTTTCTTCAAAATACGTTTGGTGGTATTTATTTTGGGTAGGGTGATACACTTGGTTGATAGTATTGATTTAGGCAAGGAGGTTAATGAGATAAAGGTAGAAGGTTATAAGGTATATATCTTAGGTATTGTTGGTGTGGTAAAGAGAGGTGTGTCAGGGAATAACTATGAAGTTGTAACCAAAAGAGGTGGTAAGGTTTTGGTAGAGGTAACTAGCTTCTTGTTCAAGGTATAGGGATGAGGCCTTAGAATGGAGAGCAAGGTTGAGGGAGGAAAAATTTAGGCCTTACATCCTTGGTGTGGTTTTGCCTCTTTATTTTCCTTGGTTTTGTGTTTGGTTGGTGGGATTGAGGAGGTTAGGTCCACTTTAACTAATGGTTGAGTAAGGCTTGATGTAGGGAAGATACCAAGATTCTTAGTAGACCTAGTTAGGATGATAGGAGAGGGTTTGGCTACTTGCGTCTTGGTTGGATTAAATGGTTAAAGGTTGGTTGATTTGGTATATTTTTTAGTTGGTTGGTTAGAGGGCTTGGTTGTTTGGGTATATATGGTAAGAGGTTGGTAAATGGAAGTAATAGGTTGGTCTAATTAAGAAAGGGTTGGAGGTTGTAGTTAGGTAATATAAGGGAGGCATAATTACTACTAGAAGGTGGCTTGATCTATGTTAGGGTTGGAGATAAACTTTGATTTTTGTACTATCTTAGAGAATGGTTTATAGTTGGGTTTGATTCCTTAAATGTTATATCTAAAAGACAACCCCCTAGGTGGAGACATATGGATGGTAACCTCATCCTTTTCCTCAATCAAAAGATGTGAGGTTGAGATAGTTGGTTCCTCTATGGGAGGAGTAGGCATGGGGGTTTCCTCCTTGGGAGCAAGTTCTAAAGGGGGAGTGGTTTGCTCAGTAGCTAAAGGTGAAGGTGAGGCAACGATGGTTGGTTGTTCCTATATATTAGTTAAAAGGGTGGATAATGGTTCCACTACCTCAATAAGTGGAAGGAGAGAGGATTGTATTTCTTTAATTTGAGTGTAAGGAAGTGAAGTTGAGTCCATTATCTCAATAGACTATGGAGAATTGAAAGATTGGATAGTAGATGGTTGGCTAATGAGTGTATCAAGGACCATTTTTAAATGTATGGGTACCATGAGAACACTCAACATTGTTACTCTCATTCTTGGTAGGAGCATGGTTTGGGAAGGGTTACCTAAAATATATCAAGGGCTTGGTTTGATAGTGTATTGGGGTTATCTAATGTAAACTCCCCCTTATCAATGAGCGATTAGACAAGGCTCCTGAAAGTATTACACTTACTAACATCATGCCCTATAATTTGGTGGAAGGAACATATACCATTCTCATTCTACCAACTAGGTATGGGATGAGAGGGTTCAAATTGTTAGGGTGGCTTGATAGGAGGAAGTTGAATGATGCTATATTTTAATAACTTCTCTAAAATAGAAGCATAAGATTTTCTAAGTGGAGTGAATTGATTTTGGTTATTCTGGGTTTGGTTCCTTAGCTTCTAATTTGAGTAAATAAAGGAAATATATTAGTTGATAGAAGGTGGAGGGGTGGCTTTCAAGATAACCACATTCACAGTTCTCTTGGTCTTGACATTGGTATTGTGTTGGTTGCTTGACTTGGAAGAAGAAGCCTAATTGGTTTTATACGTTGAGTTATTTTTTTTTAGATTAAATTTTCCTTCATCAATGGCTTGATTCTCCATCTTAAGTGCCATGTTAAAATATTCATCAAAAGTTAATAATTTTTGGACATGTAGTGTAGAGGATATATGCTTGGCACATACCTAAGTAAAGATCTCTATGAGTTTAGGTTGAGGTAGGGAGAAGGATAGCTAGTTAATTAAATTGCTCTAATGAGCCACAAAATTGACAATGGATTCATCCTTTAATTTATAGATAGAATAAAATTCGATGATAGACACTTTCTTAGAGATATTGATAAAAAATTTGTCTAAGAAGGTTTGAGCCAGTTAGGTGTAGAGAAGAAGGGAACATCATAGGTGATAATATAACAAACATACCTAAATGATTTAAATTCTTTTTAGAGATCCTCCTTAGTTTGAAACTTAGATAACTTGAGAATTTCTCATGAGGGAGGATATGGCTTAATAGGTATAGATGGATAGATAGGCTCATTGAAAATTTGGTCATATGACAAGATGTTTTGAGCACATAAGATGGATGAATATAAGGTGGTCATATTTTCCATAAACATCTTAATTAGGTTTTCTTGGTGTTGTGCCTCTGAAGGATTATACACTGCATATTGATGTAGTAGTTGAGAGATATATGGATAGTGGGTAGAAGGTTGGAAGGCTACCATGAATGGGTAAGTAGATGTCTAAGGTTAGGTAGATGATACATAAGTATGGGTATAGGATACATAAGGATGGGTATAGGTATGTATCTAGGTAGTGGGTACATGCCCTTGTAGATTAGTAACATAGCCAAAGGTTTTTCCAAGGGGTGCTTATTGGATAGGAGTGATATTTGGGTTAGTGATTTTTGTATTAATCAATGGTAACATAGAGGGTATAAACACCATAAGGCTTTGAATTATAGTTGTGGTTAATGGGTTGAAGGTGGATAAAGGAGGTTTGTTAGTGCTAGAGGTAGGCACTCCTATTGTGGAAGAGTGGTTAATAGGAGTAGAAGGTATAATGATAGTTGTAGTTTGTGTTGGTTGGTTTACAATGGTAGTCTCAAAGGGGTTGTTAGTTGATGAGGAGGCTTAGGTAGTTAACAATTGAGCAGTAACTATGGTAATAGAGTTAATACCCATGAGGTGGAGAGGCATGCCATAAGGTAGATCTATAGACCAAGCCAAAGCTGGGATATAATAAGACGTGGTTATGAGATAATGTTGCAAGGACACGAGATTATTATTTAAGAAAGTGGTAAAATATGAATCTCCTTGAGAAACCTTTTGATGGAAGGTAGGAATTTTTTAGGGGTGAGGGGAGTCTACTGGTTTGGTGTTATATTCTATGAATGAAGAGGTAGGTTGGCTTGGTGATATATTTTTCTATATAAGATCTCTTTGTTGTTGGAGAGTGAGAACCATATGAGATAAGGGTGATATAAATCATAAATAGCCTCACTAATCAAACCAAGAGGAGACAAGAAAAAATCAAATAAATTAAATCACACTCTAAAAGATGCGTTAAACCTTAGAGTTTTAATTAATCTTACTTTTGGCTCATGCATTAAGAATATGTGTGACTAAAATTAGTTTGTAGATTAGGTACTAAAAAGGAAGTTTATGGTTGGTTTCAAGTTATGTTTATGTGCTCAAAATAATCTATATTGGAATCAATACATGGCTTGGTATTGGGGCTTACCCCCTCACTTCACACACCATAGTGATAAGGGTGTCAAGTGCTTAAACAATATATATCGATTTCTAGAGTTTATACTCAAACAGAGAGCTGAGTTGGTCCTCCCCTTGGTAATGACTTCCAAGTTAGATCATTGAGAAAGGGTAAGGTTACCGCTAGGTGATAAAATCCTAGTCAGGACTTATCTCATTTTTTTTGGATGTTTAATTGATGAAAGTGGTTTGGTTTAGTGTGTGTAATAAAGATTGAATATATGATACATTACTTCACCTTAAAGTTAATCTATGTGAAGTAAACTTTTAAAAAGTTTATGTATGTACTTAATTTTAGTCCCAAAGAAACTTTTTATTTCATTAATGAGCAAAAATTAGAGAGAGATTTCAAGCAAATAAGAACCCAAGTAAATACACAAGGGTCCCACTCGGTGTGCCATAATTTTTCAATGAATTTCTTACTTAAGTTATAAGGAAAGAGATAAAATAAACTTGATACAGGTGTGATTCAAAAACCTAATTGATAGTGTGCACATTGAAATAAAAAGATTGTGAAAAATTCATGTTTGGCTTGGGAGGATGACCTATAGATAAGAAAGCAGTAAATCAAACTTGTTTGTTAGATAAATAGTCGAGTGGATTGCTTAGTGATAGCTAGATCTTGAAAGTGAGATCTTCCTTAGGGGATGTCAATCCACGTGTTTTAAACAATTAATTTTATAAATAGAAAAGAAAGGTACTTACATTAACAAATCAAAAGGTACTAAAATTGAATACAATACTGTTTGCTAAGAAATATGCTAAAAATGATTAAATTAGTGAGAACCAATTAATAAGAGTGCTAGAGGGTTGGGGTATGCTTCAAAAAATCTAAAATGGGTCTATGAACATGTAGGAGCATAGAGAATTGGGTTTGGTTGGATGTTGGTGGGTGAAATTATCTTGCTATTTTTTGGTGCCATAGTGACTATCAGCAGTTGGGTTGACCATTAGTAGTTAAAGTGACCATCAATAGTTAAGGTGATCATTAGTGGTTAGATAAATAGTCATTGGTTGATTTAACCATCAATAGTTACTATGCAAGGATCTAGGTTGATAATTTGGTTGATTTATGAGATCCAAAATATGGATTTTGAAAGATAGGTAGGGTATGGGTTGATTACGAAGTGGAAATAAAGTAGATGAATACTAAGAGATACGTACTTGTCTTTCCAAAAGTTGATTGGGTGGATGGTTGAAGTAGTTGATCTATTGGTATAATTTATCTCAATTATGGTAGAGTAATGGTACCTAAAGGCTTGGTGGAGAGGTGGCAAAAAAATAACTCTCTGATATGGATGCTAGATTGTTAATGGTGATTGACATGGAAAAAGAAACTCCTAGATGCATAAAGCTCTTGATAACAATTTTAGATTCATAGATTTTTTTACAAATGGATTTTAACCTCTTAACTCCTCTCTTATTATAGGCATAAGTAAGAAGTCCAAGTGAAGGTTCAATTGGGATGTTGAATTATAAATTGTCCATGCAAAGGCTCAAAATAGGATTTAGACAAGTTATAATTAGAAAAATAAAGTAACCATTGATGGTTAGGGTGATAATCAATAGTCAACCTCATCATCGATGGTTGAGTGTAAAGGGTAAAAGGAGGTAAACTATTAGGTCAAGTTTGTTAAGTTGAACTAACTATGGGTGAGATCAGTTAGGGTTTAGAGGGTTATATTGGTCCTAAGAGGGTCCCAGGGTGGTTAAGGGATGCTTTGACATTTATAATTATGGTGTGTATATTTAAGGTGTCTATACAAAGTGAAAAATTATGCAAAGACTTAGCCATTTTTGTTCCAAAACAAGAATAAATGGATTAAATGTAGTGAAAAAAAGATACTTCATTTACAATATTTTAAACCAAATTGGCCCATTGAGAAGTAAGTGATTAATTCTGAATATAAAAACACACAAACATTAATTCACTTTAATTTGAAATAGGACAAAAATTAGATGAAAAATTAAAAGAAAGAGTATAAAATATCAGATAAAGTTAGATAATTTACAAAAATCTAATGTGAAATTGTCTAGAATAGTAATTTAGTGTACTAAAAAAATGCTTTAAAATATACCAATACTTAGTATATTTAGGTGAATTTTAGATAAAATAGATCATTAAAATCTCAAACGCAAACTCACTTATATTAAGTGCTTGTAGTGAACATTTCAAATTTATACATGATTCAAAGAGTGAAGTCAATATAACACTATGACTAAAACTTCTTAAGAACCCCTTTATAAATTAGAACAATTAATCAAATAGGACCATGACATAAACTAGATTAAGGAAAAGACCAAAATCTAGATCAAAGAGAGGCTTCATGTTTTCATGAAGAATTTAGGTCATGTTATGAAAGAAAAATAAAATGAGGACTCTTTAAAAATAATCATAGGTATTTTAGAACACAAAAACACTTCCTACAACCTAGAATATTTGGTTTATTCAAATTCCTAAAACATCAAATAACTCATGCAAAGATAAAAAGGGAGATAATGTAGAACACAAATCAAACAATCTAATTGACCACTATGTGCTAGTGTATTCATTTTCTTCCTCAAATTTGCAATGAATAGGTGTTGTAGTTAGGATCATCAAGCCAGTGAATTATACCTTACAATGAATACCTATGCATTGCCCCACTGCCATCCATGCATCTATAACCCTAAAAAATTTATCTTAGGTCCCACACAAAAAAATTATCTACTACCAACTAGGTTCCCATAAACCAAGTAGAATTTTCTTAAATCACACAAACATAATTATTTTAAATAATAAATTTTATTTCCTTTTCATTTACTTTTACATTTTCTTGAGAATCTTAATTTTGGTTTGGGGAGCACCATGTTAAAGAATTTTTTTATAGAGTTTCCACTCTCAGACCTTAGTTGCCAAAATTTCATCCATGTAGATTTAGATATCATTAAAGTAAATTTTGGCAAAGTTTTTAAGAGAATATATTAAATATTTAAATAACTCATCCTAAACATACCAAAACAAAAACTAGTTAAGACCACACACAAAAGTTAAAGCCTTTAGAATTGAATTGAATAATAAATCTAATACCAAACATTAATAATATTATTTACACACAAAAATATCATTTATGCTACTTACCCTCAGACCTTTCATTCTTCATGGCTTCATTGATGAACATGGGAACCATAGGACAAAAAAGTCAAGGTATGAAAAACAATGAAAATAGAAAGACAAAGAAAAGAAACATTCCAAATCCAACAACAAAAAATAACAAATTAGAACAAGTAGCAAAGGAAAAAAAATTATTCATAAGACTGGACTAGGATAGATCAACCTTGGAATATTGATTGAGGAATTTTATGTTGATAGGTAATGAAACATCCCCACTAGTTAGACACCTTAGGAGGAATTGATTCTCACCTAGGATTTCAAAGATCTGGAAGGGTATTAACCAAAGGGAATCAAATTTTCCATGTTCACCCTTATTTACATGAGACTTATCCCAAAGAAGGACTAAATCAAATATCTAAAATTCTTTTGCTTTAGATCACTTGTCAAACCAACATTTGGTAACTGTTTGGTGTCTACAAAAGTGTAATAGGGTTGCATCACATTTATTTTCCAACTAAATTAAATTTGGGAGATGAGTCTCTACCTTGTTATCCATTTTTAGGTGATCCTTAATGAAAAACATGGTAAAAATCTTGAATTTTATAGAGGATTCAAATTCTTAGCCATAAACCATAAGATATGGGGAAGTACCTAGAGAAGACTTGATCCTAGTCCTATCAGAACATAATGCAAATTTTATAATGTTATGCCAATGCATGGGATTATTTTCTAAGACCTTCTTAATTACACATATAAAGGTATTTTTCATTGTCTCGACTAACACATTGACTTAGAGATATTAGTTGGACAAAAATTTAAGGATTAATAAATTGCCATTATATGCATATAAATTTTCACTTTGTCACTAACATCTCTAATTTCATCTATTTCCATCTATTTTTTACTAATATCATATTATCCTAGTCCTAATTTAATATTTATAATATATCCCCCATCTAACACTAATATTATAACATCCCATGCCTAATAAATCACATAAGTCCCCATTATCTACTAACTAATCCCACTTGCCTAATATTTGAGAATTTAAAATTCCCATAACCTACCTACCTACCTACCTACTCCTAAGATTTACTACAAGCCTACTCCCTTTTAATCACCTAACCCTTCTTCTAAACTAATATAACCTCCATTAATCATCATTAAACCCCTTATTGGATTCTAGATTTATCCAATTCTAGAATCCTTTCTATCTTATCCCTCCTCTCTAGAATCCTCTAATTATAGAGGCTTCCAAGGAATTTTTAATTCCTTTTAATTCTCCCTCCTTCCTCTATTTAAATAAATGCTTCCCTCCATTCCAACAAATGAGTTTAATTTTCATGAAATATATTAAGCCAAAATCCATCCATCCAATAATACACTCAAGTTTATAATCCTCCAATAATCCATTATCCATAAGTCAATTTACCAAGCCAATATCTTGTTATCATAAAGTCTAAGTCTATTGTAAGCAATCATTAATCTTTAGTTTTTTTTCTTATTTTGAATCTTATTTATAGAAATTATCTTTAGATTTTATAATGTTGTTATAAATGTTTTTTTCTATTATAATATAATCTAATGGATCTAAATATTGAATTGGATTGATGTTTCGAGTAATTTTGATATAACTTGCATAATCAAATCCATTGCTCAAAATTTCCATCTCATATTGGTGACCATAGTGGAAACCTCTTTTTGTGATAATCTTGTGAGTGTGAAGTTTGATAATCAAACTTATAGGTCAAATTAAACAAGAATTTAGAGCTCCCAAGATCAAAATTTCAATTTATAGGTGATATGTAGTTTTACTCCACTAAAGGCAATTTTAAAGTCTTGATTTTACACCTGATAATCATGATTTTAAACATGACCACAACCGTAATTGATAACTATCAGGTTGACTTAACCTTGACCTTGTGGTTAATTAAAAATACTTATATCACAATCACGATATGTCTTTCTTGTAGTGATCTTGATTTAACTTATAGAATTGTATCTAATCATAGTCTTAGATATTCTAACCTATTTTCTTAGCAACTTTAACTCTCTATCTAATTTAATTGGTTTCAGGGAACAAGAAATAACTCTGTCGAACTCAAATCATAAGATCCTAGTTTTAAAGCAATATCATCTATTGAAAGTCATGATTCTAATTTATAACTATGATTTTAATGATTGAAATCATGATTTTGATTTTAACTAACTCTAATCCATACTATTAAACATTATAATAATCTTTTGTTACATATTACTCTCTATCTAACTTATTTTATTACAAAAATAGAGGAGATTATAAAATTGTTAAGGTACTGAGTCTTGTGAAAAATTACTTATATATAGCTATGATCTTGAGTTCCAGATGTGATTTTAACTATTGAAGTCATGATTTTGATTTTGGTCATCAATGGTCTATGATCAAATTATCCAACATCATAATCCAGTTTTCTATGACATTTTTGGTCTATGTTTAATCTCGTTGGATAAAGGTAGTAAGTAGGATTCAATCAAATTGAATTCATCATAAAATCCTATTTTTTGAACAAAATCAATTCTATCCACTCAAGATTTTGAATATCCTATTTTGAATTTGACTCTATGTTTTATAGTTTTGAATGTGTCAGTTGACATTTCAAACTTCCTGATCTAAAGTTTGTATATATAGTATATACTTTATATATCTAGTCTTTGTCATTATGTCTATTATACATGATTGAAATGGAATTCATTTTTTCAATTTGGACATAATATTTATTAACCCTCTTTAAATTTCAAGTATTGTTATATAAATCATAATCTAATCAAGTTATATTTAAATAGTCCTTTCAAGATTACCCAATCTTTTATAAATCTATAAATATCTTGACTTTTACACAGTTTGAAAAATCACTTATAGTAAGTTATGATCATGCTTTAGAGTTATGATTCTGATGTTAATAGTCATGTTTTTGCTTACCCACTAGGAGTATATGTAAATACATTTTAATATTTCCTAACTACAGTTATGGTTTTACAACTTAGCTACAAGCAATATGTTTGACTATTTCATATTATCACTTGTCTTATCTACAATTTTGACTTATTAGACGTGATTTTGACACTATGAAAGTGATTTTTAAATGGCATTAATTGTATCTACAATTTTGATTATTTTATTAGTGACTTTGAATTTAAAATTGAACTTTATTTGCCTCAAATATTATCTTTTTTGAGTGCTTCTTTTAATACCATTTTCAATGAATTTTCAATCATTATAAGGGTTATACAAGTCCCAAATTAAATTTGTCATCAGGGAATCCACTCTTTGACCCCACCCTATACCATGACATGGAACATGTTGGGGGTACTACCCTTAGACCCCACAAGGGGTGCTTCCCCTTGACCCCATAAAGGGATATGCCCCTTAACCCCACAAGGGGCACTACCCTTTTACCCTATGATGGGTTACCTCCCTATACCTATGTGTCTTAAACCCTCATTTAAAGAGTTATAATGTAAAACCTATGTTTTTTTTCATATTTTTATTGAGTCTTATTGGAATAAAAAAATTTGGGGGTAAATTTAGTGGATGTTTTGTCTCACTTTATTTTATCTATAAGTTTAAAATAACCACTTATTTTGTAGGTCACATTTTGATACATTTTTATTTTTGACAAAAATATTGTCTTGTAGGTTGCCCCTTAAGGTTTAAAGATCAAAACTATGAATAACTTGCTTTTTAGGCCACATGTCAAATATTTTTGTATTTTTAAAACCATATTGTATATATTTTTTATATATCATAATTAATTAATTAATCAAGTAATAAAATTTTTGTTTGTTTTTTTAATATGTGAGGGTTGAAATGGTGTATGCTCTCCTCCCTAAATCCTTGAGGTGAGTCTCAAAGGATAAAAAACACTAACAAAACCTCCCATTTTTAGTTGTTAGGAGGCAACATGATGTGGAAGTGATAACCATGCACTAGTCATAGTCTTAGGGGATTATGACTATGGATTTAATCACCACACATAAATCCACACTCTATATTTTGGTAAAGTCTAAATAAAAGGGAGAGTTGTTGTTATTCCAAGTAGGATCCCATTAAGCTATTTAACTATTCCTATATTATCAAAGGAGATCCAATCCTAGCTTCCTTATCTACTACTAGTCTACCCACTTGATTTCATAAATAACCATCTGATCTAAAGTCCAATGATTCATCACCCAAGTCAATAAGTGAAGAGATACCCTATATTCCTCTTCTTATATCCAGATAATTCCTCTTCGATAAAATTCTTATCTTATCTCATCAATCATCACATCACATCCAAAATCTAATCAAACTTTAGATTAGACTAAAACAAGCCTTTGGCCAATTTTTTTCACACATTCCATATTCATACCTCAATATTTCCATTCAATCCCATGTACCTAACAATTGGGGATGGCAAGCCATGTCATTCATGCTTTATCCCATCTTGATTTTAGATATTTATAGTGTTAAAATTATTAATATTTAATAGTTAAACATATATATTGTTAGCTTAACAATATATTATGTATATATCTTGGAGGTTGATTAGTGAGAATTTATAGGGATCTCAATATCCCCATATATAGACTATGTACTTCTAATATAAGTGATATTTAATGTTTCATATGCTTCAACGGAGCATGAATGAGAATATTGTTTTATAATAAAATAATTCTCTGTGTGTATTTAGGTCTCCCACTACTATGAAATTATGATCTTTCCCAAGATCTTGTATCAGATCAATGGCATTATGAGATTGTGTGGGGTAAATCCATTGATTCTCTTGGTTTCCCCTATGCATAAGTTTTTAATACATATTATATTATATTATCAAAAAATGAAGGAATGAATTTTTAATTTGTAGAAGGGATATACCTCTACGTATCACCCATTATGATAAGAAAACTATTTTCAAGGCATACTAAATCTTTTATATGTGATCTATGGATTTTTTAAAATCTTCCTTCATCCCTTACATATTAGATATCATTTTATGTAGATGTGACCTACTTTAATATATTATGTTCATAGCTAAATCTTCCATTTGGCATTTCAATTATATATTGGCCTATGGAATTCAAACCGTTAGGAATTAGTTTATTACATTAGTTTTTACATTGGATATTTATCGAGAGGTAAATATAATATTGTCGAGTTAGTTATTAAAATTTATTATTTGTTTAGTTTGTTATATATTGTTATATGTTATAACAATTATACACATATAGGTTTGAGGATATATTCAAGTGAGATATTAGTGGAGATATAATCTCCCCAATTATGGGAGATAATTTTCCTATATAACTTTGTAATGTCCCATATGAGTTTAATTTAAAAGAAATAATACAGACTATGAGATTATTATTTTTGTAATAATTTTATGATAATTATTCTTGAGAATATTTTGTTTTGGTATATAAACTAGGATCAATATTTAGGATTAGAGCAATGGAATCCGAAGGATGGTGAGGGGTAGTTGCTTGGAACTTTGTCCCTATGAATGAGAGATTCTCTTGATGGTAAAATTAATATATGAGTATTTAAGATTAGTTTGTATTATTTTTAAGTTAAGATATAGATAATAGATTATTTTAGCACCTATAAAATTAAAGGTGTGGCATAACTAAGTTTTGACTAGAAGTGAATCAATTATAACTTAATGCCACCTATATAGTATCACATAGAGAATGAGCAAGCAATACAAGATATAATTATAAATTTCAAGAATATTAGAACACCATAAAACTCAACCTATAAGATTGGTTGGTGAATTTTAATATTTCATTCACATCTATTTCTATGGTTGATCGCTCACATTTGATGACCATACATCTAAAATAAATTTTATTATCGATCCTTATGTAGTTTTTTGTCCACGTGCATCCCTGTCAAATTTTAATTATAGGTGTATCCAATAAGGATTTATGTCATTCAAAATTTTCTACCGTCTATATGAAACATTAGGATTTTATATTGAATTGATTAGTGATTTATTTCTATATAAGTATCTAATCTTTCATATCACCAGCGATTTACCCTCTAACAAATGACATTCTCATCAGTTTTTATTAATATTTCCTAAATATCTTGGCTCATTTTTGAATCTTTTTGATATTACTTCAACTTAGATCTTATCAACTTATTTTACCTAGCATGTTCAACTTTTTTGTAGATCCATGCTGATAATAACAATGTCTCATGCATTTTGGTTACACTTGCATAATCTAAATCGTTGGTCAACTTTAGCTTATTGTCCCATGCCTATCACCATCCTCATTTTGTGTCTTCATTCATGGTTATTACTCCTTCAATGTATATTCTATATTACACTAATATTGATCTTATTTCCTACTATATTTCTATTGTACTTGGAACATTTCCCCCATGCAACATCTATCACCATATAAGTGTCTCTTTTTTAAGTAGGTCATTGGTTTTTGTAATAGTTATTTTTGGTGAGATTCATATAAAAATCTAGGTTAGTCAAATTTTAATTATCATTGAGTCATGCCAATATAATATAAAAAGTTTTATTTATATTCATATTCAAGTTGTTATTCTTTATGTTTATAAAGTTAAGTCATGTCATATCTTAGGTTTTAATTTATATAGTTTTGGTCAAAGTATGATTTTAAATATAGTTAGTAGTCCAGTTATTAAAAACTATATAGACACAATTTTTGTTATGTTATTTATCAAAATCAAGGCAAAGTAATTACATCTATCATCATAATATATGTTCAAAGTGTCAAATTCAAAGTACCCTTCATTGTAATGGATGCAATTTTGAGTGACCCTAACATCCAATTTATAAGTCATATGCTCAAATTATTGGCGGGTGATATTTAAAAAAAATGACATGCATATGAGCTTCAAATCTTCATAAACTAAGTACGTAGTAGACATACTAGAGGACAGAGGAAATAAAGGTTGGAGGTTCTAGAGCCTTTTGTTAGTCACCAATGATGAGGCCCTAGATGATTTGGTGACATATTGTGTGGTGTGTTTTTTTATAGTTTCAATTTTATGTTTGAAAATAAGAACAAACATACATGCATATTCAAGTAATATAATTAGTGATCAATTCCAAACATAATTCCCTAATATGAAAACATAGTGAAAGCACAAAAATCACCATTGTATGTTAGTTCATGGATCTTGAAAAGGTTTGTGGTAGATCTAGAAAACCATCAAAGGTGGGTAGTTGATGGGTCCCATTCATGTCAAGGTTTGTGGTAAACCTATTTAAAACCATGGAAAGAGTTTTTTTTTTTGTATACATGTCATCATCCAAATAGGGCATTGCACAAGGGTGAGAATACTATAGGTGAGAGTGTGAATGTTTTTTCACCATGTAAAAACTAAGGGAGGAAATGTTAAGAACTAGTTTATTACATTAGCTTTTACATTGGATATTTATCGAGAGGTAAATATAATATTGTTGAGTTAGTTATTATAATATATTATATGGTTAGTTAGTTGTTTATTATTATTATTTGTTATAACAATATTATAGATATAGGCTTGAGGGGATATTTAGGTGAGATATTGGTGGAGATATGATCTTCCCAATTATAGGAAATAGTTTTCCTATATAACTTTGTAATGTATCATATTATTTGTAATAAAAAAGAAATAATACAAAGTAAAATATTATTATTTGTGTAATCATGAGCTAAGAATTATTCTTGAGAATATTTTATTTTGGCATATAAACTAGAATTAATACAAATGACCCACTTTATCAGTATTTATCAATGGCTGATGATCCTTGGATAGTCACCTAGCTATTTTTTAATAGTTGTATATCAAGGAAGATGTGTAAAAAGAAGGAATTAATTTTTTTGCATTCATTAGTATCTTAATACATATACCATGAAAAATCATAAGTCTAAATATTCAGTTTAAAAGTATTTATGATCTTCTACTAGATGTTTCATGCTTCATGAGTTGATCTAGTCATCAATAGATCCCCACATTTAGATTGGATTATGGGTAAAATTTAACATAGATGGCTATATTTGAACATTGTTGATTGTATCATGTATATAAATTGTATTTACAATGTTTGGTAGTTAGTTCCAATAATTTTACATTTACAAAATTAGCTATGGTATCTATTCCATATCATAATTCCTCATATTCATCTATGTCATCTCAATTCATCCAAAAATTGAGCAAAGATCTTCAAATTCCTCAATTAGAATTGACAACAAAATAACTTCTTCAACTTGAAATTACTTGTCACCCATGCATCACAAATATCTAACTAATTCAATACATCAAATCATCCAAGTAAGCACTACCCATACAAAAATAACATGCATTATTATTACTTGATCAAAATCTATAGTTGTAAGATGGAGATTTTAACCAATAAGATTTGGTATGCAAATTATACACTAAAATATACTCAAAACATCAATCCTTAAAATTTGAAATAAGGAAGTTTATAATGCAAATAAAAAAGAATTTAAAATAGAAATATACCAAAATTATGACCTATTAGACCCAATATTTTTCAAATTTTGACTTATGTTTGATTGCTTTCTCTTTATGGAGAGTATTTGGTTGGAAGACTCAGATTATTGGGACATCATGTGATTGGATTAATAATAGACTAAGATAGTTTTATAGATTAATTGATAGAAGATTTTAACATGAAGGATCATGAATTTTCTAGTTAGTATTTTCATTTCCCTTTACATGAAAGATGGGTTGGTTATTTATAGAGAGGGAGGAAAGAAGATCAATGGAAAAAATTCAAATTTGGGTGTAGGAATATCAATGGTGGATGATTATTCAAGGAATTATAAATTCTTTAGATGATTCTAAATATTCTAGATGTAGAATCTATTGATGCTTAGATGTGCATCACTAGGTCAACACATAGTGTTTAATAGACATTTTTTAATTTTTGGATTCAAAGAATCTATTGCATGAGTTTTTGGTTGTGATAATCATGTTATACTTAGTGGAATAGATCTGGAATAAGTTTTCCATTTCATAAATTATTTTAGTTGGTTGTTGGGAACCATAGTGGCATTATAGTCAATATTTGATTTTGTAGATGATATATGTTATTTAAAGTGAATTATGCTAAAAACTAATTCTAAAGTTAAAATAAGATGAATATTCACTAAAACTAATCTAAGGTGAATTGGTAAAAAGGAGCAAAAGGATAGGTTTGGTAGAAAAGAGAAGTGTTGTTGATCTTTGCTTCAAACATTATGAAAAAGTTCCAATTTCATTTAAATATGCATTTAAATAATTTGAAACATGAAGTAGCATAATCTCAAATCTTATCAGACATCAAGAAGACATCTAATAAAAGTATGAAATGATGCACACAAGAATAAATTTTACCTCTACAAGAAAATAGCATTAGCCCAGATGCAAGAAGAGAAAAGAAAGAAAAGTAAACCTAATAAATTTCAACTAATCCATCATTGGATCAAATGATCAAATCTATATTAAAAGATGAACATTCAAAATTCATAAGAACCATTCAAATTTGAAGATAAGACTAGACAAATGAGAGAGAAACCATGATAGAAATTCACACAAGTAAATAAGGATAAACTTTGTAGAATTCCTTGATTATATTAATTTTATCAAAAGTCAAAAATAATTTTTTGGCTCTAAAACCCCCTTCCTAATACAATTGGTAATACCTATTTATATAGACCCTTTATGAGGTATGCTAGTCATTTCTTCTCAACATGCAGCTAGACAAGTGTAAGGGATAGTTGTCACTTTTAAAATATTCTAGATAATCCTTAATGGGCTGACCCACACACAATGTACTTGATAAGATGTACATGAATTTACAATCAAACATTCTATTTAAAAAATATGCAATGTTAATCTACAAAAATAACATTTTTAAGTCAACTAATTTGACTTTGAGAACCCTTTATTGTAGTTTTATATCTACAAAAAGATCTTTATTATGTAATGATACTCCTCAATTATCTCAAGGTAGATAATTGTTTTCATGAAGAACTCTTTCATTTGATCTGCTAAGTTGTTTTGGTCTTTATATGCCCTTCTTAATGCCTTTTTTATGTTGCTAGCTTCACTAATATTTTCCTTGGTAGTTAGAATCATATCTATGATCCTATTATTATTAGTAGTAATCTTACCTAAGATTTGGTTCTTTACCCCTTGCATATAATAGGATAATATTTGCCTGAATTCATCATCTATAATTAAACCAATTAGATTGGTTATGGTGGGATCCTTCACTAAGCTTCCCAATACGTGCACTGATTTATCTTTTAATTATTTGAAATCATTTGAAAGATCACCCATATCCTAGGACCACTTAATTGTATCTTCCCTTGAAATACTTTTCTAAGTTGTCATTACTTAAAATTATATTAAATTACTCACTATTGAAATATAATTTAGCTTCTAGGTCAAATTCTCTTACAGAAATGATAATTCAATCTTCCTTGGCTCAACTATAATGCTCATAGGGTCTAATTAGGGTTCTCATACTTGATAGTTTTTTTTTAAGGTTTCCTCAAAGATTTAATGGAGTTATCTTGTTAAAATAATATGAAATTTTTGCCTAAAATTTTATTTAAATCACCTATTTATCACTTTGCCTTATTATGAATCTACAAAATCTCTTAAACTGACTGGTCTAGCTTATGGTTCCACCATGACATCTCTATGGCATTTTATTTATAAATATTTTAAAAAATTAACCATTGCCCTTTAAAAATACTTATTTCAATTTTCACCATTTGATTATCCTTGAACATATCACTATGGACCATTGACCTTGATCCGAGGGATTGAACATGATTGGATGTCCATTTTTCTTACTTTGTTAAAAATTCTACTTTGATTATGCCCCATTGGATAATTTATATCTAATCAAATATGTGTCATTCATGTACTGTATGATGCTTGATATTTAACCTAGGGGCTAGTGCTTGAAAATTTAACTTTGATCATGCACTGTTAGTTCTTCTAGGAACTAATCAATATGCTCTATTGATCTTTTAATAGGTGCTCAAGCTTTAATTTATGGCCTATGGTTTCACCACTTATAGTTTTTGTGTTCACCCTAACCTTCATTTAAATATTGACTTGTTACACTATATTGATCAAAATATGTACATCACACCATGTACCATTGATCGTCTAGCACTTACTTGGGTTTTAATCATGAACCATGTCTTGACTTTTCAACATTGATTTCACACCATCAAATCTTCCCCATCCAATCAAACACATGTCATAGATCATGATCTATGGGGTTAGGTGAGATTGGTTTTGACCCCATCTCACACTATTATATTAACTTTGGTTGGGTTAATGTGGTTCATTAATCCTAAGGACAAACACAATGTTTAATTTAGGATCGGGAATTTTAGGATAAATTCTTAAGACTAAGGATTTCATTCATATTTATAAACTTGAATTAAAACCTTTAAATTATGTATTTATCCTAAGTTTAGGACATAATAAATGGGACCCTAAAAATAATAAAAGACATAGACTAAAGTCTTAGGAATAAACTTTTTATTATGTCAATAAACATAATAGAAGCTTTAGGATAAGGTTTCTTAAGATAAGTTTATAACAAAGGGACCATGAGTTAGTTAGACCATGCTAGTAGATAAAAAGGATTGAGGGCCATGGGATATAAAGGGGATTGAGTATGAATTTTTAGACTAAGGTTTGGTTGTGTTAATAAATATGATTAATTATTATTATAAAAATTAAACTAAGTCCATGGCATATTAAAAGTGTTCCCACGTAAATTATTCCTACCTATTTTGAATTTAAATCAAAGGGCCTAAGCTAGGGAAATTGGAACAAGGGTTTTAAGATGGTCAATCATAAATTCAAATAATTAATCAAAGATCAAAGATAAATCAAAGAGTCAAATTGTCATTTAAATAAGAAACCTTAAACAATGTTTATCCAAAAGAAACTGCATTAAACTTACAACTTGAAACACAAAGATTTGATGTTAGCAAATTTAGATAATAGCAAACCAAAATCATGTACAAATATGCTAACCAAAATAGGTGTGGATGATCTTAAAATAAATACACTATTAAAACATGATATTGATACTTTGATCAAATAAATTTTCAATTTTAAGGTACAAACTTTACACAATTTATCACAAGGGTCACCATTTTTTAGGAATGGGGGTATGTTGACCTCAATAAATGATGAATTTTGAGGGAAACATAGCAATATGTTAGAATTTAGAGAATTTGGTTCACATTAATAATTAAGTTAGTTATTTCACTTGATCATTCACCATTATTTAGATCAATTTATGGTTAAAATAAGCCTTGCACATGCATAATTAGGATCAAATATCAATACCTAGTCATGTTGTGTTTAGGATTTGATTCCACTTACTAATTTTCATAAGATTTAGAGAAAAACTTCCAAATTCGTGAATTTAACCACTAACATTTACTTACAACATATTTTAATTCTCATTAAGAACCATGCTTTAGCTCAGGAAGGCTTGGTCATTGCTCTACTACTAGCCAGACATCCATAGTCCTAATAGAGATACCTTTTACTCCACTCAAGGCCTTGCTCCACTACCATATAGGCATCCATAACTCTAATGGAGATTACAAAAATCACCTCTACCTAGAAATACTTTTAATTTTTTCAATAATCTCTTATTATTTTGTTTGTATTTTAAGATATTTTGAATTTCTAGCAAAGGTTCAGAACCAGATTAGCCAAGTTTTAGGATTTGGTCATATGTTTATGTGAACATAGGATTTTAATAATGGGAGATTAGTATTGTTTTATCATATGAAATAAAAATAAAAATAACACACTAATAGCTAACACCTTAATCTTATCTCAATAGGGGAGCTTAGTTAACAAGACTAGAATGCAAAACATAACTAAATTGCAAAATAAACCTTCTTTCACCTTCTTTGGATGCTCCAAATAGTTTGTTGAAGTGTCTTACTTAGTTTATACTCATGAAGTCTGCATCAATGAAGTTTGGCTACCTCCATCTCTCCTTGGCACCATTTTTGGCTTTGGCTTAGGGCTTCGCTCAATAATTTAGCATTATAACACTAATTGTAATGTATTTTTGAATGCATTTGGGAATTATAAGTTTGGCATAAAATAGATTGAAAATCAATAGTCAAGGCCTCCTATTTATAGTTTTTTGAAATGGTTTAGGATCAACCATGATCATCCATCTCAAGATTGAGATGTGTGGCCATGAATTAATCCAAATTACGTAATTAAATTCATAAATTTTTGTAAATAAGGGGAATTTAAGAGGCATGATATGAATTGATGAGACATGGGAGGGTATTAATGAGGCATGGGGTGTCTTGATGAGATATTTTATGCATTTATAGCCTAGGGATGTCTTTCTAAGAAATGATGCCATTTGATGATGTAGATATTAAATATAAATTTTTAAAAATAAATATTCAAAAATTTCCATGGAAAATTAAGTTAAGCTCTTGATTTGGTTTAATTATCCTTAAACATGATTAGTCAACTTTGATGCAAAACCTTGGCAATTTATGCATAATTTAATCAAATTGGTCAAAATGTCATATTATTGGCTCAAAATTTGATTGGATCAGAATTGGAATTTGATGTTAGATGTCTTGGAACCATTATCCCATTTAGGATGTTACCAATGAAAAATAATAAAAGCACATGTCTTGTACAAGAAATTTGATAGAAAAAAGCAATCTAGAGCACCCAAGTGCAAAATTCGTATTTTGACTCGAAATGATTTTATCAAAGTTAGCTTACTCATAAATTGTATTAACCTATTTAATGATACTATGGTCAAAATTGGAACTTGAATATATCAATTTCAACTCATTTAATGTGTTTTAGTGTTTTTAGGCCAAATTATTCATTTTAGTGGAAATTGGTCAAAACCCTAATTGATAGTCATTAGTGGCCAAATTTAGATGTCTATAGTTTGACCCTATTTGGGAAGATGTTGAAAACCATGAGCAAAGGAATGTCTTCTCAAATAATGAGAGATGGCTTGTATGCCAAAAAGAAGATGATGGTTGAATAAAAATCTCTAAAGAGTGTTTGGGAAGCGTATGATGATGCTCCCTCGAGGGAGTGCCCATCACATTTGTTGATGGATATTGCCTTAAAAAAGAATCAAGAAGAAAGGTAGAATTAACCTATGGTTGAAATTAATCCAAATGAAAAAGTGGTTGCATACATTGATTTTTAAAGAATAATGATTTTCCCAAAGGCAGTTATAATGAGGAATAAAAGTCAAAAATAATAATTTACCCATAGGAAGTTATAATCATTAAAGTGACCTGGATTGGATAACTATGATTGTGCCCTAGTTAGGGCTAATTATCAAGCATAACTCAATTATATAACCTAGAATATAGATTAAAGATGAGTATGTGCAAAGTGATGAAAGAGATAAATAGAAGAATAAGATTGATCAATAGAAATGATTTAGTTGTACCTATCAATGAGGAGATGCTTATCCTTATTAGTAATAACATAATTAAAATGGTTAATGGGTTGATTTGATCAAGGGTGGGAGGATTTTCTAAGGTGCCAAGGAGAAACTTCTATGGCTCCATGGCTTGTAGACCTTCTTAAAGTTGATTTTTGATATGACACATGATGGTATGCATCATGATAGAATTTCATGAAGACTATCCCAAAATATACGTAAGTACTAACTCTTGATCTAATAAATAAAAGAAAATAATTCACTAATGATAAAAACCATGGTGAAAATGTTGACGTATGAATATGGATGGACTAAAGAATAATGTGCACGAGGAATCACCCAATGTATACATATAGACTGAGTCAAGGCAATAGTGCTAAAAATAAATAAACATGAAAGAAAAAAAATAAACAAAGGAACACATAGAAAGCACAGAAATAGACAAACAAATTTAAAAAAAATAAACAAACAAATAAAAATCCCAAAAACAAAATCAAAATAAATCATCCTAATAATGACCATGCCCCAATAAGGTAAATCAAAGATAACTGACTAGGCTTAGATAGGATAAATGTTTTTGGTATTTTTAAATATTTGAATGTTTTTGGGATTTTGAGGTATATTAATTTGATTGATAATGACAAGATACCTATTCATAAAATGTCAAGAGCATTTGGCTTAGTTTGCTCTCAAAATGATGAGAGCGTGGCTTAAGGGGACTGAGGTGACCTCAAAATAAATTGAGCATGATCTACATAGTCTTGAAATAACATCAAGTCATAGTGATTCCATCCACACAAAAGGTGAAGAAAAAATAACTATGTCCCAACAAGTTCTCATATTTGACAAATGGTTAGTCGAATGAAAATAGTAATGGTAAGGTGAGATGACAATGTATCATAAATAAATGTTGCCCCTAGTTTGCCCATAGGTGGTTATAACTAGGATACAATGGCATAGATCAATGATACTAGTTTACCCATAGATTGTTATAATTAGTACCAACACCAGTGAGACATTAATTTACCCATAGGCAGTTATAATCAAGCTCACATAAACCAACTTTGATATAGGATGGAAACTGAAAGATATTGTGCCAGATCAACTGTCATACTACTTTCATAGACTATCATTGAAACACAAATTTGATTGATTATTTAAAATTGATCAAAATACCCTCATGAAAAGTATGAGAAGAAACAAAGGAACTAAGATCAAAATAGGATTGGGTAAGATGACTAAAAATAGGCTTTGGTATAGAAAGGAATAGAATGATAGGATGGCATGGTCTTGATCTATGATAATGATGGATTTTGATAGATTGGATAAAATTTTAGGAGGGTTTCCCCAACTAATGTGGTAAATATCAAGAATATATGACAATGGCAAATGGATATGGTAAATGAAATGGTATGGTACATGTTTTTGGTCTAGGTGATTATTGGTTTTTTTTAATTCTATTTATCTTGGGTATGGTAAAGTGGAATATGATTATGTTGTCCCTGTTAAAGTGGAGATACACATCCTAATGAGAAAATGATACAAATATAATAATTAATCATGTTAATTGCTATCCCACACCTCATCTAAATAGCTATTATATCAAGAATTGGCTATAGATTTGGATGCTAAGAATGTTGTGATCTTTGTTGGTCATTGATTTTGATTCCTTAAAACATTGAGATATGGTATATTTGTAGCCTCTACAAAGGAAAGTGCAGCCATGGATGGTAAAAGTGATAAATAATGTATGGTAGGTTTGATTTTAAAATGAAATGCTATATGATAATGGAATGGGTAATGGTTGGGAAATAAATGAAGATCAGTATGTTCAGTCATAAGTAATGTTGATGATGTTATATTCTACCTAGTTTTGGTTGTGGTGGGGATGAAGACCTTTGAATATTCTCTCGATAATATCATAAAAATTTTCTATTATTTGATCTTGAGAGTAGATACCATCTAATTAGGCTGTATATTGGAAGTTATTTTGATTTGATCTTTGATATTATCTTCATCAAGTAGTGAAGAACTTTTGTGCTCAGTTATTAGTGCCTTGATGAGGTTTTCACCAATGAAGTGTTAATTTTTCCATAATACCTTTAAGAAGGTTTATTGAGGAACATTTAATTTTGACTTTGATTGTCTTATATCACTTTCAAAAAAGTTTCACTAGAAGATGCTGAGTTTGAACTTTGATTGTCCCCTAGTGCCTCTAAAAAGGTTTCATTAGGAGAGTTTTATTTTACTATATGAATGTGGTATTGACTTTCTTGATCTTATTCAGCTACTATGTCACCATGGATGTAATTTAATAAAGTGTGATTCTATCAGTCCTAATTGACACTGATGAGATGAAATGTCAATAATATGGCTATTTTGGTTGATGGTAATTGCCTATAGAATGTTAATAGAATGGGGAGAGGCAGTATAATCCTTATAGAACATACTAGGATAACTCATGTTGAAGCTAGAGTACTCATCCTCAAAAACTATAGAAGGATCACAAATGTATTAAAATTGATCTATGAGGCTTGAGTAACTAATATTGTGATAGTCATGAATGTATTTTATTTCTAAATTTAATTTTGACTTAATGGACTCTGAATTTGATGTTGAGACTAATATTGATTCTGATTCTAATGCTAAATTTGATGTTAGTTCAATAATAAAAACTGACTCTAATTTTTATTCTTCATCTAATGGGTACTTATTACAATGATGTATTATTAAATGTTTAGTATTAGACAAGTAATAGCCTGTGATGGTATAATAGGATCCACAAAAACTAGTTTTTCAGAGTGGGACTCCTCTAGGATGTAAAAAAGGTCAAGATACAACTCCTCAAAGATTGGCTTATCAACAGGAGGCTCTTAGAAAATAGGCATATGGTCAAGGTAATGATTTGCCTAAAGGTGGTTATAATTATTAAGAAGTGACTTAACAAAGACTAGCTCATCAGAGTGAGACTCCTTGATAACTAGTATAGTATCAATAGGTGATTCATCATAGGTCAACTTATCAAAATTTATTAGTTCAACATAAATATCTTGGATTGGTTAGTTTTCTTACCTTCATTTCTAATGAGTTGGGAAATACTAGTTGTAAACATAGCTTGGTATTTAAATGATTAGATGGGTTGAGGTTTTGATTGGATTTGTATCAAATGAGGAATGTCCTATGGTTGGATAATGGTAGGGCATTGGGGAGCATGATTTCTCACATGAGCCAAAGGATGAAGTCTTGAAATGGTAATGATAGGGAATTTCAAAGCTTATTTGATCACATAAGCCAAAATATGAGGTTCTTTAATGATGAATGGTATTGTGGAGCTTGATTTCTCTAAAAATACAAAGCATCTAATTCCTCCTCATAAAATATATCATCCCAATCTTAATTTGGATCATAAGCTAGTTTTTGAATATGTTATGTGTGTTGATTATTGTAAAGAGGGTATGGATATATATCTCAAATGACATTATCTATAGTTAGGTCTTCAAAGTCCTCCTCATAAACCATATCATCCCAATTGGTAATTTGATTTTGATTTTGTGGATTTTGACTATGTTCCCCATATGGAGTATTGTAAGGAGAATAATAAAACTCTTTAAAAAATATTTCTTTGTAGGAGTTCCTAGAGGGATTTTATGCAGCATTCTATCATAAGTTGGATTTTATGTGAATCCACCATAAGTGTAGCTAGACATATCTACATAAATGATGAAAGCTCTAAAATAAAAAAGCTTAGAGTTCTCCAAACTTTTAAAAACTATGTCCAAAGGACAAATGGTTTAAACTTGGTCTAACTTGGTTAAAAGTGGAGTTATATCTCCAAACAATGATTTGATCATGGAGTTATATATCCAAAATGGTTTGGGCTAAATATTTGCCATAAAATAGTATAACATCAAATGTATAATTTAAAATTTCATACACATAAAAGGTTAAACATCTAAATAAAAACCAACATCTCAAAATTCTAGGTCAAAGTATTCTAAATAAGGTCTAAACTAGGAAAGGGAAAAACATTTCTAGGTCTTTTGTCCAAATGCAAAGTCAAAATTTAGGCTCAAATACACTATTCTAGGACTTTACGCCAAAAAACATCAAAAAATTGGCTTGAAACAATGGATGATGTGATTTGATTTAATCTAACAAGTTTGGAAACAACTTTTCCATAGACCTGAAACATGGAATCAAAAATAAACATGATCAAATGGTATAAGACATAAGGCAAAAGGCATTTGGATAAAGGATATGTTCTCCCAAAAAAAATAACAAACAATGATGAGGATAGGAATTTGAACAAACAAACCATCAATAATTTTCAAATTTGGGTAATCGATTAACTGAAGTTATGTAACTCAAAAGAGAAAGATCTATGTATCAACCCCATGAATTGAGGCCTAAATAAAAATCAGACAATGTTTGAATCCAAACTTGACAAATTTAATTTAAAAATCAATGTTGAAGACTATGATTTGACCAAACAAACTAGAAAAGATTGGATATCATGACAATGCATAAACAAGGTCCAAATGGTACACATGACATGGTTTCAAATAAATAGTTTCTGGTAAAATGGTAAACAAGTTTTGAAAAAAATTGAGTAGTTTAATAAATTTTAACATGATATAATGATGTGATCAAAGTTTTATTTCAAAGACTCAAAGTTAAAATGGTTTGACATGTTTTAGGCAACCTAACACTACCCTCTTTAACTCAAGTGACACACACACAAATAAGTTTAGAAAAAATATCAAGGTACAAGTGTGGTGTAAAATGGCTAGCATAATGCCTCTTTAGAAAAAAGAGTGTTGTATAAATGAATTAGTTTTGACATGGTTTATAAACAAACAAACATGTTTTAGTCTCAAAATACCAAGTTAGAAAATGACAAAATACAAATAAATTATCCAAATTCCTGTTAAGGGTCTGGAAAAGTGATATTGATTAAAAATAATTGGTTTTTGATCATTTATAGATGGATCCCATGTATATAAAATTTCACATTAACAAACAAGAGAATAAGAACTTTAATTTGGTGTGTACAACACTTATCTTGTTGCGAAAAGGTCTTGTCCTTTTTGTAACCACTACATTTGTCACTTAGTATAGTGTGATGTCCAATGTGAAGATATGTCCCATGTGTAACTACAACACTATAAGGTGGTTTAACTTCTTAAACTTTCAATCCTAGTGGTAGTGATGAAGTCAATGCTAGGAGATGAAAGCCTAGATCAAAGCTTCCCTAAAGAACTTGTGGGAGGTAATGAAGTCCCCCTTGCAAGTCAAGTTTGCATAAAAATAAATAACTTAATAGAAATACATTAAGGTCATTTAAAGATCACCCAAAATATTGAAATTTTTTTAGGAGTGATTTAGATGACATTATTTCTATTCCCTATACTAGACTCAAATTGTGATGAGATGTCAATTTAGATCCCAAAAGTTCCCTAAAGGGGACAAATGGGAGAACATACATGCACATCTCTTTTAACTAAAACAATCAATAAGTAAATTTACAAACAATTGAAGTGATGTTGATTTGTTACAATAAATTTGAAATGTGTGCTTATTTTCATTACTATCTCCTTGGATTTAAGTGGGAAAATGACAAAGATTGCACACACACAAAAAAGACCACATGAAGCAATAAAAGCCTAACTTCATTTTAAGCCCAAATTAAAAATTTAAGACTTAGCCTAGATTCATGATTAAAACACCAAATTGAAAAAGTTGTAAGATTTATAATGTGTTTTAAACACTAAATGAAAAGTACCTAAGACTTATCTAGATCTTAGGTTCATTTTAGGAACCAATTCAAATGTGTGAGAAACATGACATTCTCATTTTAAGGCAAATTTGAAGTGTTAATGATTTTTAATCAAGTTCTTTTTAAACCCAATTTGAAAGGTGTGTGGTTAGTCACAAGCATTTAAATATACTTTCAAACTACCCCCTCAATTTGAAAAAAATATTTTAATGACCTACTTTGAATCACTTATTAGTTTGAGTAAATGACATTAAGAATTTAGCTCTTAGGTTTGCAATTAAGTTGGGTTGATAATCAAGCAAGGTTGACAATCAAGATGTGTTGATAGGTGAGCTAGGTTGATAGGTGCATTATATTGATAGGTAAGTTAGGTTGATATAAGGTTTGGGTTGATAGGTGAATTTGGTTGATAGGCAAGTTGGGTTGAATAGGTGAGTCAGGTTGGATAGGCAAGTTGGGTTGCACAAGCGAGCTACGCTGATAGGGGAGTTGGGTTGACAGGTGAGTTAGGCTACATAGGCAATTTTGGCTAATAAGCAAGCTGAGTTAATAGGTGAGTTGGGATGTATATATGAGTTTGGATGATATGATATTTGGGTTGCATTGTTGAGATGGGTTGTACAAGTTATTTGGGATTCATAATCTTGAGAACAAAACTATGGCTTAGAAAAAATGAATATTTTCTCAAATTTTTATCTTGTTTGCCTCCACACTCCAATATCTTGGTTAGTATGTTACTTGTAGGTGTAATTTGTCCAAATTTATGAGGTTATGTCCCATCGGGTGTGCCTTTTTTGAACATAGGATTTCAATAAGGGGAGATTATTATTATGTTAGTAAATAAAATCAAAATCAAAATAACACACTAATAGCTAACACCTTAAGCCTATCTCAATGGGGAAGATTAGTTAACAAGACTATAACGGAAAACATAAATAAATTTCAAAATAAACCTTCTTTCACCTTCCTTTCATGCTCCAAATAGTTTGTTGAAGTGGATTTATTGGTTTGTACTCACAAATTCTACATCAATGAAGTGTGGCTACCTCCATCTCTCCTTGGCGCCATTTTGGCTTTGGCTTGGCTCAATAATTTGACATTATAACAATAATTTCAATGGATTTTTGAATTCATCTAAGAATTATAATTTTGGCATAAAATAGCTTAAAAATAAATAGGAAAGGCCTCCTATTTATATATTTTGGAAATGGTTTAAGATCAACCACGACCGTCCATCTCAAGATTGAGATGTGTGGCCATGAATTAATCCAAATTATGTAATTAAATTCATAAATATCCCCCATAAATATTTGTGAAGAAGGGATATTTAATAGGTATGGGAAGCATTGATGAGGCATGGGAGGGTCTTAATGAGTGATGGGGTGGCTTGATGAGATATTTTATGCATTTATGGCCTAGGGATGCTTTTCTAAGAAATGATGTTATTTGATGACAAAAATATTAAATATAAATTTATAAAAATAAATATTCAAAAAAATTCTTGAAAAATAACTTAATATCTTTATTTGGTTTAATTAGCCTTAAACATGATTAGTCAACTTTGATGTAAAACCTTGGAAATTTGTGCACAAATTAATCAAATGGGTCAAAATGTCATATTATTAGCTCAAAATTTAAATGGATTGGAATTGGAATTTGATGTTAGATGTGTTAGAACCATTATCCCATTTAGGATGTTACCAATTGAAATAACAAAGGCACATGTATTATATATTAAATTTGATAGAAAAGAGAAATCCATAACACCCAGGTGCAAAATTAGCATTTTGACTTGAAATGATTTGATCAAAGTTAGTTGATTCATAAATTGCATTACCCCATTTAATGACACTATAGACAAAATCAAAACTTGAATATATCAATTTAAACTCATTTAATGTGTTTTAGTGTTTTAGGCCAAATTGTTCATTTTAGTGGAAACTGGTCAAAACCCTGATTGATGGTCATTGGTGGCTAGATTTATGTGTCTATAGTTTGATCTTCAAACAATCATCCTTGGTTATAAAATTTATCCTAGGAAATTAATGTTTTTTAACTATAAGCATGATTGTATCCTAATAATCCAATCTTTCAGCCAACATTTACAATTCTTCTCAGAACCAAACTTAGATCAGAACAAGGTTTAAAATCTCAAGGAAAAATTAACCTATTTATTAGTCTTTACTAGTTTCTATAAACTATAACATTAATCTCATATTATGATAATCCATGATTAATCAATGCTAAGGGATCATACCTACATTTTTGAATAGTAAATCTCTTGAGAAATTAGGTGAACTTTGAGTTGAGGGCTGTCCAAAAGGACTTATTTAGAAGTAAGGAACAAAGAAAATAAAGAGAATGTGCCAAACAAACAAAAAAAATAAGGAAACAAATATTTACAAATAAGGACAAGAAAGAAAGAAACAGGAAATAAATTAATCTAAAACCTACCTAAACTAACTTCATAAAGAACTTACCTCCAAGATCAAATGGAAATTTATTTAAAATAATACAAAACCATCAAACATAATTGCTTCCATTCAGTGGCCTCTTCTTGTGGATAGGATCACTTGTGTGTTCATGTGTTTTGTGTGATGTATCTTGATTCCTCATCTCCATTTTCTAGTACCTAGATTGAAGATATGGATCTAAAACCCAATCATCTTCTTCTCAAATCCTCCTATCTTAAATTAAGAGTGATAATTAATATTCATTCATAGATGGATAGTGACTTATATCATTCACATTCAATGATTTCAACTTAGCTAGCATTCTTAGAGTGATGTCTTCATTAAGTTCAGCTCGAGGTGGAGATAGACTACCAATATTTGCACCAAAAATTTCCAAGTCATTCTGAAAAGATACTTCATCATGATCAACTAAAAGGGAATGAAATTAATTTTAATCATTACCATTTTAATCATGTTTATCACATACTTCTATCCTTTTGATGGGTTTATATGGAAATCCTTGATCTTCTACACTTGTTTCATCTTTATCCTCTGTGAAGAATGGCATCTCTTCTACCCAATTTATTCCCACCTCATATTAATTAGGGATTTCCAAAATGACATTTTAATCTTGGAATACCTAAAATTATTTAAAAAAATCTTGATATAAATTTTTCCATTGGTTAGATTCTTTAGGGATATCCTCAATTTTAGCAATGACCTCATATGAATTATCCTCATAGCTATCTTATAAAGAGAGGTTAGCTCATATATGATCTTGTTCATGGGGATTCTCATCTTTAATTTATATTCCTTATTCTAGAGCATATTCAAGTTCATTTTATTCATTGAATGGAAAATCAAAAGCCTATATCATGAAGGATTTAGATGTCCTTACAAAGCTAGATGTCCATATAATATTACTTTTATTAAACATAGGTTTTGATGTATCCTTTCCATTTTGATATGCTTAAAAGAAATTACAATGACTACCTATAAATATATAATAAATATTCATTTCATGTACACTATTATATGACCTATTAGTGTATTTATCATGAAACCTATTTGTAGGCCTATTGAACCTTTGAGAAGCATAGTTTCTATTGGAGTTTTCCCCTGTATTTCCCACTTGATTTTGAAATTGAAGGAAAAAAGTGATCATATTTTGAACCATCTTAAGTATGGATTCATTATCATTCCTTGGTTATTTTAAATTATGAACTTGATTGTTATTATTAGTGGGAACTAAAATTCTCTATCCCTGTGGATGAAATCCATTTGTAGAATTATTTAATAACCCTAAAATTTAGCTAAGATGGGTATGGTTTAAGGGTAATTGGTTCAAGGTTAGTGTCTAATTTAAGGTAGGTACATTATGATTGGCATTAGGAATGACATTCAGTGTAGGGAAATTAGGATTAACATTTGGGATAACATATGCAAGCTGACCTTGAGGCTACATTTAATCATTGATTTTTACAGCTTCAACATAGGCCAAGGCAAAGGTTTTTATGACTCCAATAGATATTTTAAGAAACATAGAATTTGTGATACCTAAAGCATATTTGTAAATATCTATGGTTAAAGCCTCATTAGGTATATAAGGAGCTATGGTTCTACTAAAAATATTATATAATCTAGTATTAAAGGCTCTTATGGTCTCATTATAATCTCTCTTAATAGTGGTGAATTAACTCATACAAAATGCATGGACTAATGATTTCTCTAAATTGGTCAATGAAGATTCTATTAAAACCATTTTATCTAGTTATTTAATTCTCAAATAGGTTAAGGAACCATTCATATTCAACATCTCTGAAAGTAAATGGAAACAATCTACATGCTACATCCTCATGAACAACATTTATCAATCTTAAAGAATCTTTGAAAGATTTAATGTCATCTTTAGCTGTGACAACATTATTAAGACTAAAAAAGGCAAATACATCTTAGGATTTCTAGGTAAGTCATGTACCTAGCTAGGCACATTGATAGAATATCCACCTAGCTATGACATACCTTGATGAGGATATTACTTGTAGAAGCTCCAGATTGCAAAATCTTTTAACCCTATTTGAAATACAATGTGTAAGTATTATCTTTACAAAGAATAGTGATCAAACTTGCAAATTTAAGTAAAATTTTCAAAGATTTATATAAAGGATGACAAAGGACAACAATATTTAACTAAGTTAGCTCAAATATGTATCTAAACACATAAGTATGATTGATATTTACATGTTTAAGCTCAAATAAACTCAAATTTTCAAAGGATCAATCAATCTTTGATCAAAACAACTATTACTAACCTCAAATTCTTTGGATTTACATGTGTTAAGCTATCTTTAACACAATTGAACATAACACATTCAAATAACATCGATCTTTGTCTAAATGAAGAACAAAAATTGATCTAAAACCATAAATATCAATGATCTTTACATAATTGAGTAAAAAATGACACAACTATGCAAAGACTATACCAATTTTTAAACACAATTCACAAGAATGAGAAAAAATACTTCAAATCTACAAAGATCTAATTAGGCCCTCATTCTATGTTCAAAAAATGTTAATGGCTAGACATGTATCACTAGGTCAACACATAGTGTTTAATAAACACTTCTCATTTCTAGATTCAAAGAATCCATTGTGTGAGTTTTTGGTTGTGATAATCATGTTATCCTTGGTGGAATAGAGGAAGAACAGGTTGTTTGTTTCAAAAATTATATTAGTTTGTGGTTGGGAGACACCATGGTTTAATAGTTAATATTTGATTTTATAGATGATATATGTTATTTAAAGTAAATTATGCTCAAAACTAAGTCTAAAGATAAATTAAGATGAATATTCACAATGAAAATTGATCTAAGGTGAATTGGTAAAAAGGAGAAAAAGGAAGGGTAGGGAAGAAAAGAGAAGTGTTGTTGATCTTTTCTTCAAACATTATGATAAAGTTCCAATTTCATCTGAATATGTATTTAACCAATGTGTAACATGAAGTAACATAAGCTCAAATCCTATCACACATCATACATACATCTAAGGAATGTATGAAATGATGCAAATAAGAACAAGATTTAATTAAATAATTTCACCCCTGTAAGAAAATAACATTAGCCTATATGCAAAAAGAGAAAAGAAAGAAAAGTAAACATAAGAAATTTCAAATAATCCAACATTAGCACAAATTAATAAGTCTACATTAAAATATTCACATTTAGAATTCATAAGAACCATTCAAATTTGAAGATAATACTAGAAGAATGAGAGAGAAACCATGATAACAATTCAAACAAAAAGATGAGCACAAACTTTGTAGAATTCCTTGCTTATATTAATTTACTCAAAAGTCAAAAATAGTTTTTTGGCTCTAAAACTCCCTCCCTAATACAATTGGCAATACCTCTTTATATAAACCCTTCATGAGGTCCATTGGTCATTCCTTCTCAACATGCAACTAGAAAAGTGTCAAGGACAATTATCCCTTTTAGAATGTTTTAGATACTCAATGGATTGACCCACAGAAATTATTCTTTACAAGTTGTACATACCTTTACAAAACAATATTCTATTTTAAAAATATACAATGTTAATATATAAAAAGAATATTCGTAAGTTAACTAATCTTAGTTTAAGAACCCTCTACTAAAATTTTCTCTCTATTAGGATCTTCATTCTATAATGTTATTCATTAATTATCTCAAGGGTGACAATTGGCTTCATGAATAACTCCTTCATTTGACCTAATAATCCCTTATGGTCTTTATCTACCCTTATTAATATCTTTTTGATGTTTCTAGATTCACTACTATTTTCCTTTATAGTTAGAATCATATTGATAATCCTTTTATTATTAGTAGTCTTACCTATGCTTTGGTTCCTTACCCCTTGCATAAACTAGGATGCTCTTTGCTTGAATTCATCATCATTAATTAGACCAATTTGACTAGTTCTGGTGGGATCCTTGACTAAGCTTCCTAATGCGTGCACTAATTTTTCCTCTAATTATTTGAGATCATTTGAAAGATCTCCCATCTCCTAGGTCCAATTTCTCACATCTTCCCTTGAAACATTTTTTCGAGCTATCATTTATATAAATTATATTATATTACTCACTAGTGGACTTTAATGGTGGCATCTTGACAAACTCATATGAACTTCATTCCTAAAATTTTATTTAGATTGCCTATTTATACCTTTGCCTTACTATGAATCTGTAAAATCTCTTAAATTAAATAGTCTATCTTATGTGGTGCCACCATGGCATCTTCATGTCATTATAGTCATGAATATTTTTAAAAAAGTGACTATTTCCCTTTAAAAATCTTTCTTTCATTTTTCACCATTCGATTATCCTTGCATGAATCACCATAGACCATTGATCTTGATTTGAGGGATAAAACATGATTAGATTCCCACTATTATTACTTTATTGAAAAGCCTTATTTGATCATGCATCATTAGATCAATTTTTTTGATAAAATGTGTACCATTGATCTAGAATACAATGTTTGATCTTTAACCTAGGGGCTGAGGCTTGAAAAGTCAACTTTGATCACCCACCATTAGATCTTATAGGTATAAATAAATGCACTCTATTGATATTCTAACATGTGCTTGAGCTTTAATTTATGACCCATGGTTTCACCACTTGTCATTTATATGTTCACCCTAAGATTTTTTGAAATCTTAACTCATTACACTCCATTGATTAGAATATGTATGTTGTACCATGTACCATCGATCATCTGACACTTGCTTAGGTTTTAATCATAGGCCCTGTCTTGACTTTTCAACATTAATTCCATGCCATCAGATCTTCCCCATCTAATGAAATGTGTGTCATAGATCATGATCCATGGGGTTGAGAGATATTATTTCTAACCCCATATCACACCATTATATTAACTTCACTTAGGTGAACATGGGTCATTGATCTTATGGACAAACATAATGTTTAAGTTAGGATCAAGAGTTTTAGGATAAATTCTTAAGACTAATGGTTTTTTTCATATTTATAAAATCAAATTAAAACCTTTGTATTAGGTCTTTATCCTATGTTTAGGATATAATAAATGGGACCTCTTTAATAATAAAAGGCATAGCTTAATGTCTTAGGACTAAATTTTTCATTGTGTTAATAAATAAATTATAAGCTTTAGGATAAGGTTTTTTAAGCTAAGTTTATAATAAAGGGACCATGCATTAGTTACACCATGCTAGTAGATATAAGGGACTAAGCACCATGGGATATAAAGTGGACTAAGTATGAATTTTTAAACTAAGGTTTGATCATATTAATAAAAATGATTAAGCCTTAGAATAAAAATTAAACTAAGTCCATGGCATATTTAAAGTGTTCTAGCATAAATTATTCCTGCCAATTTTGAATTTAAATCAAAGTGCCTAAGCTAGGGTAATTGGAACAAGGGTTTTAAGATGCTTAGTCATGAGTTAAAATAACTAGTAAAATATTCAAGATCAATAAGAGGGTCAAATTATCATTAAAGTAAGAAAACCTGAATAGTATTTATCCAAAAGGGACTCCATTAAACCTGTAACCTAAAACTTAAACATCCGATGTTATCAAATTTTGATAAGGGAAAACTAAAATCATGTATAAATATGATAACAAAACTAGGTGTGGATGATATTCAAATAAATACACTATTATAATTTGCTAATGACACTATGATCAAGTGATTTTTTAATTTTAAGGTACAAAATTTGCATAGTTTATCACAAGGATCCCCATTTTTCAAGAATGGGGGTATGTTGACCTCAACATAATACTATAGATTATTTTTGGAAGCCTAATGATAATTAGTATATTATAATTCATGTGATTAGGGGGATATAAAGAATATAGGCAAGTAAGAGAGGGTACTCATAGGCTAGGGTAGGTGGAAGGAAATTTTAAATTCCCAAATATTAGATAAATTGGGTTAGTTAGTGGATAATGAGGAATTAGGTTAATTAATTAGGTTATAGGATATTATAACGTCATTATGTGACATGAATAATTAATAGGGGTTATTATAAAAATTAGATATAAGGGTATTAAAAACATGAATTATAGAAAATAAGGTGGGATAAAAGACTATTGGATGAAATTAATGAAAGTGGGAAGTGAACAAATCTAGATGCATATATTTTCCCATCTTTGAAAGGAAATTACAAGTGGAAAAAGTGGAAGGATTAATGCTCTTTAAAATAATAAATACACTCATATGTTAATGTTATTAAATTACATTAGTGGACGCATTATGGCCCCTCAATGGGACATGCAAGGAGGGAAGAGTTAGATGGCCACTCAAAAATAAGAAATGAAGGGTGGGATGGATGAATTGACAAGGGGATGATGTGAGATGTGTGATTGATGATGAAGACTATGAAGAATATAAATTTAGCATGATAAGTGAGCTAAAAATTATTTATGCCCTTGGAAAATACCTATACACAGGGAGCATAAATGATTGTGTCACAATTTTTGAGACATACCAAGGGGGAATCAATTGTAACATGATGATGGTAAGACAAAAGGCCATAAAATTTAGACATATCCTAGTCAAGGACACATGTTTAGGAGATTTATGGACCAATATGATTAATAGAGAAGTACACATGCTATCAACATATTTAAATCAAGGACACATGTATGGGAGAACATTTGGCTAAAATAAGATATTGAATTGATAATATTAATGATTAGTGTAGCTCAAATCCAAAGTAAATCGATATGATGAGGGATATGAGATATAATAAATGATATTATTATGTGACCAAAAGACAAAGGGGAATAATTAGCTTACAATGAATCAAATTAATGTTCCATAATGTGATTAATATAAATGACACCCCTAGCAAGGACATATGCAAGGGAGTAAGAGATGTTATTAAATTTATGATCTTGGGCATGTACAAATTGAAGGAAGAAACCATAAAATTTAAATGATGAATTGAATAATCAATGATAATGGATGACATATTAAAGAAAATATGGATGATGTGATTTATCTAGCTTAATCGATATGTATGGGTGATTAATGAAAAGATTAGGGAGATGTTTGTAGGGATGGTGATTGATCAATATATTGATTCATTAATGTTTGATATTATATATCAAGGATTTGATTGATGTAATACCTGGGGATGATGAGGGATAAGATATATGTGATGATGAATGATGGTGAAAGAGGATTGAGTGGTAAAGCTAACCTGAGGCACACCATGTGATCAAGTGTTGCTTACATCATCTAAAAATACCTCAAGATAATGTGGTTAAAACTAGATGATAGATGACAATATAGAGTAGAGAAGGATGATGGCAATGACTATTAGACATGTTACTTGTTAGAAATAGAATGCAACTTAGATGTTAGAAATGTAGATAGAAGAATAGGAGAAAAGATCGGAGATGAGATGTTAGATGTTAATGAATTTATAGATGATACTAGAGGATATATATGGGATGATAAATTTCTTAGAGGAATGATTGGATATTATATGAATCGAGTGGTATGGTCAACTTGGTGATGGGATTAAGATGATTAGATGATTATTAGGTGATAGAGGACAAGATAAATGAAGTGTATAATCCATTGTCAATCCATGATTGTTGTAACAATGTATAATCATAGTCTAATCAATGTGATGTAAATATAATAGTAAACAGTATCCCCAATGATGTAGGTATGACTAACAAGATATTGTGCCAAAGTTCATGATTATGAAAGGTTAAATGAGGAACTCTACATCATCAAGGGAACATAAAAACATCATTGTATCTTTTGGTGTCATCATAACATCCTCATTCATTTCCTCATTAAAAAAAATATGCTATAAGAAAGATCGAAATAAGACAAATAAATATATATAAAGATAAACATTTACATATACGTGAATATAGCAAAAAATACAAATAAAAACACACAAATCATATAGATAGATAAGTTGTGATTAGTGTCTTATTTTTTATCCTAATAAGATTTGATGATATGATTGATCAAGTGATGGGTGGAAATATAACTTTTTTTTATAGATTTATATATTACATATTTAAACAAGTAGAATACAAGATCAACTAAAACTAATACTAGTTACCAGGAAGATGGTTACAATGGTTCGTCTTATAGGCTAGATGATGGTTAGAAAACCTCTTCGAGCACGTGGATAAGGTGATTCAAAACATAGTTGTGTTGTGGAATCCAATAATTTAAAGAGTATTAATATTTTAGGGTGAAAAATAGAAAGGTCCATGAATATATGAGCTATGAAGGCTGTGGTAACAATAAGTAAGTGTAAAATTTAGTATGGAGCTGTAAGGCATGTGAGGGCATGGAATTCAATGAGCAAGCATAGGACTTGGTGTGGTAATGATATTTGTGGAAAGGTGAGGTATTAAATTGGAATATAAGTAAAGGTGAGGTATGCAACTATGATCTAAGGTGACTAATACATAAAATTTTGTGATCTAGAATAAGACTTATGCAAAAGGTTATCATCTAGCTTCATGAAAAGGAGCATACAATATTGGGTGAGGCATGTACGAATTGTGTAAAAAAGAAAATAAGGAGTGAACTTAATGATACAAAATTTATTCACAAATTATTCACCCTTTCTTGGAGATCAATGGTATTTATTACATCAGTGCATAGTTTTGGAAACTAAACTTGAAGTTTATACTAAGTATACCACTTGGCATGATCAATGAATTGTCCAACCTTGACCACTCTAAAAATTTAATATGTACCATGAAGGTTATGTGTCTATCACTTCAATAATATGAGACATCTCTACAATGTGCAAAAGTTCAAGATCCAAATCAAAAGAATGTTTTGTCATTGTTGGCTCAAGAAGTGGCAAAGTGTAAGGCTTGAGAAGCTCCACATTGAAGACTAGGGGTATGCCCAAGTACTAAGGTAGATTAAGAACAAAATCATTCTCACTAGCTACACATAGAATGGTGTAAGGACCATAATACAAAGGCTTCATATTCTAGTTTAGACTATTGAAGTGCTCTTTTTGAAGTTCAAACTAGAATTAATCACCAACTCAGAATATATGAGGTGTGCAATGTGTGTCATAACACTCATTTTATTTTACTTAAGTGTGAGAGAGAATCTACTGAACTTGTTGGTGAATAGAGTGAATGTGACACAGAAACTTTTTAGTTTTTTCTACCTCCCATTCTTATATGTACAACTTAGTGCATATGAGTGTGTAATAAGATATGTTGAGAGGTGTTAAAGGTTGAAACCCAAGACATGTGTGGAATGGACTATGGATAGTAGAGCTATGAAGAACCCTATTGTAAGTGTGTTGAATGTATAAGAGATTATCATCCCAAGTGAAATTATGTACATGATTGTACATTCATACAAGATGAACAAGTGCATGATTGACCACGTGATTTTTCCCATCTATTTGAGGATGAAAAAATGTCAACCAATCTATCTACATACCTATTGAATCCCATAATTCTTTCCAAAAATAGCTCATAAAGTGTGGATCATGGTTAGATACAATGGAGATTGGTAGCCCAAAATGAACTTAAACATGGTTGAATAAATCATACATAATGCCAACTACATCAATGTCTTTTATAAAAATAACCATGATAGCCACCTTGGAAAACCAATCCACTATAACAAACATAACATATTGTTGTCATCTCGTTATAGGTGGTCCAATCATGAAACAAATGATGATGGATTCTCATGGTCTAGATAGAACTAGTATAAGTGTGTAGAGTCCTAGCTTCTTACTCACATGCTTAGTTATACAACAAGGAATGCAATACTTGACATGTCACTTGACATCAACATGTATGTGTGGCTAGAATAAATGTGAATAAAATGTAGCTAGAGTCTTTGTCATGCTGAAGTGTCCTGAGGTCTTGGTCTAGTGTGCCTCCCAAATGAGTCATTGGTAAGGTGTATTAGTGGGAATAGAAATATGTCTGAGCTTATAAATAATATGGTTAGACAAGTAGAACTTTGGAATTTGTTTACCTTGCATGAATTTGGTTTAAGTCACTATGAAGTCCTAGTTAGTTGAGTAAAGAATTACCTAGACTACAAAGTTATGGTCACGTGTATCCAATACTATAATGAAAATGTGAATCGATGGTAGACTAAGGTAGTCTATGGCCTTATTGTACTTCCATTTATTATGTTTTATCATGAGATGGAATGGTTTCATGCAAGTCATCCATTTCATATGGTACATGCTTTCCATCTTGTTATGCATTTGAAACAACTAAAGTGGTTGATAGTCCAAATGAACAACTATTTATTTATCAAGAATGTAGTGGTACCATTGGTTTAAATACTAAAAGATAGTAAACAATTCCTTCTCATAGGTGGATTACCTATGTACCATGTCACTAAAAATTTCTAAATGGTATGCAACCAGATGTCCATGTTGTATGAGTACCACACTGAGTGTGGTGTCATATGCATTAATGTGGAATTCAAAGGAGTGTGAAATAATAGGAATTATGAGAATAAGTACTACATAGAGGAATTTTTTGAGTACCTCAAAATAACATTATTGTGCAAGATTCAAGTAAAACCTAGTTTTTGTATGGGTGAGCTAACTGAGAGCCCAAGAGATGTGTGAGAAACCAAGGATGAACTTGTAGTAGAAATTAGCAAGTCCAAGAAAACTCCTTAATTTGGTGAGATTGCATAAAGTAGGCTAATATTGAAGTACTTTGATATTTTTTGGATCTAATCTGATCTTGATGTGATCAATGATGTATCTCAAGTATTATATTTTCATGGTGCTAAATGTACACTTTGCTAGGTTGGATTGTAACTTGTGTTGGCACAAAGTGTCTAAGACATGTGAGATGTGCTCCATATGTTCCTATAAAATCTTGTTAAATATGGGGATTCAATATAACTAGACAATGATGAAATAATTTAGGAAAGGCATGAGTAGACCATCCATCAATCACATGAAAGTGGTTGGCACACTGGTCAGGCTGAAAGGCATGATCAACCATTTGTATAATACCTCATGTGTCTTGAATGTTGTCTTATAAATATCTTCAAAATGGACTAAAACCTAATTATAAACTAGCTTAAATTCTATCTTTATGAAGTATTATTCCCCTCATAGTTGTTCCAAGAGGTCATCAATGCATGGCAATGGATACCAATTCTTTACCATGATTTTTTTGAGTGTGAAATAGTCAATGCAAAGTCACTAAGACCCATGCTTATTAGGTGCAAGTAATATTCAACTCCTAAAAGGTGAATATATAGGACTTATCTTTCACTAATCAAGGAGCTTTTGTATCTAGCACTAAACTTCATCATTCTCCCAAACTGATTTGGACTATTGAGAAGAGGGGATCCAAGAACCAAATTAATGTTGTTTTTTATTGTGTAGTGAATTAAATGGCATTTAGGTTTTATAAATACTTCACTTTGATATACCAATAACTTTTAGAGTTATTTTTACTATGATCGTGTGTGAGTTTTACATGTTACAAGGGTGCACTTTGTCATTCTGTGTTGTATAGGTGTGTCAGAGTGAACCATGAGTAACATAAATTTTTGTGCATGTGATACGATCTTGTGATTTATTTGGTAGATACCAAGGTGACTTTGGTCATGGGAACTAACTCAAAGCGGTTGTCAAAATGATATTTCAAATGAATAATCTAATGTTATGGATTGGATTTATATGTAACTTCATGGTCATATAAATATAGTCTTTCTAATAAGATGTCACAAAACTCTAAAGGTGTGATGTCACAAGTGATGTTATCCTCCATATGTTTGAATTTATATTGAAAATTTCATTATCACCAAACTCGTATATCTTTCCCCTACTATAGTCACCCTAGATATTATGTCTTGGAGTGCATAGTAGTGGCAAGACCAAGGCACTAAGTTATGGATTTTGTAAATATGTTCTTTTGGATACCACTATCGATGATGATGTGAAGTCATTGACCCTTCACCTATAACTTTGTTTGGAATAGGCATCCATGTTCCTCATAGTGGTGCTATTTCTCATAAAAGAGACATCTGGATTAGTTTCATCCATCAATGTGGGTCCTACTATAGATTAGGTTAGCAAGGTTTACTATGTATGTAATTTATAATCATCATGGATGGATGAGTGATGGTGAAGGTAACACTTATCACCAGACTTATTCTTGTTTCCTTTATATGAAACATAAGACATTGAGGACTTTGATTGTTGAGTATTCTTAGAATGTTTCTCTTCTTTGTGATAAGTGTGTTATTATTAATTCTACATAAAAGGTTATAATGTAGAGTTATGCACAGGTAATGCCTTATCGACTACATTGGATGAAGAGGTAACATGGTTCTTCATATTTTCCTTGGATTCAATTTTGGTGGCATTTCTATATGATTTCCCTAATGTTTAAATATTAAATAACTCCATCTTCACATAGATGTAAGGTAAGAGTCACTGATGTACTTCAACACCTTACGTGAATCATCCAGGTTCTCACATAGGCACATAGAGTAATCATGGAATATATTGGTATAGTCTTCCATAAAATGATCTTTACATTGGTTTATTTGCTATAAATTGATGTATTCATCCTCAAGGTGGTGTAAAGTGTAGTATTACACCTTTAGTGCATCAACAAAAGTCTTCTAGGATTCACTTGGAATGCACTCTTATACACACTACATGCGAAGAACCTCCCACTAGTGAGCCACTAGAATAGACATCTTTAGCATTGTGAATGTGATATTCTCAACATCAAATACAAGATTTAATTAGAAGTACACCTTGAGTTTTTCAATCTAGACATCCAATGATTTGGTGTTGAGATTGAATTTCACTTTGAAGGGGTTTTGTTGCTAGAACTATTGTTGAATGAACTGTGGAGGTGGTTCAAAAGATGTTGGGTTGAGATATGCCATAAAATCATGAAATTGGCCAAAAAGTGTAGTATGTTGTGCCTCAAGAGTGTGAATAATGAGTTTCTAAACTTCTGGTGCTACCTCAAGTTGCTTTTGGGTGTTAGCCATATTACTTTTACTATGGCATTCTTTCAGGTATTTTGAAATGGAACCAATTGATAAAACTTCCTTCTCAAGTTACACTAATGTATTTACAAGCATAAATATATGATAGAACTTTTTGCTCTAATATCATTGATTGGTGTTACGTGTGTAAGGGACAATTGATTTTGGTTATGAAAAGTGAATGAGTAAAATTTATTCAAATAGAAGTAACCAAATACATTCAATGGAGTAGAAGTCTTATTTTCTAAGAAATGCAACTTCTATTCATTAATGTTGAATAGGAAAAATAGGTACAATGTGCTATAGTGCATGTATTATAGAGTAGATATGTAAAGCATGCTATCTATGTTATGGATATGTAAAAAGCATTGACCTTTTTACCAAATGCATATATTACATATTTATACAAGTAGAATACAAGAATAGTTAAAACTATTATTAGTTACTAAAAAGATTGCTACAATGGTTCAAATTCTAGGCTGAATGATGGTCAAAAAACTTCCTAAAGCATGTGGATAGGGTGAGTTGACATGTAGATGTCCTATGGAATTCAATAAGTTGAAGAGTATTGAGACTATAGGGCACACAAGAGAAAGGTGCATGGATCTATGAGATTTGAAGGGTGTGGGAGTCAACAAGTAGGAATAAAATTTAGCACATAGCCATAAGGCATGCAAAGGTGTGAAATTTGGTGATCAGGTGTAGGACATGGCATGATGCTAAAATATGTGGTAAGGTGAGGTGCATATCTATGGTATGAGGAAAGGTGAGGTGTGTATCTATAATTTGAGGTGACCATTACATGAAAGTATATGAACTAGTATAGGATATGTATTAAATGTTGTTAGCCAACTTCATGTAAAGGATCATGAAAGATTGGGTGAGATGCACATGCACTACACAAAAGAGAAAATAAAGAATGAAAATGATGGCACAAAAGAAATAGATGGATCAATTTTGCTCATCTATTATTTGGATAACTATGGTAATTTAAATATACCTTTAAGTTATATGAGTAAGCTTAAATCACACCTGAATTAACACTCTACATTAGTATATAGACCTTTCAAACATATCACACTTGAAAACTTTCTTTTTTTGTAGGATTGGGCAATCTTTACTATCCTTACATACTGGATGATTGGTAAAGATTAGTATAGGCACTTTCAGATAGGTAGGTGGACATTTACAAATTTTAATAGGTGAAAAAGGTCTTAAACCAACACCTCCCATGATTACCAACCAACCAATTTATACCCCTCTTCAAAATTTGGTACTTTCCATACCCCCTACCCTTCCACCTATTAGCATAAGCACTCAACCCCAACCATCTACCAACACATCCATACCTCCAAATCAACCCATATAAATCCCACAACAAATACCCATGATATCTTACCAATATGTTCATAATCTAGCTGGATACATAGCACCTTCTAGCCAATAATTTGTGCCCATAATCCTTATGTGGCACCATCCCCACCTATAATGAACATATACCAATATGCAATATCTTCTCAATCCTCTACCTCTTATCCATACATTTTTAGCCCCTTAACCCAAACCAAAACAAACTTTCTTGTTCCTATTCATTCACAAATCCTTTTTTAATTTTTTCAACCTGACTTCACCAACTTTAGCACGAGTATTGACCCACTTTTTATATATTTATTCATTTTATTTTTAAAATTTTTTACTTTCTTCTTGTATTTCATTTCATTTTATATATGAAAGTATCTTACTTTAATCATTTTCAACTTAATTATTATAAAAAGTGTATTGACAGCCTCCTAGAAAACTTATGCTTCTTGGATCTAGCTCACATTAGGTAGTCCACCCAACTATCTTGCTAACAACCCATTTATTAGTGCTCTCTTATCTACAGTTTATTCCTTCCAATCCAAAGAGGATTTCTCCATCTTCATCTGGATTACGCATGCATCACCGAACATGTATTTCTACCACACCCTTATTACTAGTTTCTTATCTTCTTCCAAAATTAAGAAGTGAGCATAAATTAAGAAAATCATTTTGGCATGCCTGATGGGACCTTATCATCATCTAGGTGCCCCTTCTTTCTTCCTTTATTCTTTTCTCATCCAAAAAAATATGAAATTTCTTTTGGGCTTAAAATAAATACCTTGAATACATTGGTTTCTTGCTTGCTTTTAGTTTATCTAGTTAACTTAAATGCAAAAGTAATCAATTGTAATTTTCACATTTGTTATAACACACTTTTACCAAACCACATAATCAATCAACACATCAAAACAAACTTGAGAGAAGTCCTAACTAGGATTTCATCACCTAGTGGTAAAACTTACCCTTTCTCGACAATCCCACTTGGAGGTCATTACCAAGGGGAGAACCAACTCAGCCCTCTAGTTGAGTATAAAATTTGAAATTTAGTATATCTTGGCTAAGCTATTGACACCCTTATCACAATGGTGTGTGAAGTGAGGGGGTAAGACCCAATATCAGGCCACGTACTAAAGTTCAATACAAATTTCTTCTTTTTGATAGCTTAAACATAGCCTAAAACCAACCTTAGATTTCCTCTTTAGTACGTGACCTTGAAGCCCAATTTCTTCTTCACATTTTCTAAGGTGTAAGATAAAAGTGATCTAAATAGAATCTTGAGTTTTAAATACACTTTTAGTTTATGTTTGCATTGTCTTAAGATTCTTTTCCTTTTGCTTGATTTGTGTTTGAGGTGTGAGTTTTTGTCATTTGTTTTCTACTCCTATCATGGTCTTTACTAGAAAGCAATTGAGAAATCAAACCAACCAAGAACCACCATCTTCCACTTCCTATTCTTCCATGGACTATAATTTAGATGTTGAGAGTTATCCTCATCTTTCTCCCCATCCTATGATGCCTTAGATAGTAGTTGAGGGTGATGCATATTTTGGTACCTTTCTTGATAATAACCATATGGCCCTCCAACATTACCTTAACACTTTAGCTCATTGCACCCTTATTTATTTGGTTTCTTTTACAGATCCACCTTATGGAATGCCTCCCCCTCTTATTCTTGGTGTTACCTCTACCCAACCTTTGATCACCCAAGCATCTTCTTATACATATATCCCATCTACTACCACCACTAAAACCCAATATAACATTATAACCAATAACCAAACACCCCCTAAACCCACCAAAACCTCCAATGTATGGGATACCTTACCTCTTATTACCTATACCCCACCCACCATGGGGTTATATTCTACCCCTATTTCTATCATTCCTCTTATCACCACCAACCAACCAATTTCTACCCCTCTTCAAAATTTGTTAATTTTCATACCCCCTACCCTTTGAGCTATTAATACAAGAGTTACCACTCAACCCAAACCATTTACCAACCCATCCATACCTCCAAATCAACTCATACCTATCTATAAAAAAATACCCATGACATCTTAAAAATATGTTCCTAATCCATAAGGATACATAGCACCTTCAACCCAACCTTTTATGCCTATCAACCCTTATGTGGTAGCATCCCAACCTATAATGACCACAAACCAATATGTGGTATATTATAAACCCTCTACCTCTTCTACCTACATTATAGCCACTCAACCTTAACCAAACTTGCCATCTAATTATGGAGCTTCCCAAGCTCAAACAAATTTGGTTGAGATGTTGATGGATAAAATGTCCAATCTTGAATCATCTATTTCTAGGGCTCATAAACTTTTATCTTATGATAAAATATGAAATGAACCTATCCATCCATCCATTCATATCCAATCCTATCCTCCTCAATTATAAATACCCAAGTTTTCCATGTTCCAAAGCAAGGAGCACACCCAACAACATTTGAGAGCATTTTTCCATTCTTGTTGTTTGATTACGTATGATAATGCTCTTTGACTGTGTACCTTTCCCATGTCTTTATCAGGACCAACCTTGGATTGGTATATTGCTCTTACCAATCACTCCATATTTTCCTTTTCTCAACTCTCCCAAGTCTTTTTATATCATTTTTTCATCAACATGTCTAAAAAGGTCTCTATTATTGACCTCTACTCCATTAGGCAATTTTATGACAAATCAATTATCGATTTCGTAGCTGAATGGAGATGTCTCATCAACCAAATTTATTTCTCCTTATGCCAACCTAAATTGATTAAAATCTTCTCTTAGGGTTGTGCCAAACATATTTTCCCTACTCTTCAAGTTCAAACTTTCAAGACTTTTGATGAGGCTTTCACCATGACACAAAAATTAAAAATCTGAGCCATTGATGAGGGGAAACTAAAACTACCAAACAAAAATAGATTTAAATCCAATGACCCTTCCTCCACCAAAGCCACCAATTAACCTAACCATCCCAATACCAAATCAAAGGAATCCACCAACTTGGTCTTACTTAAAACCACTCCACATCCAACTTTCAACCAACCTAACCCAACTAATTCTTTTAAATTTTCCAACTATCCAACCCAAAAAAAAAAAAAAAAAACAAGTTGCCCCAAAATAATACTATGATAGGGAATTCTTATGCTTTAGTTTTAGATAAACTAGTCAACACAAACATCATATAACTTCCTCCAATAAAACATCCCCAACATTTTGATGTCTCTTTCCCTACACCTAGTTGGTACAATGAGAATGATATTTGTTCTTTCCACCACGTCATTGGACATGATGTTAGTAGGTGTAATATCTTTAAGACTATTGTCCAAAATATGATTTATAAGGGAGAAATTATGTTTTATAATCCAAATACACCTCCAAATAAGTCCCTTGACATCTTTCATAAACCTTTTCCTAACCATGCCCCTTCTACCAACTATAATGTACATAAACTAGAATCATCTCATGTTAGTGAGGTCCATATGGTTAATGCCATTATTAGTGAACCTATCATTGAGGAGACCATCACTTCATCTACCTCTTCCTCCATTCCACCATTAAAGTGATGGATTCACCTTCTATTCCTTTGGACATCCAAATAGAGGAAGCAACCACCCATCTTTCCTTACTTGATGAGACCATAGACTTATCCACATCTCCTTTGATAGACATAGAGAAGGAGGAAACTATTGCTTCAACCACTTCACCCACTCCACCTATTAGAGTGGATGAATTACCTACCATTCCTTTAGACATCAACAAATAGGAATCATCCATCTCCATTCCTTCATTTGAGGCTATCAAACCTTCCTTACTTACCATAAAACTAACCATTCTCTCTTTGGGAAGCATCACAAAAGAATAGATGACCTTACCTACACCCTCCATAGAGGAAACATCCTCCCAAACCTTGGAACCATTCATAAATAAAATGGGTGAAGAAACCATTCCCTCACCTCCACCCATGGGCTTAACTTTTGAAACCGATGACTAAGGAATCAAACCCATTTACAGGCCTTTTTCTAGACTAGTCCAAAATTTAGAGCTTACCTCTCAACCCAACCCATATAGAGCCAATTTTTGGCATCATCTTGACCTCCCTTACCAAAAACAAGCCTAAACCCTCAACATTACTTACATCCACCATCAAACCTATCATTACCTCAACCCCATCCTCAAACACTTCTTTATCCAAAACCATAGGAAGAATATCCACCCACCTTCACCTAAATTTTCCAAATCGCCTTATGCCTCCTTAACCAAACCCATAAATAATTTAGGAATACTTCCTAAACCTAACCTTGCTCACCCATCTTTGAAGTTAGACTTAACCCCTTCTAGTCCACTAAAGAAAACCCTAACCAAACTAACTAGGAAGGTGGAACCACCTAAAATCCCACCTAGAACTAAACCCATACCACCTCCTTCCCACCTACCTTCCATATTATGGTGCCATCCCTCTACTATACCCATTACCTATTCATCATCTAATAAACCTTATCCTTTTACTCTACCCACACCTACCTCCAAATCACCAAAATCTCCATCATTCTTAACTAACCTAGCTACCTCTACCTTCTCACGTATCACCAAACCTTCACCCTCCACTTATAAATCTTCCACCTCCAAACCAACCTTAACTAAACAATCTCAACTAAAACCACCTACCAAAACCTTTCCACCACCTCTAATTTCCACAATAAAACCTACTATTAAGAAATCTCCCACTCTTAAAACCAAAAAACCAACACCCTCAATGGCTTTGATTGAATCTTATTCAACCATTGTACAAAGGTTGTTGCAAACTTCCTCTTTAACCTTACCACTGATAAAACCTTTCAACCATTCACATATTAAACCATCATAGTTCAATGGAAATTTAATTTTTTCATACCATAAGACTCCTAGACATGATACAAAAAGTTGTAAAGCTCTCCAAACACTTGTCCATAGCTTATGAGAAGAGGATGATATATTAAAAAATGAACCTCCCTTGAGCCCATTACCAACCCAACCACCAACTCAACCCATAAAACATTTACCTACTCTTCCACTCTCATTTGAAAGTGAGGAGGAACCAAAGAAACCATCAAGCCCAACACCTCCCTTAATCCACATTATTCATATGGTTACCCGATCTCGAGCCCAATAAAAGGATAAGGGAAAAGTGAAAGTGTCCATACCATGGACCTACCCTTCTACCCCTCAACCTTATAACCAAAACCAAGGACCCTCACCTTTACCTTCACCTTATCCAAAACCTAATATATCCATTTTGGGTGCCTCTCCTTCCAACCCTTCTGAAACCATCCAATGAATAGTGTTACAATAACTTCACCAAACACTGATGAATATGAGCCTTTATGGACCAATCAACACCTCACCCCATCACTCCCAAGCATTGATAGAGGCCTCAAAATTTGTAGAGGTTTAGCTAGAAGATACTTAAACACTTACATCTTTTATTGGATCCCTTCAACTTTCTACCTTCGTTACCTTTTAGGATTCAAAAATACCTTATATATATTTTGAAGATCTTGATCCTCCCCTCTTCATTACTGCATACATCAATCAAACCTACATCAAAAGGGTGATGATTGATAGAGGATATAGTATCAACATTATCTCCTCCCATTCTTATGATGAAATTCAATTGCATAATAACATCATGTTAGAAACTATAAAATTCTTTCACTCTCTTAATGACACTATATCCACTACCTTGGGGATAGTCATCATCCACATCCACTTGAGAACTTGTACCATTCTTAATCTCTTTTATTTTTTAGAGGTAAAGTTATAATAAAAAATCTTACTTGGATGACCTTAGATCTATGCCATGAGTTGTGTCCCTCCTACCTTACATCAATGTGTCAAATTTGAACATGAAGGTCAAGTTGTCAAAATAAGAGTTGACCCTAGTCCTTTTGCCTCATGTAATATGACATATCAACCCAATAACATTATTATTCCACCTTCATCTACCTCAACACCAATAAAAAATAACACCACCTCATCAAACAAAACCAACACCTCCACTCCTACCATTAATGAATCTTTAACTAACTCATCTATCCCTTCTTCCTATATCCCCATAAAGGACCCCCTAGAACCCATGTTCTGACATCTCTCACTTGGGGAGTATCATATTCTATCCTTAGATGCTTTCCCTACTCCTCAAGAGTATGATAACCTAACCCATGATCCTAGTTATGACCCCAACATTAGAACCATAATCCCTTTCAGTCCTCTGAACTATCAAACCAACTTAATCTATGGAGGAATTGATCATCCACTTCTTGTTTCCACTAATACATCTACCATCTTACCATTTACCTCTAACTTATCCTATCTTAACATACTATATTTTGAAAATCTATACCTTCATAGGTGTGCCTAAAAAGGATTTGACCTAAGCTAGTATGAGTATGGACCTTATAAGCTACCTACAATCAAAACCCAAAAACCTCATGAGTTATTTCGCCTTGGGTTTGTACCACTAGAAAAACCCACCTCACCTAAACCCATCACCACCATCGATGAGGATATCCCATCCTCACCAACCACATATCCTTTTAAGTTATAGGATTTCAATATCATCCCATCTAACTTTTTACTCTTAGTTTAATCCCATTGAATTATCAAAAGGATAATTGAACTAAAATTCTTCATCTTATCCATCTTGAAATGGTAGAAAATAAATATCCTACCATTAGTACCATCCAATATCAAGATGATGACTCCATCCTCACCTACTTTAGTGTGAATGATTATTCTATCCACAAATCCTTTTCTCTTGAGAACTAAACCATGTTGAATGAATCAACCATCGATGTCAACTTGGGTACTCAAGATAATCCTCTAATTGTCAAGATTGGTCAATCTTTAGATTCCATGGAGCAATAAGATTAACCTTATTTCTTTCATGACCACATCATAAAATTTTATTGGCCCTATCAATATATGCCTAGAATCAACTCTTCCATATCCCTCCTTAACATTGTCACCCATCCTGATGCTAAGCCTGTTTGGCAAAAGATTCACAAGATACATCCTCACATTACCCTTCTAGTCAAAGAAGAGATTCAATGTCTCTTGTCTATTCATTTCATCAAACCTATCAATTATATTTAATTGGTTTCTAACATCATTCCCATTACCAAACCCATAGGTGGACAGTGCCTCTGTATTAAATTTTGTGGCCTTAATCTTGCTTGCCCAAAAGATGAGTTTTCTTTGCCTAGTATTGACCAACTTGTTGATCTTATAGCTAGCCATGAGATGTTATCTCTCATGGATAGTTTCTAAATATATAATCAAATCTTTATTACCCCAAAGGATCATCATAAAACTTCTTTCATCACCCCATGGGGAACCTTCTATTACAGGGTCATGCCATTTGGTTTGAATAAAAATGGTGCAATGCACTAGTGTGCCGTGACCTACATCTTCCATGATCTAATCCATAAAATCATAGAGGAATATATGGATGATATCCTCAAAAAATCTAAACATACAAAGATCACCAATCCATTCTCACCATCATCTTCAAATGCTTAATTTATTTCCACATTAGACTCAACCCCAAGAAATGTATTTTTAGGGTCCTTTTTAGAAATATTCTTAGATTTATCATCTATCTTAAATGAATTGAAGTATACCCTACCAAATTAAAAGTAATTTTAGAGATGCATCCTCTAACCTAACTTAATAAACACTACAACTTGTAGGGGAAGCTCCAATATATACAGCAATTCATCTCTCAATTATCTGATAGATGTCAACCCTTTCACCATCTTCTTAAGAAAGACACAACTCTTAAGTAGACCAAGGACAAATAAAAATCCTTTGATTCACTCAAATAATACCTTATTTATTTACATGTTCTTACCCCTACTAAAGAGGATCAACCATTCTACATTTATATATCCACCACTAACAATTCCTTAGGGTTAATGCTCTCTCATCATGATGAACAACACAAGGAGCAATTTATCTACTACATAAGTTGAATGCTTATAGAGTATGATACTCGATATAACCATCCCAATAAAATTTAACTTTAATTAGTATTTATGGCTTCCAAACTTCATCATTACCTTCTTAATTAAAAAATCTATGACATCACTAACACTGACCCACTCAAGTACATGCACCCTAAACCATATACCAAAACCAGTGTATGGCTAAGTGGCTCAAGCTGTTAGCTGAGTTTGACCTTTAATTCTTCTAAAAATTTTCAATTAAAGTGAAATTTATTATCACCCAATTGAATTAATCTTCTCTACCAAAAAACCAACTACTTCCTCTTACTTTTCTTGATAATTTCATCATGACTCTTTCTTAAGAAGACCCTACCTACCAAATGACCATATTATTTGATGGCTCTAAATGTTAGTGCAATGGGGTGTGAGAGTTATTCTCATTTCCCTTGATGGTGGACCTCTTACTATTTCCTTTAAACTTGATTTTCAAAGCACCAACAATGTGGATGAGTATGAAGCCCTAGTCATAGGTCTCCAAACCAATCTAGCATTGGGAATTAAGACCATTAGTGCATCTGGTGAGTCCCAACCTGTGGTCAACCAAGTCAATGGATCCTACCAATGTAAGAATGATGTCTTCAAAAGTAAAAAAAACTTTTAGATGTACTCTTAGAATCATTTGATCATTACCTTATCTAGTCTATTACATGATTTAGTATATGGATATTATTGGAAATATTGTCATTGATGTCAAAGGTTTAGCATTATTGGTGATAAAGGCCCCATTGAATTTAATGTTATTTATCTTGGTTAATATGAGTTAATATTTTTTTAATATTAACAAATATATTTTTGGTTGCATATGAGACAAAAGAAGGGCCCATGGAGAAGTCGAAGAGCCACGGGGTAAAGACAAAAGAAGGATGGGATGCATTTTCCCATAAAGAGTCATCTTGGGGAATACCAAGAGTCACCAAGTGAAGACAAAAGAGTAAGGGTGAAATTTCTCATGGACACTTTGAGGAATATGAAAAGTCACCAAAGATAAGGACAAAAGTGGGAAGGACATTTTTGGTCATGAAAGGTCACCACATGACTTTTCAAAGGCTTGAATATGAAGGGTCATACAAGTTTAGCACCATTTTCCATGAGGACTGAAGGGTCATAAAGGAAAGATATAAATAAAGGCTTGAGAATCCATATGTAATATGAGAGATATAGGTTGATTTGCTATTGTAATATCTAGCCTAGAAGAGCAACTGTGAGAGATGAATATGATTTATATTTGTTATATCTAGCTTAGAAGAGAAAAGGTGAGAGAGAGGAAGGAGATTTTGTGTTGATCTATCATTTGTTGAGATAAAAACATTGAGAGATAGGTGTGTGGTATACATAAAGCGGTTAGTGCTCCTCTAGGTTTGTGCTCATGAATTGTTGCTAGGTTGGTGCTTGGCAAAGGGGTTGGTGCTCCTATGGGTTGGTGCTCATGAATAGTAACTATGTTGGTGCTTGACAAAGGGGTTTGAAGCTCTTATGGGTTGGTGCTCATGAATTGTAGCTGAGGTTGGTACTTGGCAAAGGGGTATGGTGCTCTTGTGGGTTTTTTCTCATGAATATACTTGAGATTGTTCTTTGTGGTTTTTCCCACATTGGGTTTCCACGTTATATCTGGTGTCTCTCTCTATCTTGTGTGATGTTTATTGTTTGAGTTTTATTACATATCTTGAATGTTTGATTAAGTGGAATTTGATAAAGGAAAAGTTTTATAAGATATATAATATACTGATTCACCCCCCCTCTCAGTATATTCCATGCTTAACAATTGGTATCAGAGCAAGTTCCTTTCTAAAAAGTTTTATAGCTTGAAGGTAGATCAGGAAAGCATGATGGCTGGGTCACAGGAAGGATTTTCTACAAATAAGGCACCTTTGTTTGATGGGATGAATTATGCTTTTTGGAGTATGAGAATGAAGGTTTATTTGATGGTCCTTGGATTTGACATATGGAAAGTAGTGGTGGAGGAATATGAAGAGCCACAGACATCTACAATTACTCTAGCAGAAAAGAAGGCAAGTGAATGTAATGTTAAAGCTTTAAATGTTATTTTATGTGGTTTATGTGAATCTAAATTTGTTAAAGTTATGCAATGTAAATCTCCTCATGAAACTTGGGTAAAACTTGAGAATATTTACAAAGGTGATGGAAAGGTTCAACAAGCTAAGCTGTAGACTTTTAGAAGGTAGTTTGAAAGTTTGAAGATGGAAGAAGAAGAAGATATAACAAGTTATCTCTTGCGAGTTGATCAGATAGTAAATCAGATTCAAGGTCTTAGAGAAACATTGTAAGAGTCAATGGTGGTACAAAAGGTTTTGAGATCTCTACCAATGAGATATGATGCAAAGGTTTTGGCAATCGAAGAGATGAAAAATTTAGCCAAGCTAAAGATGGATGAGCTTCATGGTATTCTCACAAAATATGAGATGCAGACAGAACAAGATAAACCCTCAAAGAGAGAAGTGGCTTTCAAGACATCAAAGAAGGAGAAAGCTAAGATTCAAGAATTAAGTGATAGTTCTAGTGATGATGAAGATGACAATGAAGCACTTTTCATTCACAGGCCGAAAAGAGGAATAGGTAAATATCAAGGAAAATTACCTTTTAAATTTTTTAATTGTGGAAAGATTGGACATTTTTCAGCTAGATGCCCAGATAAGGTTAATGATGAAGAGGAAGAAAAGCCTAAATACAAGAAGAATTTCAAAGGAAAATCCAAGAAGGGATTTGAGAAGAAGAGCCTATATTCTAAGGATCCTAACTTAGTTGAAGATAGTGGAGTCAAAAATTTAGAAGAAGAAGAGATTTTATTCATGGCCATACATGATAATCAAGAAGAAGAAGAGGAGGAAGTTGAAGTAGATATGGAAGGAGAACTCAATTGTGCCCTAGAAGAGTTAAAAGCTGTTGAAAAGAAGAATCAAAGATTAAAGTGCGAGATCGATAAAAATGAATAGGAGTCAAAGGAAATGATTGAAGATCTACAAGAAAACTTTGAAGAAGCTGAGAAGAATGAAGAAGATCTCAAAACACAGTTGGAAATAGCAATAAAAGAATGTCAAAGGTATGTTATTGAAATTGCCTCTTTAAAAGAAGATATTCAAAAAGCAGTCAATGATAAAGTAGTTAGTGACTCAAAAATTGAGGATAGCACTAACATGTTGAATAAGATATTGGAAAGTCAAAAAGCATATCTAGATAAGATAGGGATTGGATTTGAAAAGAAAAATATCTATGTTAAAGCTCTTACAAAAGAGGAAACCAAAAGGGGAGAAGAGAAAAATATAGAGGACATTCTAAACAGAGAAGGCTGGAGAGAACAAAGCTACAAAAGGCAATCAGGTCAGAGATATACAGACAGGTCTTATTTTTATGGATATTATTTTTATTGTAATGGATATGGTTACAAGAAATTAGAATGTAGAAAAAGAGCTAACAATTTTAGAAATAAAGAGAAGGAAATTCAAGTAGAGTCAAGTAGAAGCCACAACTCTTTTGCTCCTCTATCAAGCTTTGATGAAGAGACCATAGTATGCTAGAAGTGCAACAACTTCAGACACATAGCTCGATATTGCAGAAGTGTGTTTGAGTCAGTTAAGGAGGATCAAAGTTTCAAATCTCCATTCATCAAGAAGAAGAATTAGAGTGTCAAATATCCATTCATCAGGAAGAAGGTTCAGACATGTTCATGGAAGAAGAAACAATCTGAAGATTCAATAATGGTTCAGACAGCACTGCATGTAAGAGGTAAAGATCAGCCATGGTTAATTGATAGTGGATGTTTTAGGAATATGACAGGAGATAAAAGTAAATTCATATCTCTAAAGAAGATGAATGGTGGTATAGTGAGGTTCGGAGATAAAACCACTACCAAGATAGCCGAAAAAGGTACTTTGAGTTTGGATTATGGTAGAACTAAGACTAAAAATGTTTTATATGTAAAAGGTCTTAAGCATAATCTATTGAGTGTTAGTCAAATTTTTGATCAAGGATACACATTAATGTTTCATGATGAAGGTTGTGAGATTAGAAGAAAAGATTCAAATGAGTTGATTACAGATGCTCAAAGGACAGGGAACAATGTACATGTATTTTTAGATATCTTCTCAAAGGCACGATCAAAGCACACATTCAAAGATTAGTGATAGGAGTTGGGAGTAATTTCTATTACTTCCTACCATTGATGTTTAGCATCAGTTGAGGGGGAACTAAGTGTTAGCTCTAGGTAGGCCCCTTTTCCATTGATATCAAAGGGGTAGAATTATAGGTATAGGTACATGTGTAGAAAATACGTACAGGTTGCTATAATAAGGGGTAGTTACTGTATGTTTTGAAATGACAGGATGTGTAGGTGATAGGATGTGGTGGATTCAGGACTGAGGTTGCCATCAATGACAAAGGAGGAGATTGTTGGAAATATTTTCATTGATTTCAAAGGTTTAGCATTATTGGTGATAAAGGCCCCATTACATTTAATGTTGTTTATCTTGGCTAATATGAGTTAATATTTATTTAATATTAATGAATATATTTTTGGTTGCATATGAGACAAAATAAGGGCCCATGGAGAAGTCAAAGAGCCATGGGGTGAAGACAAAAGAAGGATGGGATGCATTTTCCCATGAAGAGTCATCTTGGAGAATACCAAGAGTCACAAAGTGAAGACAAAAGAGTAAGGGTGCAATTTCTCATGAAGGAACACATTGAAGAATATGAAAAGTCACCAAAGATAAGGACAAAGTGGGAAGGACGTTTTTGGTCATGAAAGGTCACCACATGACTTTTCAAAGGCTTGAATATGAAGGGTCATACATGTTTGGCACCATTTTCCATGAGGATTGAAGGGTCACAAAGGGTGAAGGCCAAAGGTCATTTAGAAAGCTATAAATAAAGGCTTGAGAAGCCATTTTTAATATGAGAGACAAAGGTTGATTTGATATTGTAATATCTAGCTTAGAAGAGCAATTATGAGAGATGAATATGATTTGTATTTGTTATATCTAACTTAGAAGAGAAAAGGTGAGAGAGAGGAAGGAGATGTTGTATTGATCTATCATTTGTTGAGATAGCAACATTGAGAGATAGGTGTGTGGTATACACAAAGGGGTTGGTGCTCTTATGGGTTGGTGCTCACAAATTGTTGTTGGATTGGTTCTCAAAAAAGGGGTTGGTGCTCTTGTGGGTTGGTGCTCCTATGGGTTGGTTCTCATGAATAGTAGCTGGGTTGGTCTTAGCAAAGGAGTTTGAAGCTCCTATGGGTTGGTGCTCATGAATTGTAGCTAAGGTTGGTACTTGACAAAGGGGTATGGTGCTCTTGTGGGTTTGTTCTCACGAATATACTTGAGATTTTTCTCCATGGTTTTTCCCACATTGGGTTTCCACGTTATATCTGGTGTCTCTCTCTATCTTGTGTGATGTTTATTGTTTGATTTTTATTGCATATCTTGAATGTTTGATTGAGAGGAATTTGATAAAGGGAAAGTTTTATAAGATATATAATATACTGATTCACCCCCCCTCTCAGTATATTTTGTGCTTAACATATATAATGGCTTCTCTTGCTTCCCAAATCCCACCTCACCCTTTTGAGTCTAAACTCTTTGTTAGCATCCACCATTTTTTTTCACCCTCTTATATTCATTCTGACCTTCCTTCCATTTGTACTATGGAAGAATGTGTGTGTGTGTGTGTGTGTGTGTGTGTGTGTGTGTGTGTGTGTGTGTGTGTGACATATGGTATGAACAAACCTTAAACTACCTCAACCTTGACATCATTCCTCCCAACCTCTCTAGAAATGCACAAAGAGCCTTTGTTTAGAGTACCTCTCATTACACCATAATAGGGGTAATCCTTTACAATTGTGGCTTTGACGACCTCCTTATCTATTGTCTACATAGTCATGAAGCTTCCCATGCTATCAAGGAAATGCATGATGAAATATGTGGGGGATACTTTAGTGGTTTAGCTATTGCTAAACATATATTTTGCCTTGGCTACTATTGGCCCACCCTCAACCAGGATTATTTTATGTAAATAAGTGTGTTAAATGTGAACATCATGCTAAATTACATCATGCACCTACCCATGGTCTTCAAGTATCCAAGTAATATTATCCCTTATCATAATTGGGAATCGATCTCATTGGGGAAATCAACCCTCATTATTCATAACAACATCAATCCATCATTACCACCATCAAGTATTTCACCAAGTGGGTGGAAGCCATTCCTCTCATCTCAGCTAAAGTTGACAAGATAGTTGACTTCATCAACCACCATATCATCTATCATTTTGATGTTCCCATAAGATCATCACTAATAATGATAAATCTTTCAATAACAAGCAATTCAAAGGTCTTTAAGATGAATTTGGCATCAAGTCAATCTTTTCCTCACTTTACCATCTAGAAGTAATTAAATAGGTGGAATACTCTAATAAAAACCTTTAAAAAATGTTGACCAAGGTAGTAAGTGCTTCAAGTCAAGATTAACACTTGCACATCCCCTTCATTTTATGGGCCTATCACACTAGCATTCAAACCTCTATGGTTGTTACCCCTTTCTCTCTAGTCCTTAGTGTAGAGGCCATTTTGCTTCTCAAAGTCCATATTCCCTCTCATCACATATATTTGTAGGAGATCATTTCTAAAATATCATCAAGAATATCTAGCATGACTTGAGATATTTGATGAAAATCACCTCATAGCACTTAACCATCTTCATATCTACCAAGAATTAATTAAGCATTCCTATACAAATCACCTAAAATAATAAGAATTCAATATTGGAGACTTCATCTTTAAGGAAAACAAACATGTAACCAACTTGGAGAAAAGAGAAAGAGGTCATTTTTATTTTAATTAGATTTGACCCTACATCATAACCCATAGGTATGGATCAAGAGATTACCATTTTTACTCTCTCAAAGATAAACCAAAACATGAGCCTCTCAATACTTCACATATGCATCCTTTATTTTGTTAAACATGTATTAAACTCAACGTCTTGTCTAACTTAAGCTCATCCCTTAATTTATAAGATTTTCACCCTCACACCTTCCTATTGTCATTTTTACGACATTTAATTACAACATAAAACCATGTGATTAATCATCATAGTTATATCCTAATCATAAATATTGGCACCATGGCTCTACCCATAACATGGTTCTCATGGATACTTATCATCTCTAATCAGATGGAATCCCATGATATTTTGTCTCTCAAAACCACATCTTTTACCTATCATTACCTTCTTATGATAAAAGTTTTACCCTCATAAAGGCAATCCTCTAAGCCTAATTATACTTGTACATGTCTAGAACATTACATCAAAACATTTAGGATACCAAAATACCATAGGGGTCACATGTCTCTAGCATAACAAACTTCTCCCTTATAGGATAACTACCCAAAAAACTAAAATTGCTTAAAATTAGATTGATCCCTTGAAAGACATCTACCAAATATACAAACCCCAACTTAGACCACTCCCTTGAAGTATGGCTAAGTCAAATGGGTCAGAATCAATCATTTGAAGCTTCTTGCATCGATTAGATTCACAACCTATTAAAAAACACTAAACAAAAGACCCTATATCAAAATCAAAATAAGTTATCCCATGAAATATCTAATCAATTTTCATATATATCATTCGTAGACTTCTCGCATGGATCAGTCTACACCTAGCATTAATAAATGGACTTGTCTAATTTGATTTTTAGGTCACCTATAGAGATTAAAAACTAACCCATATAAGGTTACCTTACCTATCAACCCATCTACCTTTTCACCCATCACCTATCTCCTATTTATACCATTTTTTAATCAAGGGGTTATGAGCTTACTTGACACAATGTGATGAAGACACCATTTTATCAACCAAAGAATGATAATGAAAATAATTCGAAAGGATGAATTTCCTTAAGACAATATAAATTTTATTTTTTATGTCCTTACCAATGAAAAGGCATCATGCTTTTTTCTTACCTTCCTATCATTGGTTCATGTAGACATGTGTCTCATTATTCTCCTTTCTTTTTTCCTACATTTAGTTTGTTATCTAGCTTACTTTATGAATTTTCATTACATCCTTAACCATAATCACATTACATCTCCATAATCATGAATAATAAAAATTAATCATGAACCATATCCATGAACCCCATCATATATCTATCTATGATAAAAACATTAAACATCATATAAACATCATATCATAAATCATTTCATGCCTAAAGCTATTGAGTACACATCTCATAAGCATAAAACATCAAAACATCAAAATATGTAAACCATGAACAATGAGAATACATCATATATATATATATATATATGAGCATCATAAAAATCATCATATACATCATTTCCATCAAAGTAAATAATACATATATAATTTATATATCTCTTTCTCTCTCATGTACATCTCACATCATTGACACATAGATGGGTATCAAAATATTTTACATCTACACCTACATATCATATCATATCATATGTCATGTCCCTAGGGCACCACTACCACTAGCCTCTCTTGCTCCTACACCTACACTACCATCTAGTACTGATCCTCTTGGGATGCATGTATGTCCAGTCACTTTAGAGTCTCATTATCCCAGAGTCACCACCACTACTCCCACCCTCTATCTCAAGGTATGTATCTCCTAGGTAGCCAAACTAAGGGAGGTCCTTACTTGATCTCTCTCTCTTATCATGGTGAAAACCTAACCTTATAAAGTGACAATTTGGTCATGCAATGTGGACACCTATCCCTATAAACCTATAATCTAAGTCTATGTGGTTACCAGTGTTACCACTACCTATCCATCCTAGCCACCACCTTACACTTGTACAACCATAGGATCCAAATCCATGGCCTATCAACCCTCATTATCCCATCTAAAGTTAGCCACTACATAAATGGCCTATTACCATGATGCATATCCCTAAACAACATCTGCATCATCTATCCTAGATCTTGTGGGTAGCTCTTCATGGTATAATACTACATCTACTAATAATGGCTTAGGTAATAAAAACTCTACATCTTCCCTTTTGTACCTCAAGAAAGGAGCTATAATACCCTAAACAAGGCCATAATACCTCTAAACTCCATCGAATGGGATGAACTCAGTTGATGGTCAAGGTATCTCTTTTAAATTTTTATAAGCACCCAACCTAAGTGCCTAACTTTTAGAGATCATCTAATCTCCCCCCAAACCAAATCTTGAACTCTTGGACATTACCTTTCTCTAACCAACCATTAGACCACATCCACCTTGATGTTGGCTATTTTTTAACCAGAAAAATTTCATATTTCATGACGAACCTTTCTTTTGATATATTTGATTGCACTAACCATCCTTTTTATGTTGACCATTTGAATTTACACCACCTCTTGCACAACCAGACCATTTATTTTTTTCAAGGGAGCACTTCCTACCTGAGATACCTAAAAAAACACCAAACCTATCTAGGATACTTATAGAGTCACCCAGTCAACTATGACTAATGCTATGGACCAATTACCCTATCACATTTTGTGTGCATATTTATGTCTTAAATTCCTAACCCCACATTTTGTTCACCAAACTCATGAATCACCATATACCACTTATCAAACCTCAACTTTATTTCTTGGTTTCAGGGGGACCACCTCCTCCCATACTCAGGGCAAACAAACCTTTGACCAAGAAATTTATTTTTATTTTGTGGCTTGTTAATTCAAAGTTGTACAACAAAAAGGGGAAAACTTTAGACACTATAAAAATTTACTAGGTGTCAAAATACCTTAGGACTCTTTAGGGATCACCTAACCCTTCTTGACCCACTAACCAACCTATTAGAACCCTGAGTCTAGTTAGATACTTAGCTAACTAAACTCACTAAATTACTAACTTGAACATTAACCCACCTCTTTCAACCCACCTTAACCCTTTTTATTCTAGAAACTTGACTTCCAATGGTTAAATTAACCATCGATGGTTAGCTTGACCATCAATGGTCAGGTCCTCACCCCTCTAGCTCAACATTCATCACTAGCTATGTGTAAGATAATGAGGAATAATTTAATATGTTCACCTTATGCAGTGCTAATGAACTCTCAATCATCAAAATTATCAGACTCATCCTCTATGTAACCTTCCATCCTATATCTCTCTTTGCCTATAAAATGAGGAGAGTATGAGGTGAAAGGGAGGATCATCACAAGCATGCTTACAAACAAGTATTCAAGCATTCTAGCATCTAGTCTTCCTTTAATAACTCAATAATAACAAAAGAGACTCAAACCTTTACCAAATTTACTCTTGAGGCAAAATTATTGTTACTTTTGCAAACTTACTCCATCCTTCAACCATCAACCATCTAAAAATCTAAAAGTATATTATACTTATTCTTTGTTTCATTGGATTTCTAACCCCTAACCTGATCAGACCTATTTACACCTCATTTCTAAACTTATAGATCCTTAATAGAATCATTATAAGACCATTCACCCATTCTATAACTCTTTTTAAAGTAACTTTAGAAACCTATAGGTAATCAGTGATGGTTAGTAAAAACATCGACGGTCACTCCCAACCACTGATGGTTACCGAACTATCAATAATTAGCTTAACCACTGATGGTTCGTCTAATTGTTGATGGTCACTATTGTATAAATAATAGCAATTTATTTTCATCCCCTTATCCCCAAACAAACCTAACTTCTTATGTTTCTATCTATTCATAGACCTTTTTTGATTTTTTGAACCTGACTTCACCCACTTTAGCATGAGTATTGACCTTCTTTTGATATATTTAGTCATTTTATTTAACAAGCATTTTACTTTCTTATTTTATTACATTTCATTTTTTTATACAATTACCTTACTTTTATCATTTTCAACTTAATTGTTATCAAAATTGGATTGACAAACTCATAACAAGTTTATGCTTCTTAGATCTAGCTTATGATAGGCAATCCACCCAACTATCTTGCTAAAAACCCCTTTATTAGTGCTCTCTTATTTCTAGGTTATTCCTTCCAAGCCAAAGAGGAATTCTCCATATTCATTTGGATTATGCATGCATCACCAACTAGGTATTTCTACCACACCCTTAGTACTAGTTTCTTATCTTCTTCCTAAATTAAGAAATGAACAAAAATTTAAGAGAAACATGTAGCTTCTCAATACTACAAAAAGAAGATATGGTGGACATATGTCCATAAAAATTATTGATAATCAACTAAATTCCAACCATATTCTATATGATTAATGACATAGTGAGATAGAAATATTGAAATATGTGATCAACTTATTTTGATGACATTTTCCTTATGATCAAATAATTTGAGGCTATGATTGTGTGTGTGTGTGTGTGTGTGTGTGTGTGTGTGTGTGTGTGTGTGTGTGTGTGTGTGTGTAGAGTTTGAATAAAAATAATGAAATTCAAATAATAATATGTAAACATAATTAAAACAAGGTCAAATGTATGTATGTATGTATGTGTATAATTACTAAAGGAATATAAAATGTGAACATAATATAATGTGAGGCCAATGACATATTGGTGTACAATGTTAAACAAATGATATTTCCATATAGTTATATAATAAAATGTCATAGGACATATAATAATCATAAAAAATCTTCCCTCTCCTTTCCTTTCTCATAGAAACTCTCCTTCAAACACCTTGCTAGTAGATGGAGCTCACTGATGTAGAAAAAATAGGCCAACCTTCTAGAGGCCATAACTTTTAACCTGTAGTTCCATTTGAGATCTTCCATGCACCAAAATGACCATATAATTTTTTTTGATGATTTCCTAAGCCACCATATATACTTAGAGTTTATTTTGATATTTTTTAGGCCATACATGATCATATGAGGGTCTAGAATTACCATTTAATGATTTTTTTCAAGAATTTCCTATTTTTAAAAATTGCATATTTTTAGGTCTTGATGTCAACTTTAGTTGAATTTTATCTGATAGGTTAATTTTGGATTTTAGGATATTTCATGTGATTTTTAGAGCTACACACACTTTCATGTGAAACTTACTCAAAATAACAACTACTAAAAATAGGAGTTTTTTTTTTAGATTTTAGTTTTTTTGAATTTTTTCATGGCAACTCTAAATTCTATGTTGAGTCTTATTTAATCATGGTTTTAGTTTGTAATTATTTCAAGTCATTCAATATGAGTCAATACAAATTTTTTTTAGAATCTTGCCTATTGATAATTTATTATCTTGATAGTTTTCAGTTTTAATACTCACTCAGACACTTAATATTCCTTAAAGGTCTAACTACATGTCTTCTTATGATCATAACTTACCTATAGTTGAACCTATTCATATAAATATATTGTTAGAAACTTTACATACTAGATATAGTCATGATCATGCAACTAAGTTCAAAAGTTACTTTGAAAATAATACAAAAACTTTTTAAAGATGAATTTACCATAATATGGTTGTCATCCTTAATTATCCTCTAATGTTAAATAGGTCAATTACATGTTGTATATCACAAGAAAGAGTTTAAAAGTAAAAAATACTAGGATTTGGTGCCCTACTCATGATAATGGAAGGTGTTAGACCCTAAACATGTATATATACAAATAAAACTTCAAAACTAACTCATAATTATTTAAAATTAAAAATTTAAGTGCATATAATAATTTAAATCAACTAAATAGATAATATAAATAAAATATATAAATTAAAAAATTAAATTACCTTTTACCATGTGTCACCTTTGTTAATAATTAGAATATGAATGTCAAATGTCATTAAAAAATCCTATGTAGATAATATATTCACATTAGTTATTTATACAAGTACTAAGGAAATTTATTAAAACAAATCCATATTTACACTTAAACATTACAATTTCTCACACCTTAGTAAATTTTTTCACAAATTAAATCACATTAGCAATGCCTATGTCTTTTCTTACCCATATAGATGGAAGAGTCTCAAATGAGGTCAACAATGAAAGAAACAAAATATCATCATTAGTTGAGAATATATATAAAATTACATGCATCTACATAAATGACAACTTACAAAATTAAAATTTACCTCTATATATAAAAAACAAGCATGTAGTAGCAATATATGATCTATAAGATGGTTCATAATCTAGCTAGAAAAATGATGGTATTATCTCCTACTACAACCTAGAAAATTCCATATATATAATTATTATCTTTTAAATACTATTTATAATTTAATAGGTCCAAAAAAAATTACATGTCAAATTTAAAAGATACTTCCAAAGATGTAGGTGAGATTTAGAGACCAAATGTATGTTTCAAAAAATAATCAGTCAAAACCATATCATCTATCCCATTAGAAACACCACCATAACTGGTTTACATTAAATCCTTCTCCTCATCTAAAGTTCAAGTGCATACAACACCATAGGATCTACATTAGTGTGGTCAATTAATAGTGTTAGTTGGATCATCTCCATGTCCAGTTTCATAAGAATCAGTATGGGAAAATTGGCTCATATGTTACACGAGGGTGTTAGTAAATGCCTTAAGTGCATGTAAACTATCAATCAATACAACATCCTTCATTGTATCAGGGGTTACCTTAGGATAAAGTGGTTATTTGATAGAGACTCTCAAAGGTTTATTAGGCACATGATATGCACACATTCTATCCAATCTAAATCCTTTTTATTGGACCTAAAACTCTTAATAATAAAATTAATAAATAATTTCATTTAGGATAAACTTGCAATAAAATTTCCTCAAAATATGAACTTCATTGTTGTTAGAAGGTGAGACATCAAAAACCATTAACCATTAGTCCCAAAAATTATTTTTCATCAAATTATGGTGGTATTAGTGGATTAGGAAATGTTTTAATTACACTATAATTGGCACATTGGTATTTGGATTAGTGAATAATGAGCAATTTTTTTTTTCCCTTTTATCTCTCAAACCAACTGCTAACAATCTGTTATCATAGTAGGAATTACAAATATCTCTCTATAAGATTCCCATATA